>QJPP01007247.1:0-600000 GCA_003996215.1 Jaltomata sinuosa
AAAAAAAAAAGAACAAAAAAAAAAGTTAAGAGAAAAAAAAAGAAAATAAAGGTTGAGAAAAAAGAAAATGAGAATTAAAAAAAATTGAGAAAAAAGAAAAAAGATAAAAAAATTAAAAAGATAAAAGAAAAAAGAAAAATAAAAATTGAGAGAGAAATGAACATGGAGAGTTATGGTGTAGAAGAGCAAAAATGTATATGTTCTATACATAAAAAGGAAAGAAGGGTATTTTTTAAAGACTTTTCTTATGAGGGGCATAAATTGAAGACCACTCACTTTTGAGGACACTCCATGTAATTTCCTGCATAGAATATTGAAGGGCTTAATTATGGGACATGGGTTAACTTTCACATAATTATATTTTATAGGTATAGTTTAGAACAACTAGCTATTATTTTGGGCAACATATACATTTTGGGAAAGAAAACGTATATTATCTATTTTCAAACTCCCTCTCACCCAATTTTCAGCGGAATTCACGCCCTACCCCCATGATTTATGGAGATTTTCATTTTAAAAAGATTTTTCTAAAATTTCATCCTTCTTTAGTGATGTTTATATATGTATATAAGTATATACCAACTAAAACACATATATGTATATGCAATTGGAATGCTTTGTTTTTTGTTATACATTATATATGAGATTCATAGTTTTGAGGTTCCGATGAGAAAACTACCGTACAGGTATACCGATATACTTATGTTGTTATATACTGTCATATGAATATGCATAGCTAAATTCATATATTCCTGATAATCATGATTATGGTAGAATAAATTTTATATTAATTACTATATATTGGAATTATTCAAAGCATGTTACATAATTTGCTAGCAAATGGGAAAAGGGAGAAGAAAAACTTCTAAGAACAGTACTATCATGAGAGGGAAACCGTTGAGGCCAGAAGCCGTGTTAGGGAGTACCAATAATATGAGAAATACTGTTTAAAGAAGAAAAGTATCCGCTTAGTACAATGCTAGTAGTGACGAATAAACATGATCTAGAATAATCCAGTTTATAGTAAGCTTATATAAAAAGTATCCTATCATAAAACATGGTTAGAGGGAATAATTGATAAAAAGCATCATAAAATGACTAGTTTACATAATGAAATGATAAATAATTATAAAACATTAGTTCTATATGCACTAAAAGACATAAGGATAATAGAATTAAAAAGAATTATATGGGAAAAGATATTTGATAAAATAGACGATTTATTAGAACAGCAATGGTATGAGATAGATTTAGACAATTTAAATATAGATGACGATTGGGAAATATATTCAGATATAGAAATAGTATGTTCAGACTAATGATTAATTACGAATATTTAAGTTACTGGAAAGAAACTGTAGAAGACATAAATTTGTTAAATAACTTAATAAAAAATAATATAGAGGAATATAAAAAAACCCAAGACATAGAATATCTTGAATATATTATGGAAAGTGTAAAAGAGATACAAAGATTGATTCCTTTAAAAAAGGAATATTATAATAAGACATTTAATGAATAAGTACGAGGAAGAACTAACAGAAATAATTGAACAAAAAAGACGAGAAATTACACATAGAGAACAAAGACTTAGTGAAAATATATTTGCAGGAGTATGTCATAAATCTATATTAGCACAAAGAAAGTAAATATTCTATCTATACATAGAACTACAAAAATTAACATATAAATTACAACACAAATTATAAATGAATAAGGAAGAATATGTGATAGAAGAAAAAACCTTCGAAAATCTAGAAGGAATAAAAATAAAAATAGTACTTTCTAATCTAGGAAGAAGATATAAGAAAATAGGAGAAACTCTAAACCTAATGCTAGAAAGAGAACCAACTAAATTAGAAGATAGCTTAGCGGCTATGATAAGAGTAATGAAGGAAAACGAAGATATAGACAGAAAGAATGAAATAAATAAAATAAGACAAGAAGCAAAAATAGAAGTACAGAAAATAGAAAGTGTTAAAAATACAAAAATATTAGAATTAAAAAAAGAACTAGCAATGCTAAAAGAAATATATGAAAATAGACAGAAAGAAAAAGAACAACAAGAAAAATTACAAAATGAAATAAGATCATTTAAAGAAAAATTACAACTAAAAGAAGATAACGAAAAACATAATTTACCAGAATTAAGAATAGAAGAAATAAATGAAACTAATGAAGAACAAAATTCAGAAGCAAGTGAAACATACACTGAATTATTAAAAGATATAGAAAATGATGAAAACATAGAAATAAACATGAGTAAAATAGAAGAAAAACCTAGTACACCAAGAAAAAGAGACCCTAGACCAGGTCCAAAATACTATACAAAAAGTTATGAAAACTCAGATAGACAAGATACGATATGGAAAAAATGATATAATGAAAAATGGACACCAACTCCATCAATAGAACAATATAACTTCTTAGATCTAAATTGTGTGACAGACACAAATAAAGTTATCCAATTATGGATGGGATATATAGCAAAACAATTAATAGACAACAAAATACAAATGACAGAAACACTAGGATACATAGAAAGAACATTAATAAGAACAGTAAAACTATGGTTATTAAATTTAACAGAAGAAAGTATAAAAACATTAAGAAATAATAAAAACATGAACGGCGACACAGCAACAACACCAATAGAGATACTACAAAAATATGAAACAGCAATAAGAAATGAATTTAGTAGTATGATGACAGAATATGAAGAACAAAATAAAGAAAAAGTCATAAATAGAAATTTAATGATAAAATTAGAAATATGCAACATGTGTTATATAGACGAGTATACATGTGCATTTAAAGAATATTATTAAAAGGATCATATAATACAGAAGAAAGTAGGAAATCAGACAGTTATATTTTACAAAATTACCTGAACCATTTAGTTCAAGAATAATAAAAAATTGGAAAGAAGCAGGACTGACAGATACATTAGGAGCTAGAATAAAATATTTACATCACTGGTATACTAATACTTGTGAAGAATATAGAGAAAAGCTACAAATAGAGAAAACTCTAATAAAAAATCTAGTATGTTGTAACAATAAAGTAACACCTAAATTCGGGTGTAAAGATGAAATTAATTATTATAAAAATCCATACTCTAGGAATAAGAGATATAAAAGATATAAATCTAAATATAAAAATATAAACCCAAAAAGAAATTATTATGTTAGAAACTATAAAACAAAAAGACCATATAGACCAAAACGAAAGCTAACAGAATGTACATGCTATAACTGCGGAAAACTAGGACATATAGCAAAAAATTGTAGATTACCAAGAAACCCACAAAGAAAACAAATATCAGAAATAATATTCGAAGAAATCAAAAAATATATACAAATAGAATACATAGACTATGAACTAAATAGCGATGATAGTATATATGAAATATCAGAAGAAGAAGCAGAAAGAGAAATAGGTAATGACTGAAAAAGAAATACAAATAATAAGTAAATAAGAATATCTAGATGGAGAATCTACGGATCAAAAGATAATATTTGATTATAAAATATTTGATCAAATAAAAGGAAAAGAATTAGACTTAAGTGTAGATAAAATATTTAGTATACCCATTATAAGAAATTTATTCAAAAGACAGAAAGAAGAATACTATGTAGTAAGTCAAAAGGAACATATAATAGATTGTAAATATACACAAGGAAAAGCACGAATACCCCTAATAAGTAGAAGAATCATAAATAAAGAGATACAAGATTTAAAAGCAAGAGATCCAATAAAATACGTACATCTAGGTGGAACAGAAATATTAATAAAAGCTTGTTTTAGAGAAGGAATAGATACACCAATAGAAATATATTTAGCAGATGATAGAATAATAGAACCTATAGAAAAAAGCATAATAAGTGCAGTTAAAGGAAATTTAATATACTAAAAGTTTAAATTTATAATAAGTGCTAACTATTCAGTAGCAGTATCAGATAAAAATATAGATAAATCTTTAGTATTATATTGGAAAATGTCAGGAATAGAACTAGCCCCAGACAGTAAAATATTTACAGCAAGATGTAAAAATTTGTATGTATTAACTACTAAACATAAAATAACAGCAAAAAATAAAATAAATAGGATAAAGATAGAAAACCCCTTTGAAAAGATAGTTACTCTGATAGACAAAAATGAATATAGTTATAAAGAAATAGATTTTGACGAAGATTTAGAAATAGTAAAAGAAAGATTAAGTACATCTAAAAGAATAAACTATGAACCAAGATTAAGCATATCAGGTAGCAAAAGATATGAAAGCACAAGTATAAACTACGAACCAGAAATACAAGAATCATCTACAAGACTGATAAAACATCAAAAAGAGGAACTAAAACAATACTATATAACGGGAATAATAAATCAACAAAAATGTTTAATATTAATAGATATAGGACAAGAAGAAAATAACATAATAAGGGAATTAGTTATGGGAGATAAGATAAAAGTAAAAACCAGTCATGTCCAGACCTACCAAAAACATTAATAAATACTAAAGAAATAGTAAAAAAGGAAATAATTATAGGAGGAATACCAATAAGAATAAAATTTGAAATACACCAAGAAAAAAACATAATATTAGGAATAAAATGGTTAGAAAAAATGAAGCCATATAGTATAGAAAATAAATAATTAATAATAACACACGATAATAAGAAAATAATAATAAAAAGAGTTTAAAAAAGAAAAACTATGAAATGAAAATATATATACTAGCAAAAATAATAGTAGAAGGATATAATAATAGATATTATACACCAATGATAGATACAGGAGCAAAAGCTAATATATTTAAATATAATTGTTTACCAGAAGAAAAATGGGAAAAGCTAAAAACACCAATAGTAATAACAAGATTTAATAATGAAGGAAGCATGATTACACATAAAGCAAAAAATATAAAAATACAAATATGAGATAAAATACTAACTATAGGAGAAGTATATAATTACGAACTAACAACAAAAGATATGTTATTAGGAATGCCTTTTTTAGAAAATCTATATCCACACACAATAACGAAAACACATTGGTGGTTCACAACACCATGTAACAATAAAGTAGGAGCAAAAAGGGTTAATAACAAAAATAGAAAGGCAACAGAATGGATAAAAGGAAGTGAAAAAATAAACCAAAAATTAGAAAATATAAATCAGTTAGATCATAAAATAGAATAAATTATATTCTCAATAAATAAAATAAAAACCATACAAGATAAATTAGAAACACTGTATAGTGAAGAACCATTAAAAGGATGGGAAAACCACAAAACAAAAGTTAAAATAGAACTAATGGAGGAAAATAGTATTATAACTCAAAAACCTTTAAGATATAATTTCAATGATTTAGAAGAATTTAAGATGCATATTAATGAATTACTAGAAAAGAACTATATACAAGAAAGTAATAGTAAACATTCTAGCCCAGCTTTCATAGTAAATAAACATAGTGAACAAAAAAGAAGAAAAACTAGGATGGTCATAGACTATAGAAATTTAAATGCAAAAACCAAAACATATAACTACCCAATACCAAATAAAATATTAAAAATAAGACAAATACAAGGATATAATTATTTTAGTAAATTTGACTGTAAATCAGGATTTTACCACCTAAAACTAGAAGATGAATCTAAAAATTAACAGCTTTTACAGTACCACAAGGATTCTATGAATGGAACGTATTACCATTTGGATATAAAAATGCACCAGGTAGATATCAACACTTTATGGATAACTATTTTAACCAGCTAGAAAATTGTATAGTCCATATAGACGATATATTACTATACTCTAGAACACGAGAAGAACATATAAGATTATTAGAAAAATTTATACATATTATAGAAATCTCAGGAATCAGTCTAAGCAAAGAGAAGGCAGAAATAATGAAAAACCAAATAGAATTTCTAGGAATACAAATAGATAAAAACGGGATAAAAATGAAAACACATATAGTACAAAAAATAATTGGATTGGACGAAATGCTTGACACAAAAAAGAAACTACAATTCTTTTTAGGATTAGTTAACCAAGTACGAGAATATATACCTAAACTAGCAGAAAATTTAAAGCCATTATAGAAAAAATTGAAAAAGGACGTAGAATACCATTTTGATGACACAGATAAAACCCATATAAGGAAAATTAAAAATATGTGTAGGCAGCTACCAAAACTATATTTTCCAGATAAAAATAAACAATTTACATACATAGTAGAAACAGACTCTAGCGATCATAGCTATGGCGGAGTATTAAAATATAAATACGAAAATGAAAAGATAGAACACCATTGTAGATATTACTCAGGATCATATACAGAACCACAAATAAAATGGGAAATAGATAGGAAAGAACTATTTGCATTATACAAATGTTTGTTAAACTTTGAACCTTACATAGTTTACAATAAGTTTCTTGTAAGAACAGATAATACACAAGTTAAATGGTGGCTTACAAGGAAAATACAAGATTCAGTTACTACAAAAGAAATAAGAAGGCTTGTATTAAGTATACAAAACTTTACATTTACAATTGAAGTAATTTCAACTAACAAGAATGCAATTGCAGATTACTTATCAAGACAAAAGTACCCAGACGGAGGATAATACTCCAGATATACTCTCACCCTTACTATGCTTTCCTTGAAAGTGGACAGTATAGGTACGAGACTACAAAAGATAGAAAAGAATGAGCTAAGTCAGAGCATGACTCTAAACATGCGGAGCTAAGTCGATCGGAAGACTCAAAAATTCCAGAGCTAAAAGGAGACGTTGGGAAACTCCCTAAAACCCATAACAATTTGTTAAATACAGCTGCAGGTACAAGCAAGGCTGCAGAAAACAAAATAGCTAGCACAAAACCATTTACAAATACCAATCTGAACAAGGTATTTGAAAAGCCATTCACCCAGAAAAGACAACCCATTGAGATATCAAGTGTTACACCTCAGATATCTACATATGCAAATAGCCTCCATAAAGAAAAGAAGCTATACAACCATATCACCCAAACTGACATTGAAAATATCCACAAAATACAAACTTTCCTAAACCTCAAACCGAGATCTACCACCACTTCCGAAAAAACACAAGACTATTTAACACAAAAGCTACAAGGATACAACCGGCTGATAGCACAGCCAAAAACAAATCCAAACTTAGTTAAAACTTGTTATAACTATGGACTACTTAGCACCGTATATACCTATGATGGCGAAGAGATAAGTGGAATTCCAGAACTCCACAAAGATTTCATTACATACAAAAGAATTACAAAGGGAAATTTATTTTTTATAAAATTTTATACTGCACCAGCAAAAATATTATATGATGAAATAAAACCTCTAATTCAGGTAGTCAAAATAGGCCTGAGCAGGGAGATGATTATACCAGAAGATATATCGCAATAAGCAGAGATACCAAAAGTTGAGATACCAAGCTTTTATGCAAACAAGAGAATAATTGGTATATCAACTATCATCCAAGAATTAGCTACAAATTACCTACAAGGCAATGCCATCTGGAGTTATTATTCCAGAGACCATCTAATGATCTATGCTAATTCAAGAGAATTATACAAGCAGATATGGATGAAGTCCAGAAATGGATTTTATCTTTATTAAAACCAGAGCTACAACCAACAACTAGAGCCTTGAAAATCGGGTTTATTTCAGAAGAATTATTGATCAGATATTGCAAGCTAATCGGTCATAAATATCTAGACCATATATGTTCCAAATGCAAAGGAGAAGATAACGTTATTCCAGATGTTCAGCTTGAATAAATGGATTAACAGAAGAACAGCTTGCAGATACTGAAGATAGCTACAAAGAAGATATGAACAAAACAGCTATGTCATTGTAATAAGTATAAAGTTATGTAGATAAAAGTCGCGTCGGTCAAAAATAAACGGCCAATATATTAGACAGATGTAAAGTATAAAGTAAAGTCTTTTGTTTTTATATGTAAAGTAAGATAAGAGTCATATTCATGAATAGTAAAGGTCATTCATGAATAATAAAGGCCAAGTCATATTCATGAACAGTAAAGGTCGTCCATGAATAGCAAAGGTCAAGTTACTATGTAAGATCCGACTTCTATATAAAGAAGTCTTTGAAACATAAATAAAACATCACTTACTCTCTCTCATCTTTCTTTAAAATTCCGCATAACCAACATTGGTTATGCGGAATTTTAAAGAAAGATGAGAGAGAGTAAGTGATGTTTTATTTATGTTTCAAAGACTTCTTTATATAGAAGTCGGATCTTTCTCTATGTGTAATTTCTCGTCTTTTTTGTTCAATTATTTCTGTTAGTTCTTCCTCGTACTTATTCATTAAATGTCTTATTATAATATTCCTTTTTTAAAGGAATCAATCTTTGTATCTCTTTTACACTTCCCATAATATATTCAAGATATTCTATGTCTTGGGTTTTTTGATATTCCTCTATATTATTTTTTATTAAGTTATTTAACAAATTTATGTCTTCTACAGTTTCTTTTCAGTAACTTAAATATTCGTAATTAATCATTAGTCTGAATATACTATTTCTAGATCTGAATATATTTCCCAATCGTCATCTATATTTAAATTGTCTAAATCTATCTCATACCATTGCTGTTCTAATAAATCATCTATTTTATCAAATATCTTTTCCCATATAATTCTTTTTAATTCTATTATCCTTATGTCTTTTAGTGCATATAGAACTAATGTTTTATAATTATTTATCATTTCATTATGTAAACTAGTCATTTTATGATGCTTTTTATCAATTATTCCCTCTAACCATGTTTTATGATAGGATACTTTTTATATAAGCTTACTATAAACTGGATTATTCTAGATCATGTTTATTCGTCACTACTAGCATTGTACTAAGCGGATACTTTTCTTCTTTAAACAGTATTTCTCATATTATTGGTACTCCATAACACGGCTTCTGGCCTCAACGGTTTCCCTCTCATGATAGTACTGTTCTTAGAAGTTTAGAAGTTTTTCTTCTCCCTTTTCCCATTTGCTAGCAAACTATGTAACATGCTTTGAATAATTCCAATATATAGTAACTAATATAAAATTTATTCTACCATAATCATGATTATCAGGAATATATGAATTTAGCTATGCATATTCATATGACAGTATATAGCAACATAAGTATATCGGTATACCTGCACGGTAGTTTTCTCATCGGAGTTAGCTTTTTCCATGATAATTATATATTTCTATCTAGCTCTGATACCAATGTTGGTTATTCGGAATTTTAAAGAAAGATGAGAGAGAAAAGGATGAGTAAGTGATGTTTTATTTATGTTTCAAAGACTTCTTTATATAGAAGTCGGATCTCAACATTGAAAACAGGGTTCATTTCAGAAGAATTATTGATCAGATATTGCAAGCTAATCGGTCATAAATATCCAGACCATATATGTTCCAAATGCAAAAGAGAAGACAACGTTATCCAGATGTTCAGCTTGAATAAATGAAATGTATATGCTTAGTTAACTTGAATCTCAAATACATATATACTATAAATGGTGAATACATGAGTATATGAAATTGCAAAGTATATAAATAATTATTTGTATCTGAGATTTTTCAGGCGTAGCAGAATATGATGCCAATTCGCAAAGATACGACGAATACTATTTGGTTGGTGACAGCAACTCAACAATACACAATAAGCCATTTTGATCTTCATTTGTCCAATTTCAAAATTATTGCATCTTACATAATTTACTATATTATCCTAAAATGAAACTGATTTTTGTTAACAAACTACACTACGTCACTTGTTGCGTCATCTAAAATTAGGCTTGAAATTTTAAAAATATTTTTAAAATTTTATTGGTCAAACACAACTACTTCTCACCAAAAATATTTTTTTGAAAAGCTCTTTTGAGAAAACCACTTTTTAAAGTAATTTATTTTAAAATTTTAGCTAAATAGGCTATAAAGTGACATTGGCAAATTTTTCATAGACAAAAGTAAGTATTAAATGTTGCAAAATAAATTAAATGTTTTCCGTTGGACTCCCAAATTTATTTATTTTTTGATTAAATGTCCTCTAATGTGAGAGGTCTCTTTCAAATTTACAAGCATTTACTAATCTGTTTGGTCAATTTTCTGCAAAGTTTTTTTTAAAAATTTATTTTAAAACTGTTTGGTTAAATATGAAAAAATAATTTTTTTGAATAGGATCAGAAGTAATTTTTCAAAAATAAATAAATACATAAATTATTTTTTAAAAAACATTTTTAAAACATTGACCAAACATAAAATAGCGCTCAAATCTTTAATTATATATTTTTCTTTTTAAAGTGACACAACTATCATTAAATTTGTACATTGAATTAGGAATTTTTAAAGAACAAATTTGAAAACAAGAATTTTTCCATTCATTCATTTTTATTTGTCCACTATATTATTAAAAATAAATATCAGATTTTACTTGTCAATCTAAAAAAATCAAGAGATAATTTGTCACTTAATTTCTAAATTACTCTTATTATTAACTATAGCCATTATTCCTTACATTTTCCAAATTTACTATATTCAAAAGACGATATAATAAAATTGTCATTCTATTTTATTATTCATTAAAAGGTGTGTCAAATTATTACTGAACAAATAAAATTAGATGAATATAATATATAATTTCTTAATTTTGTAAAACATCAATTATTTTGAACTAATTTTTAAAAATTAAAATATTACTTTATATTGTCCCACTAAAAATTATTGTATCATGTTAGACTGATTGGTAGGCTACTGCTATTAAGTGAGTGGTACGGCACTCTTTTTTACCACCAATTGCTCTGTACAATCTTGACGGTTGTTAACTTAATTTAGCTTCGTACAAAAATAATTGAATTCATGTGAATTAATAACGAATACGATAAGTCCAAGCTAAGTTGAACAAGGACAATCATTTCAAGATATTATGTCAAATCTAATTTTTTGACTTAATATGAAACCAAAACAACTTTTGATATGTTATACAAATATATATAAAGTATCTTTTTCAAATGAGTGATGTTATATCTTTCTATTGTTTTCTCTCTTTATAAAAGAGGTAACTTAAATTTATATTGAGTCCTAACAAATTATATCATTAATGATAAAATAGAAATATTAAAATTGAATAATTTTTAAAAGAGAATGATACCCTTCTTTTTGAGACATACTCCTAAAATAGAAAAGTGGGTGAAACATATTTATAATTGAAGGTGTCATGAGAAAATTGTAAAATTAGGAAGTTTTGTACTTGTACTATTTTTTTTATCATGAAAATTATTCACTCTTTTCATTTTATTCAAAAAATAATGTAAAAAACAGCCAAAACTTCGTTTTCACTTTTACTTTTTATTTTTCTAAAAAATCCTAATTTTTTAAAATATTCCCATTTAAATCATATTTTACATTTTTTTTCAAAATACATCTAAATTCTAGATAGTTATTGTAAAAACTATGGTCAAACACAACTCCAACTCTAATTTTAATATTTTTTAAATAAAGTGATTTTTTTTTCATGACCAAATGCCCACTTCTTTTACTTTCTAAATCAAATTTCAACTTGCTAAATTCAACTAGTAGATCACATGAAGCATGTATTAATAGTCTAACTTATGAGCATAATATATATGGCATAACAATTCTTTTACATATAGTACTTAGTAAAATAAAAAACTAATCTAAACAGAAAATAATTATATCTCGAGTCTTTCTTAATTTTTTCTAAGTCATGAAGTCTTTAAAAGATATTAAAACATTTTTAGAAAAAAAAAAAATGAGTCGTCAAGGAGTCGTTTGCTTTAATTATTTTATTCTATTAGGCTTAAAATACATGGGAGCTACGCAAACATAAATTAAAGACAACAAAGATTATAATACCCGCAAGGGTCACTATCTTAAATATTTTCCTCCTACCTAATACAAGTAGTGATGCATCACTAAGATTTTTTTTCACGAACATAAGTCAAAATATAAAAAGAGACACACGTGAAAAAGTTAACAAGATTTACTCCCTCCGTTTAAAAAAAAATAATTTATTTTTCTTTTTAGTCCATTTAAAAAAAATGATCATTTTTTTTAGCAACTCTTTAATTTTAACTTTCTACATGACATGTTTAAGATCACAAGATTAAATGACATTTTGTTACATTTGACATATCTTTAATTTCATACCACAAGATTCAAAAGTTTTCTTTATTTTCTTTAACTCCGTGCCAAGTCAAAACAGATCATTCTTTTTGAAACAGAGGGAGTAACATATACTTCCTTTGTTTTAATTTGTTTGACTTATTTTAACTTAACATAAAGTTTAAGAAAAATAAAGAAGACTTTTGAATCTTGTGATTTTAAATTAAAGATATGTCAAATGTACCAAAATGGTCTTTAATCTTGTGGTTCTAAAACAAGCCATGTGAAAAGTTGAAATTAAAGAGTTGCTAAAAAGGAAAAAATTTAATTTTTTTTAAATGGACTAAAAAAGAAAGTGGATCAAACAAATTGAAACAACGGAAGTAAGTAATATGCATATACACACAAAGTACATACATCTTTACTTGTCCACTATATTAAAAATATAGTTGTCCAACTTTACTTGTCTAGTTTGAAAAATCAAGAGATAATTTACCATGTTGTGTCTATTTTACCCTTGTTATTATCTATAATCATTAGCTAATGCATTTTTCAAAGCGTTAAATTTATTATATTCAAAAAATAATATAGTAAAATTATCATTTTATTCATTACTTCTTAAAAAATATATCAGATCAAACATAAACAAATAAAAATAAACGAAAGGAGTATTTATACAACTTAATTTTTCAGCAAAGAATATGGGTGGCTCCGCTCCACCACTCAATACAAGGCTAATTTAGCACGTCTTGGACAATGATAACTCACCATACAAGACAGAATTTTCTTCTCATTCACCATAGATCACTCATATAAAGTTGTTTTTTTCTTCTTATAATTGTGGTGTTTGAGTTAATTTTTTTTTGCACATCGACTAATTTTAGTAATTTTATTCATCAAAGTTAAGACAAATGAGAAGAAATCACCTAATATTTTTGTCTCAGCTTAAAATTTAAACCCGAAATTTCATGATTCTCACCTAACTTAATTCATTGCCCAGTCGGCACTAGGTCACTCATATAAGTTTTTAAAACATTAACAATCTCACTTTCAATTTCCTAATTATGTAGTGTCATTTTCCTTTCTTATTTGTCTATATTTATTGACATACCAAAAAAAACAAGCAAGCATAATAATCCAAGAATGTGATGCCAATTCGCAAAGATACGACGAATACTATTTGGTTGGTGACAGCAACTCAACAATACACAATAGGCATTTTGATCTTCATTTGTCCAATTTCAAAATTATTGCATCTTACATAATTTACTATATTATCCTAAAATGAAACTGATTTTTGTTAACAAACTACACTACGTCACTTGTTGCGTCATCTAAAGTTAGACTTGAAATTTTAGTATAGACCAAAAAAAGAGGGAAAAAAAACTAGCTATTTCTTCCAATCTATATGGGTTTTGGGAGGATAAAGTTACACAGCTCTCGGACGACATGTGTGTATTAGTTGTGTGCTTGTAGCTAAGGGTGAGTTGCACTTCAAAAAAATTGGAAATCTCTTCGT
Source organism: Jaltomata sinuosa (assembly GCA_003996215.1). Lineage (NCBI taxonomy): Eukaryota > Viridiplantae > Streptophyta > Magnoliopsida > Solanales > Solanaceae > Jaltomata > Jaltomata sinuosa. The sequence continues at coordinate 13,688 of QJPP01007247.1, forward strand.
TTTAATTTATTTGTCTTATTTTTATTTTAATCTGTCATATTTTTAATAAAATATTTTGTTATATATTCAAAAATTACTTAGCAACTTAAAAATATTTATAAAAATATAAACACTTGGTTGACTCTTGAAATTTACAATGTTACATAAATTGTGACATAAAGAATAACACAATAATTAATAACTGAAAATATTTATAAACCACAAAAGAAGTGTGGTTGACTTTAAAAAATTTATTTGTGCTACATAAATTAGAAGAGTAACATATAATATTATTTGAAAATGACGTAAAAATTACAATAATTAATAACTTAAAATATTTTAAAAAAATATATAGGAGTAATAAGTTTGATTGACTTTCTAAATTTCACATATATCATATAAATTAAAATAAATAAAATGATATATATTGAGCTCATACTGATACGAGATCTTATATCGAGTACAATGAAATGATTAAGATACGTATTAAGTTGACGGGATTTATGGGCACAAATCAAACAACGCTTGCATGGAAAAGTTTCCGTTTTATACAAGTGTGACTCATTTGCCATCAAAGGATTGAGATACGTACGTCGAACCTCAGACATAGCGAAAATTTTAATAAATTAAATTGTTTTTTCTTGTTATTTTTATTATTATTAAATTATTATATTAAAATTGAAACTTTTGGAACTGGGATGTTCATATTATAATATTTAAAATGATATTTGGTATATTTTAATATTATATAAATAATAATTTAATTAGCTTAAATATAAATTAATAAAAGACCCAAAAAGTTTCAGACTAAAAACCTCTTTGTTTACTACTAATGATAAATTTAATACTGAATTACATATAATTATATGCAATACAAATAACTCAAACATGTGTACTATTTTAGCCAACACTAAACAGTAGAAATATTCATTCATTTCAAACTTGAAAGATTCCATTATATATATAAATGGAGGTGAAACAAATCATAATTACCAACTTATCGATATCGCACGAAATCAAAAGTAAACTTAAAATTTTCAAGTCATACCGGACTAATATAGTATGGTAATCGTAGAGCATTTTTTAAAATGGAAAATCGAAATTATGGGAACAAAATTATGTGAGGATTTTATTATCTTTCCTCAATTTAACTTTTAGTATTATTTACACCTCTAAATTATGCAAGGGTCTTATTGCCCCTCTTAAATTTAATTTTTTCGTATGATTTTAGTCCTTATTCCTCACTCTTTTCTCCGAGAACCCTCCACCATTTTTTTCTCTTCTTCCTCGCTCTCTCTCAGACCCTCCACCATTTTTTTCTCTTTTTCTTCTTCCTCATTCTTTCTCCACACCTTTCACCACCCTCCACCGCCACACAAATTTTTGTTAGATTACATTATTGATTTTTTCTTTTTACTTGAAAAATTAAATTTATTTTTTTATCCATCATTCAACACTAGTACAAAATACATAGTATTTTTATTTTTTCTGTCATCACTTTCTTTGCACTTCATATTTGTATTCATAATTTTCTCAATATATCTATTAAAAATAAAATAAATAATTATATAAAATTATAAACATAATTGATTTCTAAATTTTAAATTGACTTTCTCTATAATTATAATGGAGATGAATGTTATAAAGAAGAAAACAATATATATTTATTTTCGTCTATAATTATTTTTATTTTTATTTATTTTTGTATATAATAATAGAACAAAAAAAGAAAAAAATGGAGAAAATATGGTGAAAGAAAGAGGAAAGAGATATAGATAATGAAGTAGAAGAAGAAGAAGAAGAAGAAGAAACAAAGAAAATCAAAAAAGAAAAAGAAAGGAAAGAAATTATAGGGAAGGAAAATAGAGTTTGGTAAGAAGAAGACGACAAAGAACGAGAGTGGGGTCATGGAGTTATAGCTTCTGAGAAAAAAGAAAGTAAAAATGAGGTTTTTAAAAAAAGAAATTTAAAAATCTAGTCGTATACAATTTTTTTTTTTTTTTTTTTTTTTTACGTAAGAGAGTTTGATCACATGCGATTAAGTTAAATTTAAGAATATAAAAAATGTCAAAATGATACACGAATTTCTACTATATGTGTCTAAAATGAACAAGACTAAATTAAAGTGTTTAAGTAAAAGTTACTGTCAACTTTAAAAGACTATCGATAAGTTTTATCTAATAAAAATCAATTCAATCTTAATAGCTAACATCAGGGTAACTAATAGGACTCTTGCATAGTTCAAGAGAAGAGGAACAATAAAATCGTCATATAATTTAACGGTAAAAATATATAATACAAAAATAATTAACTTTAAAAAATAATAAAATTCTCACCTAATTTAAATATGTAACTAACAATTCTGTCATAATTTAAAAGAATTCTTATGTCTTTATCCCTATTCAAAATCGTACCATAACGAACCATGACCAACAATACATCTGCCATCACTGACAAACTTTAATTGACTTGTGGTGAAAACCAACATATAAATACAAAACGTGGGCGGTGGGAATTTACGAAATACTGACAACCTGGAAATCGACAATTTTACTACTTTCAACTTTTCTCCTTTCTTTTGGGCTCGTTTGATCGAAAACAAATTATTTCAGGATTAATTATTTTGAGATAACTTATCTCATCCGTATGATATAAGTGGTGGAATACGTTATTCTAAATTTGACACCAAACAAAATATTAAAATTTTATTACTGGATTATTTTTCAATCACTGGACTATTTATTTTTATCCCTCACACCAAACGAACCCTTAATTTTTTCTTATAAAAAATAAGAAAAAATTAAATAACGTTTCAAATATTTATGTTTAATTATAATTCATATCAAGAGCTTAATTTAATTATATTTCACAGTAAGAGTTTAAAATTAGGGATAATTTCAAAAAAGTACACTTAATAAATATACATTGCAATTTCGTAGCCAAAAAAGTACATTACATTTTATAGCCAAATTTGAATTTGGTCATAAGTGTAAAGTAATTTTTTTGTATAACAATATATATATTTGTATATTATTGTATATTGTTGTATATACATAAAGTCTTTTTATTTTGGTGATTTGCTTCTTTCTCCCCAATCTATACAAACTTATCTAATGTAAATACGCTGTATAATTATGTATATATAATGTTTAAACAATGTATCTACATTGTATAAGTGTGTATAGTACGGAGAGGAAGGAGAAAATTACTGAAATAAAAAAAACTGTATTGAATATACAACAATATACAATACAGTATACAAATATATACAACAAAACTTACTTCATCTTCTTCCTCAAATTCAAGCACCAAATTCATTTAAAAATACCTAAAAACTACACCAAATCATCCAAAATTTCACATTTATGCTCCTCAATACATAATCAATCTTTTGCAATCATACCCACTCGAAGCAAAACTTATTTACGAAAATTTAATTTTCAAATTTTGAAGCTTGGAGCTTCAATAATGGCTGAACATCCAAAATATTCATGCTATAGCTGTGAACTTGTAATGTAAATTTGTTATATGCTTGGTCTACGAATTTTATAGACCCATATTCCCTTAAATGTTCATTAGTTGTAGCAATATGAACAACTATGAAGATTGAATTGTGTGTGTGTGTGAGAGAGTAAAATTTGGCTAAGGATGTAAAGTAACTTTTTTTTCCTATAGACATTAGGCTACTTTTTGTAAGAGCTTAAAAAGTTGGCCATATTTTGCAATGTAAGGTTGTCACATGCACTTTTATGTAATTTTTCCTTAAAATTTTTGGTATACTCAATTATATTTATATTTATATATTTATATTTGTATTTGTATGTCAAGATTTCACAAAATATACAATATAGATTTCTATTATATGCCGAGATTTTACGGGTTTATATTTGTATGCCAAGATTACTCTAATGGATTTGTATTTATATGTCAAGATTATTTTATTTATATTTGTATGTCTATATTTATATTTGTATGCCGAGATTAATAATTGATATACAAAGTGTTGGTACAAATTGTAATTAGATAAAGTATTGTAATAGAGACCTAATTAAATTCGGGAAAAGAACATTATACCCCAAAAAAGAAAACTATTTATCCTCAAATGCCCCATTACTTTCATACCCCTTTTATCCTAAAATTGTATTTATCTAAAAAAAAGAAAAATGCGGGCTGACGTCAGCGCCCACCCTTTTTTTTTCTCTTTGATACCATCACAATATATATATACTCTAATGGTATCAAAGATTAACTGGACATTGTCTTCATTGAAGGACTACTTCTTCCTACTTGATATCATCAAAGTATAATATACTCTGGTGGTATCAAAGAGTAACTGAACAATGTTTCATTGAGGTTTGCTTCAGTCCTTCGATGAAATTACTCAATCATCCGTGATACCATTACGGTATATCTATATACTGTCATGGTATCGTTGAGGTATGTTTCAGTTGTTCAATATTTTAATTTAAAAACAGTTAAAAAAAGAATCATAATTTAGATACAATTTTTTTTTAATTTGCAAAAAGAGAAAAAAGATTATAAAAATATATTTTTACTAATTTTGAATTCAATAAATAAGCTTGTGACTTTAATAATTTTCTCTTAGTTATTTCTTATTTATTTCTTAAAAGAAAACTCAGTCCTATATGATACTGATATGGTATCAATATACCGATGGAGTATCACAGAGGATTGAGCTTAGTCCTATATGATCCCGACAAGGTATCAATATACCGATGGAGTATCACAGAGGATTAAGCTCAGTCCTACATGATACCGATAGAGTATCAATATACCGACAGAATATCACAAATGATTAATTCAAGATAGTGACGCTGACGTCATGCTGACGTCATGCGCGAAATAAGAAAAAGAGAAAGTGGGCAAGTGAGTAATTAGTTTGGGTTGGAGGTCTATTAAGGATAAATACTTTGGGTTGGGTCTATTTTGGTTAAATAATTTCACAATTAGATCCAATTTGTGTAATTTTTCCATTAAATTCCTGTTAATAACTATTTTTGAAAATTTCTCTTTTAAATATTAACTAGTTAGGATAATCTGGGGTGTTGCCCAGGCCCAACATGAACAAATTATATTGTTTATTACGTATACATTATATATTATAAATAAATTTGTAAAAATTATTTCTTGTATTATTGTGTTTTGTTTAACATAAATAACAGTAAATATTTTTTTAAGATTTCAACGTAAATTTAGATAATGTCAAAAGAAGCTTTTAAATCTTCTTTGATCCCAAACAGTCGTTGATGGAAATCGTATGAAGCTCAAGTGCCCTATATACGATGGGACAATCAATAGAAATATAAACGATCCATAATATTTATTATTTTAAAAAATTAAGACATAATTAGTTGTTTATTTTGGTCTGTACCTTTAATTATAAATATAGAGATATCAATATAGTCCAAAAAAAAGAAATATTCAATTGAGAAGAGTCAAATTATCCTCTACTTAATATTGTTTTAAGGAGCGTGTAAATAAAAAAAAGTGGCAAGTAGAGTAATTCGAATGGAGTAAAAAAGGCAACGACGTGTACTAAAGCTCTCGTTATGCACGAGATCCCGGAAAGGACCAAATCACAAGAGTTTATTGTACGCAGTCTTACCTTATTTTTTTGCAAGAGGCTATTTCACACAGCTTGAACCCGTGACCTCCTAGTCACATGGTAACAACTTTATCAGTTATCAAATGAAGTATATATTTAATCTATCTCCAATAGTTAAGGAGTATTTTTGGCCCTTTAATCGAAATTAATAGATTCCTCTATTTTTAGTTCTATGTTTTTTTTAAAAAATAAATAAGAAATACAACACTTTTAAGTAGACAGCCTTTTTTAATGTTTTGTTGGTGGATTTATTCAATGCGAATTTGAGTGAGCTAAAATTTGTTGTTGAGGGAATAATTTAAACTTGGAGTAGAAAAATTAATTTATTTAGAATTTGATATTTGTTTAAGTTATGTTTAAATACGATATTTAGTCTGAAAAATATATGAATATGTTTTCCTGTTCTGAGTTAAAATAGGTTTTGTATTGGTAAAAACAAAGATATTGCTAGCTATTTTCATTTGTGGACAGTTATCTGAGTATATAAATAAAAAAATTTCCTTCATATTTGTTGTTCTTGAGTATCAGATAATTAAATAAAAAAGAAAAAGAAATGTTAGGTACTTCTACTAGTTTATTAACCCAAATATTTCAAATTATTTTGTACGTTTCAATTTATTACTAAGATATTTAACGCATTTGTTTCATTACTTTAATATAAAAAAGCTGTAAATTATAATATTTTTTGCTGATTTTTATTAATTAAAATTTATCTTTAGAGATGAATATATGATTTGGTTTAAAAATTGAATGGACAAAAGGAGGAGACCAAATTGTGGTCCTATGATTAACTCTTAGAAAGTGAATGGCACTAGCAAATATTCGGGATATTGATCGAACAATAATATCTTCCTTATAATTCAATAAGCGAGATTTGGGAAGGGTTGGGTGTATACAGTCTTAACCTTACTTTGTTAAGGTAGAGAGGTTGTTTCTGATAGATCATCAGTTTAAGTAAAACATATAAAAAGAAATTAAGTGTGTAAAGTAAATATAGTCGAAGAAGTAATGCTGAAAACAATGAAGAAAAGACTAGTAGTAGCGACAAAAAAAAAAAGGTAACTGAAGCAAAAGAAACAACCAATAATACTAATATCAAAGAATAAGATAGTATGAGAGTGATAATAACAATACTAAAAAGGAAAATTAAACGACACTGGACCTGTAAACCTTCTACCCTAATCTTCTACTAACTAGGAATATTGATACCTATACAAATATGGAAGCGGCTCCCCTCCAGTATACATTTGGTCCAGTTCGTCCAGATATGTATCATATATAAGAGATAAACTAATATTAATGTGACATATATATAGATATATATGGTGATATACACAGATGAAATCACCTTCAACCTCGAGTTTTCAATTTGAAATTTTAGCATGTTTGGCCAAACTTATTTTTCTCCCACAGTGCTTATTTTTTTCTCAAAAGTGCTTATTTAAAAAAATGAGGTGTTTGGCCAATCTTTTGAGAGAAAATAAGTGTTTCTGAGGAGTAGCAGAAGCTGTTTTTCAGAAGCTAAAAAAAGTAGCTTTTTCTTAAAAACACTTTTTTGAAAAGCACTTTTGAGAAAAAATATATTTCAAAACACTTTTAAAAAGCTTGGTCAAACACTAATTGCTGCTCAAAAGTATTTTTTAAAAATATTGGTCAAACACAAACTGTTTCTCATCAAAAATACTTTTTTGAAAAGCGCTTATGAAAAAAGCATTTTTCAAAATAAGCTGATTTTAAAAGCTTGACCAAACAGGCTAGAATCGTCTTCAAACACCTTGAAAATTGATATTCTATTTCCTTAAAATGTTTTCAACAAAACTCAATATCACCAAATCGAGACAAATCATAAATACGCAAGGCGAAAAAAATTGAACCAAGGTTCAATGGTTTTAATGATATTTATAGGTCTTTATCTTTGAAATATCGATAAAGAACCCAAAAAATAAATGAATATTTTGACTTTTTAAAAAAAGAAAATTTGGAGGTAGGGGATACAAGGTGGAGAATCGAACCCGCACCAACAATGTGAAAGTTCAGATAGCCGACCAATTGAGCTACTAAGATTCCCCAATGAATGTTCAAACTCAATAACGAAATTGATAAATAAAATAACCACAAAAAAATAAAAGAAAGTACACTCTCTACAGCGACTGAAACTTTGAAATACCTCCAAAAAGCGTATCAATTTCAACCTAATAAATCAAGTATAATTATAGAGAGATTTGAAGAGAAAATTAAAGATATTTGGGAAAGTAATTGTATACAAGATTCAAATATAACATTAATCCTTGACATTGACTCTGCAATGCAACAAAACATGAAGAGAAAGGAAGTGAAGTTAGATTTTGCTAAGTGGGCTTAGCCCAATCTGAAAGATTTTCATTTTCAGCCCGCTGGACTGGATCCCAAAAGGAAAACAGAAAATTTCAGCAGTTGTTCTTTTTTGGAACCTTTTAGATTATTCGTTTTGAACAAATTGAAAATTTTATGACAAAAGTTAGATTATAATCTAATATTTTGTATATAAGATTGAGAAATATATGAGTGATATCATACACGAATCTAATGTTGTCCGTAAAGATAATTTCTCAAAGATTATATATGCATAACTTTTAAAATTGAAACAAAATATAAATGATCACCTGAAAAAAGAGAACAAGTGTAAGGGCAAATTAGACAAATATTCATTGGGTTAAATTTCTTACACAAAAAATAACTTACTTATTTTTAACTACTCAAGATGGTCATTCGACCTGTTTTTATTACAAAAAATTAGCCCTTCGACTGATTTTGGTTTCCGGCTAAGTACAACTTCGTATCTTCTCTTCAACTTCTTCGTTCATCATCTTCTTCTTCTTCTTCTCCGTTCTTCTACTCCTTCCTTTCTTCTTTTTCTCTTCTTCTTCGTTTGCTTTCCTTTTTTCTTCCTTTTTCTTCGTTGCTTTCAGACATTAAAGTTATATTGAAGCTCGATTTTAAAATTCGACGACCACAAATGTGAACTATTTTGACTGAATAACATATCAAAAGAATCAAAAATATCGAGAGGAGCTCATATCTAAAAATTGGGACTGTTTAGAGGAGATTTTGAGTTGGTCAGGATTGAAATATTCACTAGCCATTGCATTTCAAGATGAATTGCTGCAATATATTAGTACTGTATAAACAATGTATATGGGTATATATACATCTCTGATACATAGCTATACATCATATATACACGATTATACAATATCAATACATTACATAACTATTTATACAATATCGATATATTACGTATACATGCAATCATTTTTGCTGAAACTTTTTTGTCACCTATATGTTTATGTTAGAATCGCTGTAAATCAATCAAAGTAAAGTTTCCTACGTGGTAAGCGCAATAATCCATTAAATTTAAATTGTACTCCTTAGGAGCTTTTATGTTGTATGACATTTTTAGTAGTTATTCACATAAAAGAAAAACTCATGGTGAAATATTTCAAAAATAGTGCTTTAAATAACATGTATAACATATTTTCCAAATGCTCGATAAAATTTGCAGTAGTTCATCTTTAGATTTACTAGAATTTCAACTTTTAAATCAAATATGATAATAGGTTAAAGTAAAATTAAGCTTTCACTTATAATTCAGATTAAAATAAAACGTATGTTATGAAACTAATAATTGTGGATATCCACTATTCCAGAAATAATTTTTCATTATTTTTTATTATTATGATATTAACTCCCGCATCTCCATAACTTTCTCCACTTGATCTTCTCCATAATTTTCATGGTTAATGTCATGTTTATGACTATTTTTTACATGTTTCTTTGTAACAATATAAATAGAGGCATAAGAGTTCATATTGTATATACTTGTATATTTGAGAAATATATGAAACATATGGAAGGAAATTCTCTCACTCTCTACACTTCTTCTCTCTTTATCTCTTTATTGTTCTTGCTTACATCTATAATATATTGTACTTATTGTAAAACTAACCAAAAAAGAGTAGTAATACAAAACAATAAAAAGTAGACAAGAAATGTAGAGAAGACAAGAGATGAAAACTTTTCTTATTTTTTCAAGTGTTTCTCAAATATCTTCAAGTGTATATAATATGTATTCTTACGCCTCTATTTATAGTGTTCATAGAGGCATACAAAAAGTTGTCAATAAGATGACATTTACTATTGAGATAATAGAGGAGGTTATGGAGGTGTAAGATTACAAGAATAATGGTGATGAATGGTGGGGGTTATCTTCATAATAGAGAAAGTAATGGGTGTGGAGGTTACTACTCATCAAGGAGAAGTTATACATATAGGTTATAGATATTCACAATTAAGATGATAATAGTATGTTAAAATATAATTATTTACAACAGTACTAACTCTTTTAGGTTCATTTTATAACAACGTATATATATTTTTAGCACCTCATTTTTTCTTACATAAGCTATGTAGTTGTTAGCTTAAATAATATAACTCAAACTTTTAGTAGGTGTCTGTACATGAATTTTTGTAATTGAAAAAAATAAATTATTTGAAGTTAAATTAAAAAATACTTGAAAATAAAAATTGTATGTCAATGTCGTGGTGTCTGATATTCAAATATTAACTTGAGATATTTTTTCTACCTCTTCTTACTCTGAAAAGGCAGAAAAATCTTATGACGTTCTTAAATTAATAATCATCTTTCAGCTAATCTAGCTGCTCCGTCCCTCGAGATCAACAAGAGAAAGTACAAAAACATTCACATATTTTCAATGTGCATTGTACTTGAAATATGATTGTTTTCTTGTGACGAAATGAAAGCTTGATTACAATGTATATTAAAAAAGATTGAACAAATATATAAAGAATTTGTATTTCCAAACGAGCCCTTAATTAGCACGTCTTTGTTGGAGTGCTTGTGTTTTTCTTTTTCTCAAAGTAACATTAAAATATTGGGTAAAAAAAATCACCTTACTTGAAATGGAAAAGGGCCTAAATTACCCCTTACCTATTAGAGATGATATAAAAATACCCTTCATCTACCTATTCGCTCTATATATCCCTGACATCCCACCTTTGAGCTCTAAAATGCCTTTCAAATTAACAGAAAACGGAAAAGTATCAAAAATATCTCTGAACTATAAGAAAAGGTCTAAAAATATCCTCATCCACCTTTTTGGTTCACTTATACCCTTGAAACTAACAGTCTTTTCTATATTTTATTTTAAAAAAAATTACTTATTACATGTCTTTTTTTTATTGGGTAAAATAAAAATCTCATCCCACCAAACTAATGATATATCAAATAAGATTAACTAAAAACTATATGTCAACAAATAAAAATAACTATTACAAGTTAAATAAATAAAGATAATTTAGTCAAATTATCTTCTACTTAATATTTTTCATAAGAAGCGTATAAATAAAAAATATGACAAGTAAAGTAATTCAAAAGAAGTATTTAATACAGCAATAACATATGTGAAATCTCACGGAAGGAGTATTTAATTAAAAATTAATCTTAAAATGTTTATTTCACTTCTAATAAAATGATTTATAGTCTTACAGTTATTTATGTTATTTATGAATTGTGTTGAATTATAATTTGTTTTCAAAAAAAATTTGGTGTCGAATCAAACTAGGTCAAATAAAGTGAGACCGGAAGTAGACGGAGGGAGTACTTATCTTTTTGTGTTGAAGAGTAAAATGGGGCAATATTTTCAGAGCAGAAGGAATTGTAGTATTTCCGTGATACTGTAATTCTTCTTTTGATTGCACTGATGGTGGTAATAATGGAGCAGAGAAATAAATGAAATCTGAAATATAGATCCAAATGGGACCCGCCTACACCTAAATTCCCAATTCTAAACATAACGTCCCATTAGTTAGCTCTGAAATTCACATAGCCCCGAACTGAAAAAACTTTCCTTAACCGCAACGCCAAAGTGAAACCGCACTGACTCACTGAGTCAGTCAATGTACGTTAACCATTTGGACTCCGAATTGAGATTTGAGATTTGAGAAGAAGAAAATGCAGAGCCGGGGATCCAATGCCCGGTTCTCAGGGATAGGGGCGGTGCGATCCCCAATTTCATCACTCATGCTTGCCATGTTTGCTACTATGGCTTCCTTCTATGTCGCCGGCCGGTCAGTTTTCCGACTGCTCCGGCAAACGTTTCCCTGAGTGCTCTGCTTTTAACTTTGTTTTTTTTGTTGTATGCTACAGGTTATGGCAAGACGCACAAAACAGGGTTTACTTAACGAAAGAGCTCGATAGAATAACTGGTCAGGTATGTATTTGATCTTATACCTCTTTTTGAGTGATTTTTATTTTTTTTGGATTTAGTGGTTTTGCTTGGACCGATGTGATGTGAGTTGTATCGTTATCTCCTATGTCGATATTGCTTTGTCAATGTGACGGCTTTTAATTTTGGATCCACTTGGCCGATCCAGGATCTTAATTCTAAACACGGCTATTAATTTGTAGCAGTGAGTGCAAACTTAGTATGAGGGCCGGAGCTAGAGATCAAGGGACGGGTTCGGCTGAACCCAATAACTTTGATCCAAACTCTGTATCTGTCTTAAGAAATTCATTTAATATGTAAAAGTTATTAATTTAGTATCAAATCCTGGCTCCGCGAGGTTAATGAATAGGAATATATATTTTTGGAAGAAAATAAATTATTCATATGGTTCAAGCTGAGTATATGTGGTTGCGGTTGCAACAACTACCAAATCTGCAGTTGAGTTTGTGAAATAGGAAGAATTTGTCGCGAATATTCATATGGTAGAATAGTTGGAAGCTTGTGCTGAAAAATTACTGTTGTCCAATGTGATTGGTGTACAACATGTAAAATTTAGAGAAAGAGCCTCCCTGCTTCAATTAGGTTTCGAATTTTATGCAGTAATATATACAGAAACCTCTATGTAGATACCGTCTCTGGACAATGAAGACAGTACTACTAGTAACAGTTTATCTGCATTCTCGAGAAGACCCTCAATTTTGATGTGAACTTTGAGCTGTAAGCGCGATTTGTTTGCACAAGAATAGTTTTCTCACACATGTATCATTTAGCAGATCACCGGGAGGCTTGTGAAAAAAAAGTATCGTTTATTGTCCTACTGCCTGCGTGGTTAGTGTTCAAAATGTAAATGTCAAAGAAAAGTCCTTTTCCGGCTTTATTAGGTTTGGCATTTTATGCAGTAATATCTAGCAATAGATATGCAGTCTTCTTCTCTGGATTGCGGTGAAATCAGTAAATGTTCTCCTACCATAGGTTGACGTCCATGCTTGAGCAAACACTCAATTTTGATTTTTGTGCTTTATGAGGAAATTAATATTTCTGGTTAATTTCCAGGGACACTCTGCAATATCTGTTGCAGACACATTAAAAATCATAGAGTGCAGGTTCGAAAATCTTCCCCTCTCAATTTGTGTTAATTGATGTCGTAATTAATAAAAATTACTAGTTTAATTAATAATGTTTGGTTATTAGGGAGCAAAGGAAGAAACTATCTGCCCTAGAGATGGAACTGGCAGCTGCTAGACAGGAAGGATTTGTCTCCAAACAATCGTCAGATATGAAGAAAACTCCTGAAAAGGGTCCAGTAATAGTAATAGGAATTTTCACAAGTTTTGGGCGCAAAAATGATAGAGATGCTATAAGGAAGGCATGGATGTCAACTGGTAGAGTATCAGTTTTTATGGCGTATTGATAATTTCTTTTTTATTCTTCACATAATCATGGTGTTTGTCTGGATTCTCATACATATTCTTATTACCCCCTCCACAAGAAATGGAATACCACAACTTATCCTGGGAAGACTATTAAGTGGATAAATGAAAATGGACATTTGTTTAATCTTTACAAGGGAGGAGAAGTGGGTGGGAGCATGTGGGAGTTCCTAGTGGCTTTCCGAAATTTCAAGAATATAGTTAAGTGCTGAATTAAGAAGTGGATAATTACACCGGAGTAGTTTCCATTTTATTTTTTTTGGTTTTTATCATATATAACAAGGTAGAACTTGTTTTGTAAGTAACATGGAAGCTATTTTGAGATGACTTAGAAAAAAAAGGTGGGTTACTGGATTCATGATGGAGGAAGCAATTTGTTTCAGAGTGGGGAACTTTTCTTATGATTCCAACACTTTTAGTTGGACTTAAGAGTAATTTTAGAAAGTTCATGGAAGATATTCAAGTCATGGTCCTAGATTGTTCTCACATATTTTCCTACATCCAGGTGCAGCTCTGAAAAGAATGGAAGAAGAGAAGGGCATTGTTGCACGTTTCGTCAGTGGCAGAAGGTATTTTCTTATGGTTATTTCCTCTTTCAGTGCGAGTATTTACATATTGGTTTCATTCGCTTGCACCAATTTTGCAGTGCTAATCGCGGAGATAGCTTGGACAGGAGCATTGACAGTGAAAACAGTCAAACTAATGATTTTTTTATTCTTGTGAGTTGTTAAACTAGTATATTACTACTTTTTATTCGTATGTCTTATGAGTTGTTAAATTAGTATATTACCTTTTTAGTCTTGTGAGTTATTAAATTAGTTATCCACTGGAATGAAATATTCTCATTGCATACTTGGCAGCATCAAAAAAATTTCTCGAGATGAACTCATCTTCCTTGATTTAGTTGTTCGTTTCAGATATGAATAGATCAATGTCCAACATAGATAACAGGAATTCCCTAGGACTGCTATAACTGGCATGATATAGACCACAAAAAATATGAAGGTGAACCACAATGAAAAACATACTTGCCCCATTAGCATGCAACAACTTTTATTTCCTATAAATTGCAAATACTTTTTCCACAAGTCTGAACCAAAAGATTTTGCTTTTAAGCCCCAATTGGTCTTCCCACCTTGAGAAATTCAGCCATGCAGAGTGGAATTTAGCTGACAATGTCATTTGTTTGGACAGGAAAATCATGTTGAGGCTCCTGACGAACTCCCAAAGAAAACAAAGCTTTTTTTTGCACATGCAGCAGACAGCTGGACTGCTGACTATTATGCGAAAGTCAATGACAATGTCTTTGTAAACCTTGGTATGTACAATGATAAGCAAGCACTATAAGCTAACTACTACGCCCCCCTATAGAATTTTGCCAGAACATATCTAATGCAAATACTTGCTTTTGGCATCTGCCAACAAGTTAATATAAGATTCAATAACCTGTGACGATTGTGCAGATTCCTTGGGAAATACACTTACGTCTTATTTGACTGTCCCCCGTGTATATATTGGGTGCATGAAATCAGGCGAAGTTTTCTCTGAACAGTGAGTGTCACTAAACAACTCAGCGTATTGATAATATTCATCTGAACTGAAATAGTTGCATAAAAGTGCTTGAGGAGGTCATCTTTTATGAATATGATCAAGTCTTTGTTTGATTTGACAGGGGCCACAAATGGTATGAACCAGATTGGTGGAAATTTGGAGATGGAAAAACGTAAGTCTCTGGTGCCCTTAAGAAAGTGCATTTACCTGTCTCTGTGTTACACAAGTTTTAATTTATTTTCTGTACTCCTTATACGACGAAGGCTCAGTATAACTAAAAGAGGATTGATGTCTATTTTGTTTGTTAGAACTTTTTTGCTCTGCTTCATGTTTCACTTGGAGCTAAACTACAGATATTGACCTATCCAGTTACCTGATCTTTTTGGGAGGCCAAAAATTTTAAATCAACAAAAATCACATTTTCGTCATTTCACAATTAGCGTAGTTGCCATTCACCTATTCTTAACAGTGTTAATTAGTAGTTGTGTCTTCTCTAAATTTGGAGATCCTCATAAGAGCTTTGGAAGTCATCTTTCCTCCCAAACCCCAAAAATAAATATATAGAAAGGGGGTTATATGTGTAAACATGCATAAAAATCATACTTGAAGAAAAAGTGCATAAACATCATTGATGGGCCAATAATCATTCACTAAAATCGTAGCTTCAGGAGCTTAATCATGGTATTTCCTGGAAGCTGAAGCCAACTTTCAAGTACCATAATTGCTAATTTGCTATAATGCAAATCTAAAGTTTTTTCCCCTTCTCTATACCAAGGTCTTTTTGTCTGTTTCATGTTTTGCTAGTATATTTGGTTTTGTTGGAATACCTTTTTTTGTATTATGAAAGATTACCAAAATGGCAAAGTTCATTTGTTGCTTCTTTCTTTTAGGTACTTTCGTCATGCTTCTACAGAGCTGTTTGTTATATCCCAAGCATTGGCTAGATATATTTCAATAAATAGGTGAGTTCTCATTCCATTGCATTCAGCACTATGGAATGTGGATGGACGTTAGAAAAAGTAAGCCTTGGTTTGATTTGCAGATCCCTACTCCGTACTTATGCACATGATGATGTCAGTGTTGGGTCCTGGTTTATTGGTGCCGATGTCAAACATGTAGATGACAGGAAGTTTTGCTGCTCGTCCTGGTCAACAGGTCTCTTTATATCTCTTTCTTTATACCAGCAACCTTCTTGGACAGATTAAACCATGATCTCCTATGAAGTATCTTGTTAGTTAACTGACTGTTGATGTATGAGTTTGCTGGAGCACAGGAAGTGGAATGAAGTGCTTTTCATGGACCAAGTCGCTGGACTGCTTGATTTAACCTGTTGTGTGTTTTGCAGGAGCCATTTGTTCTGGAGTGTGATTTAACTCGACTGAAAGGTTCAAGAGATATTCATAGTGGCATGCTTGTTGATTCCTTGCTTCACAAATGGTAGCATTGTTTCATGACAGTTGGGTTTTGGTGACACATCTCTGTCAGGGGTTCTTCTGAGGTTCATTCCTTAATCAGAAAACATATGTAGATCGCGGAGCTGCTAGAATTGTGAGGATTCTTTTCTGACGTAAGTAACACATAATACATCTGTGGTATGTGAGTCTATTCTTTAGGAAGTCGGGGTATTTAGCCCCAACCCCTGGGCTTGTCAGGGCCAGACACTAATTTTACCAGATTAAGATATGTTCATTGCTTATTCTTTGAGAAGCAAAGGGGGAATACTAGATACTTGAATACATCTGTGAGTTTTAGGATAATGTACTTTCTATAGTGAAGAGTTCATGTAGAGGAATTCCGTAAAGAAAATGTCCTTTTATATGTACATCTTTTTCACTTTTAGTTGCTTGTTTCTGAACCGTCAACCAGTTTATATAAATCTGTGCGTGTCACTATGTGATAATCGTAATTCGTATATATATTTTTATGAGTTGACAGTAGGAAAAAGTTTTTTTTTCTTCAAGAAAGTTGAATTCATTTGTGAAGATATGCAATCAACAAGAAGTATTTAATACCGACCCACCATTCATTACGCTAACAAACAAATGAAAATTAATAAATTGTAATGGATAGTTTATATAATCTGTTAAAAAAAAGACTAGAGGACCAATTTTATTGGTTCCAAATTTTTTACTGAATTATTGGGAAGGAATGACAAAATTGTCCCATTACAAATAGTTTAGGGGTAACATTGACTTTTTATCGTTCGAACTGGGCAACCGTTGGTAGGAGATCATATTTGGCTCACGCTGAGGACATTTTTTTTAGCTACTTGATTATTTGTAAGAACATCTTCAGTAAAAGATGAAACAAAAGGGAAAGTTATCCCGTTGTGAATAGTTTAGGAAAATTGACTTTTTCCCCTAAATGTAATAACACATGACTTTCGCAAGTTAAATTAAGATTAATTACTGATGCTCTATTTATTTTTATTAATTTACTATGTTTGGATGTGAATATTATTAAATAATATCTCTAAAATTGAATACCGAATAACTAAGATTATTTTCTCAAAATCAAATACCATGTTATGAATACTAATAAATATTACTATATTAGAAAAAATATCTAATTATATTATGATGTAAAGAATATTTGTTTGATGAAATAAATTCCAGAACTAGCAGTAATTATCCGCGATAACCATTGTAAGGGGGAAGTTGGTGGCAATATATAGTTGGTGCAAATGATAGTAATTGTGCAATAGTGGTTGATAGTGATTGAGGATAAATGTAATTATTGTTGGTGAATAACGGTAGAAATTAATATGAAACTGGTGGCTAGCTGTAGAGATAGTTAGGGGGGATTGCTAATATCAGAGTTGGTTGGTAGAGGTTTGATAAAGGAACTCATATGAATAGCCTAAGTAACAAATACAACTTAGCAACAATTAAGAAGAAGAAACGGAGAAGGATCTGAAACTTATCAATATTAATATAAGTTAAATATTTTACAGTATTAAATATAACTTATATAACAGGTCGCTCGCCACCCGATTTAAATTTGGGCAAGTTATACATTTGGTTAATCGGCTAAAAAAAATTATATTCGCTAATCAAATATATATTATTTGGTATAAAAAATATGTATTTTACTATCATATAATATACAAAATATATCCCTTTACTAACTATTACTCCATTCGTTTCAATTTGTTTGACCTACTTTTCTTTTTAATCTGTTTAAAAAAATGACTTTTCCCCTTTTTAGCAATTTTTTAATTTCAACTTTCTACTTGACATGTTTAAGTCCACAAGATTAAAGAGCATTTTGGTACATTTGATATATCTTTAATTTAAGATCACAAGATTTAAAATTTCTTCTTTATTTTTTTAAACTCCGTGTTAAATCAAAATAGACCAAACAAATTGAATCAGAGGTAGTCTGTATTGATAGATGAATATTTATGTCAATTTGTCTTAAAATTTGGGTAACTTACATAAATCCCACAATTATAGGAGCTAATTACTCCCTCTCCCACTACTTCTAAAATTACATAATATACCGTTCAGATACATTGCTACAAACATCCACACAAACTCAGATATATCGCTACAAACAATCAAACCACTCAGATACATCGCTATAGGCATCCAGATACATAATTTTATCTCAGATTGATGTATCTGCTGTCTGAATACATGGTTTAATCTCAGATACATCACATTCGCGTGTATATGAGGGATTACAACATGTATCGCATGTATCTGAGGGGTTACAACATGTATCGACATGTATCTGAGGCGTTACACATGTATTTGATATACGCGATGTATCTGAGCGAGTTTTTGATAAGATTTGATATATTAAGTAATTGAAATAAAGTAGTTAGATAATTAGTAAATATGGTACGGATATTTGACTATTTTTTTGCTTAAAATTTTGCAATATTGGATCAGAAGAAGCCCACTTCTGGAGATAGGCACAAAGCCCAAACCAGAATCAGTAAGACAGGCGTGGAAATCAAAGTAGCAGGTTCAAATAGATTCATCTGGCATCTCCTTCATTTCCCTTGTCTTTCCAAAATTCTGGTGTTGTTGTGATCGGAATCTGTGAAGGCCATGGAATACGATTTCAGGAAGAGAACAGGACCTTCTTACGATACACAGTTGCCCATGTACGGAAGGCCACCAGCAACCGCCGCTCCACAGCCGCATCCCATGTACGGACTCTATCCTAGGCCTGGTCAACAACACTCCGGCATCCGGAACCCTCCTTTTCATCACAACACGCCTTCTCCCTCTTCAAACAGTATGTATTTCCGAGCATTATAGGTTATCAATTTCCAAACTAGTGCAATTTTGATCTCTCACCTGTTGAATTCCACTTTCGCAGCTGGAATTGGCATTAGAGTTGCTATAAAACCCGAATATCGGATTACACCTCCGGTAAGAAACCTATAACTCTGATCATCAACTTATTTTCCATAAGAGTTAAGGGTGAAAAACACATCTAAAGTATCATGTGTTTTGAGATTCGTACCTGAACTATCAGGTTTTGAGTTCCCTACCTAAACTATCACCAACTATATACCAAAACACACCTCAAATATTAATTGTTTGAGTTTCATACCTGAACTTTCAGGTAGGATAGATGAACAATTAATAGTTTTGGTGCACGGTTCTCTGAGAAGGGAGTGGCTACCTACTGGAGCTTCGACCAAGCACCACCGGTCAATTTTTGATAAATAGTTGGGGATAGTTCAGGTAGGAAACTCACACATCTGATAGTTTAAGTATGGAACTCAAAAAAAGGATACTTTAGGTGTGTTTTTGAGTTTTTGACTATTAACTCTTTTCTATATCTAGCTTTTGTATATTGATTTAGGGTGTGTTCGGTATGAAGGGAAATGTTTTCCATGGAAAATAATTTCTAGAAAATAAGTGTGTTTCCTACTTATTTTCTTGTGTTCACGGTAGGTAAGCAAAAACTATTATCCTAAAAACATTTGTATATCATTTAGACAAATACAATGGGTGGTGGAGGTGAGAAGGTAGGGGTGTGGGATGGTGGGGATAAGGGCTATGGGGGTGGGGTGAACATGAGGTGTGTTGGAGGGTGGGAAGGATACAATCAATGTGGAATGTCACTAGTAGAGCTTATTTTCCCTACTTTCATTAGAGAGCTCATTTTTAAGGAGCTTGTTTTCCTAGAGAAAATGTTTTCCAAACTATTTGACTAACCGAACATGAGAAAATTGGACAATGAAGTAGGTTAAAAGAGCCATGAGGCCTAAGGTCTCAGGTTCAAATCCCAGTGGAGACAAAAAACACCTTGGTGGACAGAGTTACCTGGTACCTGTTGCTGGTGGGAGGCGGCATGTATCCCGTGGATTTAGTCGAGGTGCGCGAAAGCTGGCCCGGACACCACGGTCATAAAAAAAATAAAAAATAAAAAATAAAAAAATAAATAAAAAATTGGAAAACATCATGGAACACACCCTTAGTATTGTATCAGTTGCATAGCTTAAATCTTTTGTGTGAACAATATATTCTTTTTGGTTTCTTGCAGCCTCAATTGTCAACACAAGTGGGAGACATTCCCCGAAGCACATTCAACTTTGATTTTGACCTTGAGAAAAAGATTTTGGCCGAAGCAGAAAAGGAAAGCCCGAACTGGAGCAGGCTAGGGCTGGAACATCTTCCATCTAGAATGCCAGAACAAAATAACATGGTACTTACATCTTTTGTGATCTTGTCAACTGCTGTACCAAAATCTACTTACATGAGTTTCTCAAAGCGTAGCAAGTCCAGTATCTGAATAAATATAGAGGGTTACTGTAGGTTGATGGACAGCGTAAAATAAAAATGTCTAAATATAATGGATCCTCTGAATACTGAGTTTGTTGGAACGTACCCACCTAGGTCCACACTTGTTTGGCCCCTGAATACAGCGAAATGGCTTAAGAGGATTCATATAGCCCCCACAGCCCTCGCCTGCAGCTTAGAATTGAGGTGTGGTTGATTGTTCGCTGAAGTGCTCCCTCCATTTCAATTTATATGATGTGCTCCCTCCATTTCAATTTATATGATGGTATTTGACTGAGCATGGTGTTTAAGATAATTCATTTTGACTTATGTATATTATTAGTGGTATTGGAAGAAAATAATTAGAAACAATAGGAAAAGTTAATTAAGCGCAAGAAATGGACAAGATCTGGGACACCTATACTCTGGCATATGGCAGGGGTGGTCAAATCTGTAAAGTAGTTTGAGCATTCAGATAGAACTCACTTAATTTTGTGTAATGTGTAGGAGATTACTTCCAATAACTTGTCATTAAAGATTCCTAGTCTGCAGTGAAACTGAAGAATTTAAGGTTTCCTTTCAAAAAAATAAAAGTGAAACTGAAGAATTTGAGATGCAGCTCACTGCCAGTCATTCAGTTCAATTACTTTTTCCTATAGTCAATAACAAATGCGGCGTAAGTTTAATATCTGTTCAGGATCTTTCTCTGGATTGAACTCCTGGATATTTGAAGTGATGCTAATAAGCAATCCTACCGGTAAATTTGAAACTTCATAAAAAAAAAAAAAAATTCCTACCGGTAAAGGATCGTTTTCTTAACATCATGTTGTGCCCTGTTTACCATAATTAAGCTTGGGGATAATGACACAGAAGCTGCTAATATGATACGTGTAGACAAAATTTGATCCTCAAGTTGAATTCCTCCAACAAAACATGCCGAACTGGTGAAGGTTTTAAAAACAATATTCCTTTTTGTGGAAGGTCAAGTTTTATCAATAAAGTACCAAGATGGTACAAAAAAAATACAGAAACCAACACCATAAGAAACATCAACACATCAAGTAATCCCTCCTTCAGAAATCCATGTGCTGATCCAGGTTATCTAACATACTGCTATTACACCTAAAATATAAGTTATGCAAACAAGAAATCTTATTTTAAAGTAACCGTCCTTTATCCTTCGGAGCAACCCTTGTTTCTTTCTAGGCATTTAGTCCAAAAAATGCATATGGGAATGGTTCTCTAGATTTATTTCAGGTTTCATGCATCCTTCACTTTGTCGACAATCCATCAAACTTTTAGGGGTCATTTGGTATGATGTATAAGAAAAATAATCATGGTATATAATTTGGTATAACTTTATCCAATGTTTGGTTGTAATTTGAATCATGTATAACTTGTAGCCTATTTGGCCAAGCTTTTGGGAGGCCAAAAGTGCTTATTTTTAAAAAGGTGGGGTGTTTGGCCAAGCTTTTGGGAGAAGATAAGTGCTTATGAGAAGTAGCGGAAGCTGTTTTTAAATCTAAAGAAATTAGTCTTTCCCAAAAAAACATTTTTTTTTTGAAAAACACTTTTGAGAAAATACACTTAGAAGCACTCTTTAAAAGCTTGGTCAAACACTAAGGGCCTGTTTGGAAAGCCACCCTGGTAATTGGATTTGGTGTAATTGGGTGTAATTACACAGTTTGGCATGTTTGGTTGGCCAGGTAATTACTTGGTCAGCAGGTAATTGGGTGTAATTGGTAGGGGGTAATTACACTTTCCAATTCACAGGGGAGAGCTGTGAATTGCTGGTAATTACATGGTGTAATTACAAGCTGATTACTTTCTAATTTTGTCCTTTATTTTTATTTTTATTTTTTCGTTTTAATTTATTTTTTATTTCTATTATTTTAAATTCTTTTTTATTTTTATTATTTTAATAATTTTAAAAATATATATTTTTTATTTTATATTATTTATATTTCATTTCCTTCTCATTTCCAAACCTTTACTTCTTGTGATTCCATGTAATTGTTCGTATTATCTATTTTATATTTATTTTATGTTTATTTTTTTCATTTAGCATAGTATTCTAATTTTTAAATTAAAGTAGAATTCATTGTTGAATAAGGTTATATACTTATGTTTTCATTTTCTTTTGAATCATATTTAAATACATTATATTGAAATTTGACATAAGAGTATTATGTTAATTTTTTTGTTTTGAATTTTGAACTTATGTTATATTTCAGTTCCAATTTATTTGTTTTACCGAAGACATGGCTTTAGATAGGAAGGTGTGGCGATCGCGTATTAGGATAGAAGGTTAGTACGAAGTAGAGCGTCGTGTTGTCTTTAGAAGGTTTAGGGTTGTTGGTGTCTGTCGTAGTATTAGTCACACCCTGTAGTCTTGCTTTTGATATCTATCGCCGTATGTTGTTTTTGTGTCAAACACCTTTTTATTTTATTGTTGTATTGTTTTCTCTTCACTATTTTCTCTGTCTTGTATTTGGATTTGTTGCACTTGGGTCGAGGGTCTCTTGAAACAGCCTCTCTACCTCCACGAGGTAGTAGTAAGGTCTGCGTACAATCTACCTTCCCCAGACCCCACTTGTGGAAATTCACTGGGTATGTTGTTGTTGTTGACTTGATATTTCACATTGCAAGCCATTCATTTTTTATTTAGAATTGATAGATTATCTTTTTGTCAAATGTTTTAATAATTTTATGACATTATATTTATAATATTAATCTTTTTGTTAAACATGCATTTCATGATGTTCTTAAAAATCATGTACTTTAAGTTTTTATGATTAATTTAATTAAAATATACTAATTTAAAAAATATAAATCAATTATTTTTTTATAATATTAGTTAAGAATATATGTTTATTAATTAATATATTTCAAAAAATATATGTATATATATATATATATTAAATATTTGATTTAATATCATTTATAAAGGCCTATATTTGTTTAGTATAAATTTTTAATTTTTGATAATTAGCTTTTATTAAATTTTAATATAACCATGTGATTACACTTGTGTAACCAAACAGTACACTTGTAATTACATTGTGGCAATCAAACATGTCGATGTAATTACTAGACTGGTAATTACTACCCTAGTAATTACACCAATTCCAATTACCAGGTGGCTTTCCAAACAGATCCTAATTGTTGTTCAAAAGTGCTTTTTAGATTGATTGCTCACATAAGCTGATTTTAGAAGCTTGACCGAACATGCTTCTAATCCTTGTACAACTTAACACGCCAGTTGTATTATTTCATACCATCACCAACATGGAATAACTAGTTATACATGGATAAAGTAGCAACAGGACAAATCTACTTTTATAAACTCATTACTTTTTAGTTTAAAAAGTAAATAAATATTTTAAGTGATATCTTGTATATCCAATTTTAGTGCAATGAACCAAACCCCAACAAGAAATAAATTTTGTATTACTAATCCATGTATACCTAATCCTTACATAAGTAATCCCTGCATTATAATCCTTGTATAACTTGTCTTTGAACCAAACGCGCCCTTAATATCAAATGGCATAACCCAGGAAACACCACTTACATTAAAAAGTAAAACTACTCCCAGCATTCTCTGGAAATTCTGCAATGCAAAAACAGATATTCTACTATTTCCTGGTCTTCTTCACGCAAGTAGCATCTACTACTCTTCTGTAAATTATTACTATGAGCCAAAGAGGCGTCCCAAGCGACAATCTGTCCAAAGCAGGCAGCTTTGACATGAGCTTTAGACTTTCAGATGATCTTCCAGGGCTAATTAAATGTTCCCTGACCATTCTGCTTTAATAACAGTTTGTAACAATTACTAACGGAGAATATTTTATCCTTGCTATTCACCCAAATCAATCCATCCTCATTATTTTGATCAATTGAAATAGTATAACTGTTGAGTCGGAGTAAGTTGATAGGAAACTTCCGATTCCCACTCATTTAGGTTCCTTCTGAATTCTGGATTCCAGCCAGAGGTTGAGTCAAATCAGAATCATAGCCATCCTTAAGCACAGAACATCCAAACAAATCTCGATAACTGCTTCTCAAATTTGTGTTCCCCAGTCCAAGTATCTGTCCAAAATTTAATCCCGACTCCATTAACCTACCTCTAACTTAGAGTGCTGTAAAAACTTATCTCCCATCCCAACAATGCCTTACCCTAAAAAAACCCTGTTGCTCTCAATTGTGGAGGATGTTGTATCCAATCATCCTTCCATTTATTGAGCTTTTCCCGGATTTCATCACCACCCCTATTATATCTCCATAGCCAATTAAATAATAAACTCTTGACTCTTGTTATGTAATTTCAGATTCTTCACTCCCAAACCTCCCTCTTTCTTTCCATTTGTAACCACTTGCCACTTTAGTAAATGAATCTTCCTTTTATTAGCATTACCATCCCATAAGAACTAATTCCTAACGGATCCAACTTCTTCTCTACTGCTGCAGGCATAGGAAACAGGAACATTGTAGAAGTTGGCATTCCATCCAGCACACTACTAACTAGGATAAGTCTCCCCCCAAAGAATAGATATTGTTTCTTCCATGGGCTCAACTTATTAATACATCTATCAATTACTTCTTGCAGAATATTTTTATCTTTCCTTTTCACCCCGAATGGTAATCCCAAATAGACTGTAGGGAACTTGTCAACTTCACGCCTCGATATATTAGCCAAATCCTCAATGCAATCTTCAGCATTGATGCTGAACATACTACTTTTGGCCAAATTGACTCTCAGCCAGGAAACTGCATCAAGACTCAACATAACCCCTCTTAAATACAATAGTTGTTCTTTTTTTTTAATGAAGACAAATAGTCGTTCTTTTTCAGCTTTACAAAACAGTAAAGTATCATCTGCATACAGAATATGCGTGAGAACCGTTTCTTCCTCTCATTCCTGCAATTCTCTGCTTTTCAGAGCATTAAACTTAGGATCTCCATCACAAAAACAAAGAGATAGGGGGATAAAGGATCACCCTGTCTTAATCCCCTTCCAGACTTGAAGAAACCTTGAGGATCACCATTAATCAATATGGAAAATCTGACTGTGGAAATGCTGAATCTGTTCCACTCTTTCCATGTATCTCCAAAATTCATTTTTTTTTTCTTTCACTACATCTAACAACTTGACCATTATTCCTTTGTGTTATAAATCCAGGATAACGGTGCAAGTGTTAGTTCTTATACTTCCTTTTTGTTGGCGCATGACTTTTGAGTTTTCAAGGTGGTTGAATCCTTCCTGTGGGTGATAGATTATTCTGTTTAAACAACATATTCTATTATGCATACCTTACATGGCCCAAGTGATAATGGTATGCCCTTTTCTTTTTAAGAACTGGTGTAACAAGTGAATCTTAAGTTGGATCCCTCGTTTTGAATTTTTGGATTCGAATACGGCTTGTATGTTGCAAAGGAGGAAAATATCATTTCTTGCAACATGTCCTTTATTATATGACATTTTTTAGGATATTGAATATCAAGTCTATGGACAAAGGTAGTTAGCATCTTAAATGTTTGACTTGACTCTATATATATATATAGTTCATCATGTGCTTTGTTTCAGAACCTTTTTCCCGAATGTTTCAGAATGTGTATTACATTGATTCTGATCTGTGGTCTTCTTGTTAAGATTTGAATGAGTCTTTTCTTACTTGGATATTTATTTTTCTTGCTTGTATATAGGGATACACTGGAGATCCTATTATGAACAAATACGCAACATCTGGTTTCAATAGAGAGGCTGTGGCCATAGCGGTTGCAAATTATGGAGATAATCCTATCAAGGTATCTTTTGCATGTTTCTCTTACATTTCTGTTTGCATGTGGCACTATGAGCGTGGTCAAAATAGTTTATCTACCAAAATTACTTAAAATTAATTTTCGTGAAGCATTTCTCCACAAGGATTTCTATTTCTTATGATCCCATATCCTTAGTCGAATTTCAAATTTAATTCATTGAGGAGTCAACTTAACTAATTTTTTTAGTGAAATCGGAAAATAATTAGATTTTTTCTTTGAAAAGGGTTACATATCTGGAAACTGCATGAAAGTACAACATGATGCAACTATGTGCATCATAAAACCATTTGGGAAAATTTTACAGTAATCTTTCCAAATTTTGAATTTAAGTTTTGGAAAGCAAATCATAACATTTTAGTTTGCCACCAAGATTGCGGAATGGTAAAGTGGGGTAAGTGTTGTATAAATAATTTGTTCAATAGCATTGAGGAGCACTTGTCTATAGTAAATGTGACCATTCATTTGCTCTTCCAACAATGTCTTCATCAACTTTCAGGTTAAGGAATTTGCAGAGGGATATACTCTCTTGAAAGAGATGGGATTCTCATCAAACAGTGTTGCAGATGCCTTACTGATGAATGACAACGATAAAGACAAGGCAGCAGCTCAGTTGCTCGGCAGTTCATCATAATAATTTTAATGGGCATGTAATAAAGGTGTCAGTACATTGTAATGTCATTGTAAATGTATGTTGAGCCATTTACGTGTGTGCAGATAAGATGTGAACCAAGTTGGCTCTGTAAGGGCCTATGGGCTAGAAGAGGTGAATGAGATTGATTCAGTTGTAATTATTGGGTCAGAGAGTTTTATTTGGGATCCCAGGCCCAATTAGCAACTGATTTAAAAGGACAAGGGATTAGAAAGAAGGGTTATGTGTATTGTGATGTTTGTTCTCTCTCTAACTCTGCTATCTCTGATTTCCTCATCCCAATTATGTATCAATCTCATTTTCATTCCCCTTCTTCCTTGTTACTTGGTAATTCCAGTTTAGTATTTAATATAATACAGCCAATTTTATTGAATTGAGAATTGTCTATTTTAGGTTTTTTACATGAGATATTTTCTGGTAGCTACACGTTGCCATAAGCAAAATTAGCTGGTAGTAATTGTTCTTCCATACCAGTTTTGTGTCCGGGCAGTATAGTTCTATTCAATTATTGCTGTTCTTTGCCCACACGATGCCGGCCAGGCAGCCACTGCACCACCTCTGTGTTCATGCGTAAATGCAATGGAAGGTTAGATCTACTGATTCAACTTCGAAGCTGGTTAAGTTCAATATAAGAACAGCCAATTTGCTTGCCCTATTACATGGACAATCAAAGGAAAATTTGGATAAATTGTTAGCTGAAACAGTCGAACGGTAGTGATTTTTTTTACTAGCATTTGGTCTGTGTTCAGTATTATAAGTCCAGAAACTTGTTGCTATTTATTTCAAAGGGGTGTTGAAATACTATTCAACTTCCCAGACTAGCCAAATAGTTTGATATAGAAGCAGTACACACCTTTTTCACATGCTACTCGACGTATATACATAATACATGGTCAGTTTCTCCAATTACCCTCGCCCTATATATTTCTGGGTAGGCGTACCATCTAGATGGCCGATAAGACAAACTACTAACATCGTTCCTAACTAGGTATTTACATGAAAAACAAGAGTAGCTGAGAGTACCACACAATTCCAAGACACTATATTATGACGACTAAATGTGTGTGCATTTAGGGGGTGGAAAGTCAACATGATCACAAACCAAATATGTGGTCAGTAGCACCAAATATTGCAGCAGTAAACTGTGGTGTGTTCAAGTCATTCCCATCCAGACCCGAACCAAATCTATCAAGCCACTGAGTTGGACTAGGATTTTCTGCCTCTTCTACCCACTCAGATGTCATATCTATGTCATCAAGTTGGAGGGGATCTTCCTCGGTAGATTTAGAAACCAAACACCGTGCTAACTTCAGATTATAATTTATGTAAACAAGGTCTAAAAGTGTTTCCTTATCAATCTTATTGCGCTTCTCAGAGTGGATTTGCTGAAATGTGCTCCAATGTCGCTCAAGAGTGAACGTACTGCACACCTGGCTAAGTATTTTAATAGCGACTCTTTGCAATGTAGGAGCAGCATCACCATACTGTTCCCACCAAATACCTACAATGCATTTCGGTTGTATCAGTCCATTGAAAAGTAGTTAGGCTATGAAAAAAACTTGTGTGAAAAGCATGATGTGTTAGCAGCAGTCATTTTTCTGACAGCTTTAATCTATGAGATGCAAACGAGAGGATAGAAAATTATAACAGAACAGTTAAAAGTTATTTATGACATGCAGGAGAATGTTCATGCAATTGATGCAGTCCATAGGAGAACCAAGGTTACAGATCAACTAGATGTAATTTCAACTTAATTAGTGATTTAAGCCAGTACCAAAGTCTTACTACGAGTTAATGTGTACCGAGTCATTAATGTTGTTTTCCAACTTTTAGGGGCAATACATTTTCCATATATTTGAAAAGTCCTACCGACTTGAATGCTTACCCAAATGTTTAATCAGGCAGGAAGTGATATGTATGTATTCCAGGGCAGAATTTCCATGCAAGTACAACTCTTTTTATCAACTTACGGTTTTACTTAACTTAGGGGGTAGCAACCACAACAAATACCGATAGCAACGGCTTAATTCTTGTTATCTTTTATTTTGATAACCGAGAAATCCCTGAGGACAAATGGCAGAAGGTTCGAAACTTGGCAGGATAATGGGCCCGCTCTTCTACCTTTTTTCACTTAAATACCAGGCTTTCGCTTGTAGCAAGGTTCTAAAACTCAATTTCTATCAGTACTCTAAAGCCTAGAATCTTGACTGATAATCTTTCTCCACATCTAACTAAGCTTGCTGAATTTTCATCTTCACGAATCCTTCATGCATTGATCCTAGGGGGGTTGATGATGAAACCATGTTAAGTACCAGCGGTCCACTTCACCTCAGTCACGGTTGGCTACCATGTTGCGAAAACGTGAGAGTTTGCCCCAAACTATAAGGATTTCAGAGCTCCTAAGAGGGATATCGGCGGCAGAACTCATAGATATACCCCCGCATGTCCTCAACTGAGGATATAGGCTGGCGTCGACCGAGTTCTCTCATAACTCTGAGAGGCACATAAACCTGGACAACTCAAAGCCCCATTAAGATGGTAAATAGACGGAAAGAAGACATGTATATCACCTCTTTTGAGAGGAACCAATGATAGTTTTCTACAATCTGATCAGCGGTCAATGTGTTGAAGTGGTTTCTCTCTAATGCCCTCTAGAAAGTTATAATCTGCGACTCTTTTCTCCCCAATGTGATCACTCCAATAACTTTAAAATCTATAGTGAAAGGGTGACGGGGGAAATCTCTATCATCCATATTTGCAACAGAATACTGCACCCCTCAAAATAATTTGCATCATTCTTACACATTGTCAGGGCGCGATAAATATCTGTTAAAACCATTGCTACGAGAGTGGTGACCTTGGGCGCCTTTTTGAAGGCTATAAAAACTGTGGCTAAGTTAGTGTTGATCTTTCCATCCCTTTTCATTACAGCCTTCAAAAAGATGCCCAATGTCACCCTCGTGACAATAGTTTTAGCAAATATTTATTGCACCCTGAAAACGTGTAAGAGTGGCGTAGATTATTTTGAGCGATGCAATATTCTATTGCAAATATGGATGACAGAGCATTTCTATGGTCTCTGTTAGTTTGGCTGCGACCTATATACTCAAAGAAGTAAATCAACACAAATATTTTAGCATGGAAAATTCCTTGCTCAAGGGAAGCTAAAACCATGACCTACCTCTATAGGACTCCTCCCGAATTCTTCACTTAACTAGAGCAATTTAAGGTTTACAACCGCCCTTATAAAACCTAAGAAACTGTTCCCAATAGTCCCAACCTCCGTCCTCTTAATTCTTCTCTTTAATTACACTACCCCGTTAATGAAATCCCTTACAAACACAAAACAGCACCTACTACAATCAACTAAGACAGTACAAGATCTTGTTTTGGAACCACTCCAAGAAACTAACTATTACAACTCAAGAACAATACAGATAAAACTTGATAGGAACCTGTTGTAGCAGTAGCTTCTTCGAGACTATTTTTGCTAACTTTTTCACTCTGACACCTCTCTCTTTGGCTGTGCTCAAACTCTAAAGCTTTATGCCGTGTTGTTTATATAGGAGTAAATAGCCGCCTTATAGTTCTCCAATCTAAACACGAATTGGTTCAAGTCTTTCCATAAATCCAATCCTAGTTTTACTTGGTTTGAATCTTTTTCAAACGTCGGGCTTCTTTCTCCTAATTTGTATGTTCAATTTATGGTAATATTTCAATATCTTGAACTCTAGTTCTTTGTTGAATTGGACTGAGTCACAATCCCAATTCTCCAAGCCTTCATGAAACAACTTCTTCAAGACAGTCTCATGTTCTGCAAGAGGAACAGGTTTCCTGATGAGTTCCTCTAGCAGTGTTGCTAACCTTGGAGATTTGTTAAGGACCTAGTTCTTG
This sequence comes from Jaltomata sinuosa, assembly GCA_003996215.1. Lineage (NCBI taxonomy): Eukaryota > Viridiplantae > Streptophyta > Magnoliopsida > Solanales > Solanaceae > Jaltomata > Jaltomata sinuosa. The sequence continues at coordinate 44,668 of QJPP01007247.1, forward strand.
AACTTCTTTCCTTCTTCTTGGAGATTTGTTAAGGACCTAGTTCTTGAACTTCATTCTTCAATCTTCTTTCTCCATATAGATTTTTGCTTTTACAATGTTTGTCAATCATCAAAACATCATATGATCTTGAATGTAGATTTAGAGATCATGGTATTTCAACAGTCTCCCTTTCACAATAGATTTTAAAGTTGATTGGAGTAAGGGTGGGCATTCGATTCTTCAGTTCGGTTCGTAGTTATGTGTACCGAATACCGAACTGAATTAGTTTGGTTTGATTTTTTTTCAAGATTGGTTTGGTTCATTCCAGTTTTTTCTAATTCGGTTCTTCGGTATAGGTCTGATTAATAGAATTTTTTTAATTCAAAATGGACTATCTTATGTTATTTCTTTAAAAATTTGGCCACCAGCAATCTCTATTAACTTTTAGTTTATCGAAAAATAACCTTAATATTTATATAATAAGGTTATTAATTTGGCCACAAGCAATCTATGTTAACTTTAATTTATCGAAAAATAACCTTAATATTTATATAATAAGGTTATTAATTTGTATAACTGATGAATAGGCAAATTGTTGTTTGATTCCATTGGAAATTGACCGAAGAACTTTCCTGCAAGTCTATGTTAACTTTAATTCATCATCCGCTTATTATCACGTCAAGTTGATTCTTGTGGTTTGATAGGCTGGTTAACCTGTCTTGTAACATTATCCAAGAGTTAAAAGTCTTGGTAAGGTTGCGTACAATAAACCCTTGTGGTTCGGCCTTTCCCCGGACCCCACACATACCGGGAGCTTTAGCACACCGGGCTGCCCTTTTCAAGTCTAAAGGGAATTTAGGAATGGGCTTGGGTTGCAAGAAATAATGGATCTTTTGGCTTTGGGCCGAGCGAGACAACAAGTACCCAAGTACTCAGTAGTGTTGAGTGTTGACTGTATAGTATTTTTAATTTTTTGAACTTATGTTATAAAATTTCGGTTTAACTGAAGAACTGGGATCCTAAAACCAAGAACCGAACCAAATACCGATTATAACTTCCTAGAAGGCATTGGAGCCCAGAGAAACCCCCTTACTGCACTGACCATTGATCATATTGTGGGGAACTATCATTGGTTCCCCTCAAAACATATGATATACATATCTTCTTTTCGTCCATTTATAATCTTAATGGGGTTTCGGAGTGTCCACCCTAATGTGCCGCTCAGAGTTATGAGACAACTCGATCGACGCCAGTCTATAACCCAAGTCAAGGACATGCTGGAATATATATAAGAGTTTTTCCTCAACATCCCTCTTAGGAGCTTCGAAATCCTTAAAATTTTGTGGCAAACGTTTGCTCTAAGGTTTTCACAACATGAAGGCCAACCGTGACTAAGGTGAAGTGGACCACTGGCACTTAACATGGTTTCATAATCAACCTCCCGTAAAATCAAGGCCCGGAGGATTCATGAAAGGGGGCCATAGACCGGAAAGCCAAGGTAGAGATGACAAATAAGCAAGCACAGCTAAATGTGGAGAGAGATTATCAGTCCACTATTCAGACCCTGAACATAGACCTGGAGCATGCTAGGGCAAGAATAGAAGAACAACAAGTAGAATTTGCCGAGGAAAGAACCCATATAGAAGCTACACTCAGAGGACAACTTAACTTGCCAACAATCCGGAAAGTACAGGTAGCATAGCTCGCCGCATCTCGCCAACAACAGCTACGAGAAAATGACCTCGATTTCAGGCAGGTCTTAACGAGGAGAGGGCCCAAATGCCCAATGGATGCTTGAACGGGGTGTGACACCAGGAACATAAACATGACATATGATATCTTCAATTTAGGAGATGCTAGTCAGCCTTCCTACTATCTCAAGGAGAAGAAGAAGAAAGAACAAACAAGATTTTTCTTAGGATTGCTTTAATTTAAGTTTGTAGAATTACGTATGGGGATGCACAAATGTAAAGCTTCAAGTATACCTGGAGGAACAGTATCAATTGCTTCCTTCGCCAGATTACAACCAAACATTCCAGATGCCCGTGTATACAAAAGGATTTGAGTGGTGATATCTCGCCTCAGTTCGGGAGTTGGTAGCAGCTTCTCCAGCACTCTGAAAAAATCTTCTTTTATAGACCCAAGAAATTTGACTTCCGTGTTGTATTGGATGCTAGGATTCAGAAAGGCAGCTGCTGAATGCAGAGGAGAGTGGAGGTTGTTTTGCCATTTTTTATCCACTATATCTAAAAATGTCTTGCACTTTATTTCATCCATAATGTAGTATGTCCTTATTGACTCCTTTGCTCTGGTCAGTAGTTCGTATATATTGCCCACAGCAGGCTTTCCTCCAGAAACTTCTCTCATAACTTTGAGAAAGGGCTCAGAAACAGCAACACACTCTTCAGCTGTCCTCCAAAAGTCATTGTCATCCAGAATTCCGATACAATTAACACTTTGCGATTTATTTGTATAAGCAGAATTGGCAGCAAGCTCTGGACTGTTAAAAATTACTTTCAATCTTGACCTATGCTTCAATAGACATTGCAAGGAGAGAAAGTGTGATACAGACTTGGTGATACCAGTCTTAATGATCTCTTGTCCTCCAGTGAACTTTTTCATGAGATCAAGCAATGAGGAATTGTTGTATATAAACTTTGAGATTGATTGTGCCTGTAAAATGCATCTATTTACCCAATCTAGTTTTGAAAACTCGTCTAAGATTGCATTTAAACACTGTGAAGCACAAGGGGACACAAAAACATTCCCATAGTTCTGCAAAATATGGTTCACTATACCAGTGCAGTGAAGTGTATTGTCCACAATTACCTGTACAACATTCTCTGGGCCAAAATCTTGAATGATTGAATCAAACAACTCAGAGAGACATTTCAGATTCTTAAAATATGAAGATGCATCTACAGATTTGTAGAAAAAAGTCCTGGAGGGCGATGAAACCAAGAAGTTGATCAAAGCTTTCATTTTGTTGTCCGTCCATGTTTCAGCAATTAAAGTGCAACCTGTCATAGCCCACTCTTTCTCAACATCTTTTGACTGTAAACTTACTTCAGACTTGATCCTCTCCAACCATGTTGCTTTCAGAGTTTCAGGAGAAGGACCAGTAAATCCACTGCCACACTTCTTTACTGCCTCAATCATTTGATGGTAAGAGGAAGATCTTGCTACACCAAAGTCAATTTTGTTCTCAAAAAAGAACAATGCAATACTTCTCTCTGCATTTTCTTGGTTATTTCCAGGTGAGGGGATAGCTTGCCCAACTGGTGGTAAAATTCTTGCAATTGGAGTTATTGGTTCCACAAACGAAAGGGGGTTTTCTGGAGAGATATTTACAAGAGATTTTGCCTCAATGAGCTTATGCTTTTTAGTACTAGGAGGTTCCTTTATCTCTTCCTTTGATGCCATTATTGCCCTTACCCTGTCAGTAACATCATCCCTGACCTTAGTACATGGATTCACACCTTTACTGGGAAGTCTGGATAAGTGGTGCTTTAACCTACTAATGCCACCATTTAGAATTCTAAGACAGAATTTACATCTTACTTTATTCCCGTCTAACTTCTCAGCATATTCCCAGCAGACGTCCTTTTCTCGAACCACTGCCAGTAAAAAATCTGTTAGAAAATTTTCTGACTGATGCTCAAAAGTAAATTTCTGACTCAGCCAAGATGGGCTTTTCTTTATTCTTTTGGTTTTCTTTCCCCTCTTAGGATAAAGAAGACTCTATGTTACAGTTCACAATAATGAAACAAAATTGTCTCAGGAAAGCTCTTAAATAATTTGAAATTAACACAATGATATAATCATGTGTCAATCTGCTACTAAAGTAATATATATTATCTTAGGCTTCAATGATAAGCCCAAACAAATGCTACCTAATATGTCAATCATCTTCAACTCATGCAACAATAATGTATCTCAATTCACTAGTAAAGCTAAAAGTGATGTGTATGGAATCGTATACCAAGATACTTCTGAAAACCTCAATTATATACGATTGTCATTCTGTTAAAAACTGCCAGCATTTAAAGTGGAAAACAGCACGAGCAAATCAAACGGCAGTTTTACCACCAGTGAATTACATTAAAACTCCATAAATCAATTTGAATCCTTGTAAAAAGAACGGAAAAAAAAGGAAGCTACAGTGTTGTCCACTCAAAATTCCCAAATTAAAACTAGGTTCTATTTCGCTAAACTGATCAACTAAATTTCTTTTGATTATATGGTGAAGAAGTGCACTTAAGCATTTGTATTTTTTTTTTATCGGTTTTTCATCTTCTAAAAATTATCATTTTAAACAAGGGGAAGCATCAAACAGAGCTTTGATTTTGACTATATTTGACATTCGGTAAGGCGAGGATTGAATGAAATGGGGGCTCAGAACAAAATATTATGATTTCGATCACATTTAATTTGCACTAACTGTGTAATTTTTTAAAACTATTTAGAAGTCTTTTGGATTAAATCTCGATGAATTATCAGGGATGTTTAGGGTAGAAATACATCATGGAAATTGTGCCAATGTCCTTCTTTTTGCTTGTACTACGATTGCTTTATTTATGAATTCAACAAGTGATGCTTTGACTTAATTGACCTTGGCAAGAAAGGCCATGAGATTCCCTTCGACTGTTCTGCTTCAACATACTGGCGGTTCTCGAAAAAAGAGGACAATTACAGATATTCAAGTTTTCATCCTCAACAAAAAAACATCCTCCTCCCCCTGAAAAAAGGTAGCAGTCTGTTGTATTGGGAAATCCACATGAACCATTTTACTTCTTTTTTTTCCTGATGAGCACCATTATACTTCCTTCGTTTCTTTCTTCATCTTGCAACATATCCATCACTTTAAACTACATTTCCGTTTCGATTTGGTAGTGCCTTTCTTTTGCGCGGTACAGATAATACCAACTGTAGATGACACTAAGCTTTTTTAGCCCCTTTTTCCTTTTTTTAGTATCTTTAGGGTTGGATATATGTATATCTTTTGCATTCCGCAATAACAGGATGGAAGGAACAACATTTGTAGAGCATAATTTAAGATGTCCTTTCTTGTAGTACTTCCAACATTTACTAGATAGGAAGCACATCTCTGAGACTTTGTAACATGCAACAACAATTGACATCCAACAAACTTACCTACCATTAGATGACTACTCATAAGTGAAACCTTTTTTTTCCATTTTTAGATGGATATAGATTGACTAACATAACATTTACCACTCATTGAAATACTTTTAACCTCTAATTAAAAAGGAAAGTAATTTCTTTAAGTAAATGACAAATTTCTTACATCAAAGAAATTTAGACTTAACATACTAAAACTACCATTAGAAGATTATTGGATAGAGCTGAAGCTTAATGCAAGCAACAGAGTTATTCAAACAGTTAATGGTTTAATGTCACCTAGTGAAAAATTAAACCAACAAAGAAAATCAACCTTAATTTTACTGAGATTACATAATACCCTCTTCTTCTTTTTTTGAAATTTCATCATACTACTAATCATTTTTATTAATGAGTTTACCTGCAGTTCGTAATCATATGCTTCATTCCCTTCCCAAGTCGAAAAATAGAAGAAGAAGAGAAGACAGACCTATATAAAGCTCTAGCTTCATTAATACTAGAGATCGCCACACTACTGATTCTACTTTATCTTAAGTACAACATTATAACAAAAAGGATAACTTGTGATGGCTAAATTCAGGTTCCACATTTATTTTTTTTATTATTTTTTTTTTGATAAAAGTTTGTGTGCACCTCGACAAATTCCACGGGATACACGTTACCTCCCACCAACAACAAGTACCAGGTAACTTTGTCCACCAATGCTAGAACATATGGGAAGAAATCACCTAGTGTTTTGTCTCTGTTAGGTTTTGAACCTGAGATCTCATGATGTTCAATTCACTTCATTGACCACTAGGTCACACACCCTCAGGGTGCTACAGTGTTCCACATACTACTGCATTATTTTCAAGAAGCATGAAAACGCTTGATTCTGTAATTTATGACTTAAACCAACGGAAAATAAGTCCCAAATGCATATTTTCACTTTAGGAAGACGAGTGAACTGTTGTTTAGTAACTCTCCAAGCTCACTCCAATTAACTAAACAACAATTCTAGAGATTTGTCAAATTGAAATAACAAAAGGCATGAAAACCCTAGTTCAGTGACTTACTAGTTATGGAGGCGCTTCACTTCACAGTGGACTGACGCTATACAAACCTAAGCAATAACAACATTTTAGTTAAAAATCAAAGAGAGAATACAGCAGAAATTAGTATAACTAAATCAATTTAAACTATTAATTTCCGACAATCACCATTAAAACTTCATGCGGTAGTTCAATTTCCAAGTAAAAGATGAAACAATTATTTGCAGTCACCATAGATGATGAGCTCGCAAAATTGAACTCCATAATTTCAAATTCCAGCTGAAACTTCCATGTAAAAGAGAAACTTCTAGAATCTAAGATGTTGATTTCGATCATATTTTTGAATAGCGAAACAGAAATCGAAAGGGAGGGAAAACAGAAATATAGAGAGAGAGAGAGAGAAAAAAAATAGTAGACGAGAAATAAGAGAGAAGAACTCACAATGGAGAAGTTGAGAAACGAATTATCAATGGAGAGATAAACGGCAAGACGGAAGTTGCAGAAAAGAGAGATCTGTTTGATTTTATCGCGATATTTTAAGTTTCTGAGGCTAGGGTTTAGTTTTAGTATTATCTTTTTACTTATCTTCCTTCTTCTCGTTATGGTAATATCTCATCTACTTAACGAAGCGACGTCGTAAAGGTATTGAAATTTCACAGAATAAATTTGGAGAAAAAATTAAAAAAATTGTAACTGGAAGCTACTCATATCAGAGCCAGGTTTCGATCCTGGGACCTGTGGGTTATGGGCCCACCACGCTTCCGCTGCGCCACTCTGATTGTTGTTAACATGTAGCAAAATAATTTTACTAGTATAAACCTTTGGCCATGTTTCATCATGAAAATAAAAAAAAGTAGTTTGTTTTCGAAGTGAAAATGATATTTAAAAATTAAAGTTGTGTTTGGCCATGATAAAAATAAAGTTGTTTTCTATTTTTTATGGATAATTTGGAGTGAAAAAAACTTTTTTTGTTATTTTTTTTGGCCTAATGGTCTAATGAGGTGGGTTAAAGAACCATGAGTTCTCAGATTCAAATTTCAGCGGAGACAAAAAACACTAGGTGATTCTTCCCATTTGTTCTAACCTTGGTGGACAGAATTACCTTGTACCTGGTGCTGGTGGGAGGTGGCAGATATCCCGTGAATTTAGTCGAGGTGCGAGAAAGCTGACCCGGACACCACCATCATAAAAAAATAAAAAAAAAGATCTTGGAAAAAAAAAATTAAAAACCAAATTTTTAGAAGTGAAAAATTTTCGTGGCGAAGAATCTTCATTCATCCTTCCTTTTTTTTTTTTTCGTTTCTCCTTACAGTAGTATGTAGATACTATGATTAAGCTAAAATCAAAGGTTTCTTCTGTTTATTGCCTAATACTTAAGAATTATGTGAGGGGAAGAGAACAAAAAGTTTGAGACTGGGTGCAGAATTCTGACTCGTACAAATATAATTAGAAAGTATTTTCAAATATTGAAAAAATAAATTGCTAAAATTCTTTCAACACAAATGAGTATTACTATTATCTTAAAATTTTGGATTCATTTTATAAGAGTGCAACTTTTTTAAAAATAAATTAAGGCAATAATAGAACATGTATAGTGGCGTAGCTGAAACTGTAACCAATTAAGAAGCATATAATACTAGCCAATTTAAATGAAAGTTGCGGACAGTTGTATACGTATTTGAAGGCTGAAGCATGCACGAACCACCATGGCACTATCTTTAATTTATAGTAGAATAATAGTAATTAAATTAAGGCAACGAATGTGAAGAACATTAAACTAAACAAGAGGACCACATATGTTGTCCTTGGTGAATTTAGCTGTAATATGTATGTGATGTCTGATCTACCACCATATTATAAAATGAATAGCAATAATGTCATTAGTTTTGATTGACCATATAAAAAGCACTAAGCTGACAAAAGAAAATGATACGTAAGTTGTTACGTTCTGACACGATTCATTGGATTAAACAATAGGCTGCATGCCAGTGGGATTTGTTTGACAAAATTTATGCATGCAAATTTTCCTCTCTCTTATAAGGAGCAAATTCTAGCCTGTTCGGAGTACGCTGCATTAAAGTATTACTTTTTCTAACAATAAATACGGATTTATAAATATTAAAATCATAGTGTGTATTAGGCGAATCTAGAGTGTCAGTCTTTAGTTATGAGTTCGACCAAACTCAATAACTTTAATTCAAATCTTATATTTGTCAATTTTATTGAATATGTAACAATTATTACTCTAGAACAAAATAACTTAAACCTTTTAAAATTTATAACTTCAAATCCTGACTCCATTGGTCAATAAGCTACGTACATATATTATGCCCCTTTCGTTTTTTGTTTTGTTTTCTTCTGATTAACTGTTTTTCTTCTTGTTTTGATGTTGTGGTAATTATACTAATTAATCTTTGGCTTCAGTCATTATAGTCGGCATGCATATACTTTATTAGTAGCCTACTAATAGTAGGTAACACGGGCTACGTAACAATAATTAATGGCCTTTGTTATTTTAATAAGTGTACAAATTATTATATTTCAAAGCTAAATGGAGTACTATATATATCAAGGAAACGTTTTCTTTATTGAGAATTGAAAACACATATTTAGAGTAATTTTTCAGGGAAAACTTATCGGGGGTGTGAAAAAACCGATTTAATCAATAAATCAAACCGATAAAAATATTATTGGTTTATCGGTATCGGGTTATTGGGTTAACGATTTTTTAATGGTTTAGTAAAAAAAAATATTGGGCTATCGGTTCGGTTTCGATTTTAAGGTTTTAGTTAATGGTTAAATTAATAACCCAATAAGATTATATTAAAACTATAATTTATCCATAATTATATAATAGTGGCTTTAGATTTTAAATATATACCCTATTATTTTTTTGCATTTTATAGTTGTTGTGTTAGTGTTGTTGTTTTCTTTCTAAAGACGTTGGTTTGGTGGGGTTCTACCTATCAATGTTGTTTTTCTTTTTGAGAGATTGCTATCGTTGTTACTGCATTCAAGGTTGCTACTTAACAAGAAAGAAAATAAGTTTGTTTTAGTAATAATGTATTTGAATTTGCTTATGCTTGTAATTTGTATAGACTTTTATGCATGAAGGTAGTGTATATATGTAGATGAAAATAAGAGAAAAAAAATATTATAGAAGCATTTTCTTATTGGTTAAACAGAAAATCGAACCATTAAGGACCAAAAATCGATTAACCGAAAATCAATAACAAATATCTTATTGGTTTGATTATCGGTTTTGCATGTTGACAAATCGAAAACCGATAAATCGAACCAATAATGTACAAAATCGAACTGAACCGACCGATGCACACCCTACTATTAATGGTGTTTGAAAAAAAAAATCATTTTTTTCACACGCTTTTTTAAACAAGCTCCATTTGAAGTAATCTCTACAATTATACTTTTGTTTATGAATTTGAGTTTTATCTATAAAAGATAAATATAACCCTATAGTGTAAACAAAAATTAGATGTATATAATTAACTTAAATTCTACCTATTAACCACTGAAACAATTTTATACGATCAGTTAGATTATCTTAAGCCAACAACACGTACACGTAAGTGTTTACACTTGAATATGCGTCATGGAAAATAATATAATTAATGCCCTTTGTTACGTACTATTTCGTCTTCAGATATTGATAATTGTCATATTTCTTTGTTTGGGGACGATCAATGACCAAATTAGGGTGTGTTTGGTACGTCTAAAAATGTTTTTCTAGAAATTTTTTTTTAAAAAATAAGTGAGTTTCTTACTTATTTTATTAGTGTTTGATAAGTAAGCAAAAAATATTATTCGAGAAGGATTTATATGAACTAGAGGGTGAGATCAGGGTGGGGAGTGGGCGTTCGTGGGTGGTGGGGATAGCCGATAAGGGCGTTAAGTGGGCGGGAAGGAGACAATTAATTTGAAAATGTTACTTATGAAACTTGTTTTTCCTACTTCTATTATGAAAGTCATTTTCCTCATTTGTGAGTCCCAGAAAAAATACTTTCATATTATTTTGACCAACCAAATATGAGAAAATTAAAAAATATTTTCCTACCAAACGCACCCTTAATGTCAATTTATTTCCTTTTAGTAAGTGGCAAACCAGCTGCAGAAAGGTGTAAAATAAAATAAGGCCAAAAAATATATCTTTAAAGCTTTATTTCTATCATCGTGTACATAAAAGACAAAGGGAAACGAGCATAATAACTTAAAACAAAAAGTCAATTTATTTTATATTTGCCACCATCCTAGGTACATGTCACTTATATTAATGTTTATATTATGGGGCATGCCTAATAGTCAAAGTTAGGCCAACGAATACAGAAGAGGAATCGTGTTAATATGCTCCATTTATCCCTTGATTTTGACTTCACACTAATATTTTAGGAAAAGATTAAAAATAATGCACCTAAATTGATGTTAAATAGTATTAATATTTTTAAAAGTAGTGTTCAAACCAATTTGCATTTTAACTTATATGTCACAGAATGTAGTAGTAACATCCTCTTCTTTTTACACACAGACTTCTACTTTGGGCCATGCCAAAACGAATATAGAAGATTTACTTTGTGGTGGGCGTTATCGATCCGAACTTAGATGATCTATCCATGATCATGATTACGTTTGAATGAAACTAAGTATAAGGTTCAACAGAATGATATTGAAGAATCAACGGATAAATTGCAGTTTGAGATAAAATATCACTCTTAATCATCTCACGCACCATTACACCTTATGTAGTTATGTTGTTTGTCTCAACTCCCATACACATTAGAGACAAGGAACACTTTAGTCTGGTAACGCTCAGAGGAGAATCCAGGATTTCAAGACGATGGGTGCATCAATTATTTTTTAAGATAAGATATGAAATTTTCTAGTGACAACAACTTAGCGAGTAAAAAATAATTAATTATATTATCATAAAAAATATCACCAGTCTACGTGTTTTGGCTGTTGATCGGCAGGATTTGATCCCTTGATCTGAAGGAGTTAAGACCAGCTCTCAACCAGTGCACCACTTGATCTCTTTTGATCACCATGGGTACCTTCGAATAATACTAAATATATTTTAAAAATTATTATACGTAATATATCGAATTTAATTGCATGACTACGGGTTCATGTGACCCTTTTTTTACACATAATTTTGCCACTGCTAAGGATGGTAAACTTTTACTAATGTTGCGTATGAACCGTTGCATATTATACTTTTCTGAAGATGGAAAACTTTTACGCTGTTTTTTTATTCCTAGATTATTTATATCATAATTTTTATACTACATTTCGTGTGGATTGACAATCTTAGGATTAGCTAATTTCGTGATAAAACAGACAAACCACAAAGATATTATTCTCCAAAATACTTCTTCTAAAGTCGACAAATATTAAAAAATAAAGTTTGTCTAAATTTATATAATAATCTAGCGTAAAATCGAACACCTATTTATACTTTATAGCATATGCTCTTCACACACACCCTCATGTTCGGGGTCGAAAATTTAGAGCATGAACAAATTTAATATGATACTTAATATCCTGAAAAATTTAAATTAAAATAAATCTTAGTTCCTGTATTAGAATTTTAAATCTAATTCAACCCAAAAACGAGCTACCTTAGGCTTTACTAATTTTACCTAATAAAGCTGGCAGCCAATTAGATTTTACTTACATAGGGGACGTGATTAAAAATGGTGAGTTTCCTTCCCTTTTTCTCTTTTTCGTATTTGTAATCTTTCTTTATTGAGCAGCTTCAAAAAATGGCGGAAATGGTGGGTTGTGCTGTTCTGGTGCTCCCTGCCCTACTGGCACCACGTGCACCCTCTCCCCCCACTTCCCCCTTTTTAAACATTTCTTCTAAATCTCAACTGTAGTGGCGGCGAAGCCAGAAATTTAATTTTTTTTTCTCAATTATGTTAAATGGATGTAAAACTAAGCCTCGAAGAAGGCAATTCACGAGAAAAGGTCCCACAAAGACAAAGATGACAACCGGGACACGGCATAGGCTCCTGCTTTGACTATAGAATAGATGAGTGTGACACCTGCCATAATCAAATTAAAAAAGAGAATGAATCGAGATGGACAGCAAAATTGTCACTTTATGAAATTGTTTTGCTTTCTATGGATTTCCCAGGGGGAAAGACCCCAATCAACGAAACAGAAATGGTTAACGTTTCTCATCACACTTATAATAGTTAACGTTTAACTTTTATACGCCATTGGACTACCCTTCGCTTAAGGTGGCTCCGCCCAAGATGCCAAGCAATTGATTGTGTTACATTGTTAATAGTAGTAGTTGCACTTTTGTCTCCACGTGCTTTTCCCACTCTTTTCGCTTCTTTGCAAACCAAATATACATTTCTTTATTTGTTGCTTGCTTTCTTTCTTCTTCAAATTAACTGCCTTTCAATCATTTATTGTCTGTCTCCTGCCCCCTTCACCCACTCACCCTCCCTCCTCATTTAATCATTGTCTCTCTCTCCCCCATAGGCCATAGGTAGCTACTTAATTCTACATTTACTTCTATATCAGTTTCCTCTACATCTCCCAACTGTTTGATTTTTTTCCTCAGTAAGATAGATAGCTGTTGAATTTTTGTGGGGTTTTCTTGCTGGAGAGAATCACTCTGCATTTTAATGCGATTTGGCCATCTGGGTGTTGCTATACAGGTTCATTACAATGTTCTTTTTTGTTATTGCCGACAGTTCAAACTATGCATTCTTTGCTTTAAGATCAAGAAAAGTATTAAAAAATTCAATCTTTTTATGTGTATGGAAATAGTTGAAGAACGTGAAATGCCTGCTAGTTCCTTTTTCTTTTCTTTTATCCATTTTCTGGCAGCCCAAATGGAAAACTGGGGGGAAAAAGTTGAAGAAGGATAATTAGTCAGTAAATGACGGAAGAAATTGTACCTAATTCTTGTTTTACTTTAGCTATTCTGTATATTGAAACCTAATTTTTGCTTAGTTTGCTTGGTTGACCAAAACACAAAATGTCTTCTTAGTGTCTACGTAACTTTAGTTGCCTTATAAATTGTGTATATTTATGCCTAAAACGGTTTTCTGATATTAATGGTAATTATTTATAGTGCATAATGAACATCATGCCGTTTCAACCTCTGATTCCATTTCCTTATTTCTTGAAATTCTTGTAGAGATGAAGGGTGCTGTTGCTAGTAGTTGATACCTTTGTAGTTTAGCTCAGAGAAGGAGAAGGATGGGCGCAAAGTTCCTGTTTTTGTCAGTTTTATTCTGGGCAGCTCTGTTCTGGTTAGCAAGTAGTGAACCATATGAAGACAGACAAGCACTTCTTGATTTCCTTAATAATGTTAACCACTCCCGCTACCTGAATTGGGATGACAGAACTTCTGCTTGTAGTTCTTGGATTGGAGTCACTTGTAATCATGACAAATCGAGAATTATAGCAATCAGGTTGCCTGGAGTAGGATTCCGTGGCTCGATTCCTGTAAACACTCTTAGCCGCTTGTCTGCTCTTCAGATCTTGAGTTTAAGGTCTAATAGTTTTAGTGGCCCTTTACCTTCTGATTTTGCAAAACTTGGAAATCTTACTTCTATATATCTTCAATCCAATAACTTTCAAAGTCCATTGCCTGCTGATTTTTCTGCTTGGAAAAGCCTTTCGGTTTTGAATTTGTCAAATAATGATTTTAGTGGGACTATACCTTCTTCAATTTCGAACTTGACTCATTTGACTGCTCTGGTTCTTGCTAATAACTCATTCTCTGGCAGTATTCCTGATCTTAATCTCCCTAGTTTGCAAGTATTAGATCTATCCAACAATAACTTCACTGGAAGTGTCCCCAATTCTCTTCAAAGATTTCCTAGGTCAGCTTTTGCTGGTAACCGGCTTTCTCCTGCAGATTCTTCACTTTCTCCAGTTCCTCCTCCAAGTGTCCCACCAAAAAAGAAATCGTTTAAACTCCGTGAACCTGCAATACTTGGGATCGTAATTGGAGGATGTGTTTTAGTTTTCTTGGTAGTAGCTGCAGTGCTGATTATACGCTATTCGAAGAAAGAGGGTAAAAGTGGGGACACGGAGAAATCACTCAAGAAAGAAGCTGCAGTCAGGAAGGGACCTTCCAGCAGTCAGCATGGAGGAGGGAATCTTGCATTCTTTGAGGGTTGTAATCTTGCATTTGACCTTGAAGATCTGCTGAGAGCTTCAGCGGAAGTGCTTGGAAAGGGAACATTTGGCACTACGTATAAGGCAGCTTTGGAGGATTCTACCACAGTTGTGGTGAAGAGATTGAAGGAGAGTGTGGGAAGAAAAGATTTTGAGCAGCAGATGGAGGTTGTTGGCAGTATCAGGCACGAGAATGTGGCTCCACTGAGGGCATACTACTATTCCAAGGATGAGAAGCTCATGGTATATGATTTCTACAGCCAAGGGAGTGCATCTTTGATGCTGCATGGTATGTTAAGCACCCAACTTCTACTACTATTGCTTTCTTAATCTTGAACCGATCCATAGAGAACTGATTATCAGGACCAAAAATATAATGCAGATCATTTTTAGCTATGATGTGTCTTGTGCGGTAGTATTCGCAATTGCTTGTAGGATAGTTCTAATGTAACCAATTACCATTGAATGCATTAGGATGGAGAATTGCATCAAGAAAATAGAGTATCTGCTGTCGTCGGCCTGTTGATAGTTTTTATCATCAATAGCTTATAGGACAGCATAAGCTTCTCATGGTCATAACTAAGTGCCACTTTTAGGCCATGTCTAAGTGTAACTTTTGTTTTAATTTGTCAAAATTCAAGAACATCATGTTACTTGATAACTTTGCTTTAGCATTATAGTCTACTCTCATCATTGTTAGGTGGATAGTGTCTTAACTGCACCTTCAAGTATTCGTATCATTATATCTGATGCACTCCTGTAATTGCAGCAAAGAGATCTGCTGATCGGATTCCCCTGGACTGGGAAACCCGACTACGAATTGCCATCGGTGCAGCTAGAGGCATTGCTCATATACACAGACAGTCTGGGGGAAAGCTTGTCCACGGGAACATAAAATCCTCAAACATATTCCTCAACTCTCAAGGGTTCGGTTGTATTTCTGATCTTGGCTTGGCAACTATAATGAGTCCAATTGTTCCACCAGTCATGCGAGCTGCAGGTTATCAACCTCCGGAAGTTACAGATTCAAGAAAAGTGTCCCAAGCCACTGATGTCTACAGCTTTGGCGTCCTGTTACTTGAACTTCTCACTGGAAAGTCACCTATACATGCCACAGGTACCAACGAGGTTGTCCACTTAGTCAGGTGGGTACATTCTGTCGTTCGTGAGGAGTGGACTGCTGAAGTATTCGATGTGGAGCTTTTGAGGTATCCAAATATAGAAGAAGAAATGGTAGAGATGTTACAAATAGGTTTGACTTGTGTATCCAGAATGCCAGAGCAGAGACCAAAAATGGCAGAAGTAGTAAAGATGGTAGAGGGTGTTAGGAGAGTGAATACGGGGACTCTTCCATCCACTGAAGCTTCTACACCGAACCTGACACCACCGATGACTGAAATAGGGTCGTCCTCTGTTACACACTGATATTTCTTGTTATTTAGAGATTAGTTAGTTACTGTTCTATATCCTCAATTGTTTCATTGTTATGAGTTTAAAGACATGTCTGGTAATTCTTTGAGTTTTTTCCATCTTAGTTTTCCTTCCTCAAACTCTTCTGCCAAACATTATTTCAGCTACCAAATTGAATACATCTTCTCTTTAAACTTGATCCAGAAGGTATACAGGTCTGTTTGATTTAGACTACTTCAGATAACTGTTTCAACCACTCCATTAACTCTAGCTAATACAAGAAAATTTACCAGTAATTTTTATGCTAATATATTAGTGTTTGTGCTTCAAAAGCATTGACTATTTTCATCAATTATCATGTAACGACTTGTATAAACAATCAGTAATAATTTTGATAATACTAACCAAACAGGAAAAAAGTAGCAAGTACCTTTGAATTGTAATAGAATGAATTTGCACATGGTAGGTCAGACCTTGTACCTTCCAAATTAAGCGACCATGTATTATTATTGTTCATGATTTTGGGATATAAGCAACGGAAGAATCTCCTATCATTATTATCTGGAAAATCACAATATTACAAAGAACAGTTGGAGTATTAAGTAGGCGTTTGGCCATAGAGTCCAAATATTTTTCACTTTTTTGGGAATATACGAAGTTGGAGTTGAAGATACAGTTATGTTTGGTTATACTTTTAATATTTGAAACATCAATGTCGGAGTCAAGATTTTCACTAAGGGGGTTCAAAATTTGAAGAAGTAAACACATGAACTAGCCGAAGAGGGTTCAACACCTACTATATATACATAAAAAAGATAATTTTAATCATGTATAAATAGTACTATTTTTTCTCCGAAGGGAGTCCGAAACCCCCTGACCTCAAGCTGGCATGTTGTGCTTAAATACAACTTCAAAAGTGAAAAATGCATTGTAAACATGTTATAAGATGTTTTTCCAATTTGAAATACAACTTTGAATTGAATTTTGAAATTTTCATGGTCAAACTTTGATTTACAAATAAAGTAAAAAATTATGAATACTTTTCTTATAAAAATGGAGAAGGATTGAAGGAGATTTACGACAAAACAACAAAAGCTAGATTAATGTAGATGGAGGAATAACTAGAGCAACGAATCCAACTCATCAACATGATGAAAGATACTACACAAATTTGTTCCTTATCATTTATTGTCATTTGACAAGTAAAAATCAATCACTTTCATAGGTGATACGATGTTAGATATGTTTGACATTGTCAAGCTAAAATGCCAGAGTAGAGACCACACTCTAAGGGGTCGTTTGGTGGGTGTTTTAAGTAGAAGTAGTTTCCACATAAGATCTAGGATCATTGACAGGTCGTTTGGTTGGGAAAATATTATCATGACGGTGTTATAATATGGAGATGAGATTATTTAATAGATATAAATGGAAAACTACATAACTACTACGTTTACTATACCTAACTATAGTTTTAAAAAATTACCAAACATAACTATAATTTACTTTTTTTTGCAATTTTCTCCGTTAAAGTATTTCTTATGAATGAACTGACTATATTGTCGCCCTTCTACCAATGAGCGTACATGAACACTTTCTCATACGGCATTTCAAGGCTGCCGTCAACAAACCCCTCTTTGCTTTTCTTTGACAACACAGAAATCATCTGATTCTTCCATTCAAGAGAGGAGTAAGAATCTTCAAAATGCACAGTTTAGAATTATCGTCGTTGTTGCTATGGGATAAAAGGTGTAGTTGTCAAAGTAGGGAGGAATAGTTGGAACAAATTCATTGCCAGATCGCTTTTGAAGGCATCCCCAAGTGACTTGTGTTAGTAGCCAGTTCTCAAACCGACTTTCTGGATGTTTTGACATTTAAAAAAATTAGAAATCAGGACTTTTGTTAATAGTGAACAACATTATCATGTTTTAATCAACTACAATCGCCATAATGTTTGATCAACAATTGCTTAGTGTAATGTTTTTAGTTTCAGACAATTAAAATTAGAATACTAACACACTTTAAATCAAGGTTTGTGCAAAGCTTTAAGAAGTGAAGCGAGATTCAAGCCTTCTTTTAAGCACTCTAAGTCTTTGGAGACCACATGTGGTGTTGGCATTGTAGGCATTGTTGGCGGTATTGAACAAGATTCAAGCAATAGTCTAACCATTTCCAAAATCTAGTAGGTCGCCTCTAGTTCGGGTTGAGTTATTAAGGGAGATTCTAGCTCTAGTCTCAAGTCTCAACATCTTTCAAATCTGACATGCATAAGCCAGGTGTACAGAGAAAATAGATAAGGCAAGGAGGAGGTCTAGGGGTAGGGAGAAAATAGATAGTAAGGTGAGGAGGTCTAGTGATACAAGATTAAAGACAGTGGAAATTCAAATACAATTCCGAAAGTTAGTTAAGTCTGTTAAGAAGCTAAAGTAGCTACAGTAAAGTCAGTAGACAGTTATAACTGAATCTACTAGCTTAGATACAACTTAGTTGATTTCGTTTGTTATTAAATTAGCTATAAAGCTTGTAAACTAAATTATTCTTCATTCATTCAATGAAATACAATACTCTCTTCCCTAAATTCTTTCTTCTTCATCATCATCTCCTTCTATCTTTCAATCTCATAGCTGAATCACTCGAGTTTCTCTGCTAAGCTCCTGCTCAGCTTTTAATTTTTCGAAGTCTATACTGAATCCCTATTTTTAGAGTAACATTGGTATCAGAGTTAGACAATCTTTGGAGTACAATAACAAAGGGAACCAGATCCACCGACAATTCTTCATCAGAAATGGGAGAATTGAAAGAAATGATGCAGAAATTGAAAGAGGAAATGGGTACTTTAGCTGGGGAAGTCACAACCCTGAAGATATTAGACCAAGTTGTGATGGAATTGAAGGAATACTTGGTCAACAATCGACCAAATAGAAGGGATAAAACTCCAATGGAGCAAGGGAATCCTTCTTGGGAAAAGCAGTCTAAAAATAGGGCTCAAAGGGAAAGGAAATCCTGCTAACTATAACACACACAATTCAAACTTCTCAAGGTGGTCAAGAATGGAATTCCTCAGGTTTGTAGGAGAAGATTTGAGATCTTGGTTGTTCAAGATTGAGTAATACTTCTCTATGGAAAATGTGGATAATGAAGAAAAGGCGACAGTGGCTGCTATGTGATTGGAAAGAGAAGCCATCTAGTGACACCTCTCTTTCATGAGATATCGGCAGTATGGTGGAATGGGTATGTGAAGGCTATTTTGGAGAGGTTTGGGATTGATTTTGATGATCCAATAGAAGAACTCGAGACGATCAAACATGTGGGAAGTTTAAGGGAGTATCAGATAGTGTTTGAGAGGAACCTAACTAAAGTGAACCTCTCACAAGAGAATGCAATCAGTTGCTTTATTGGAGGAATAAAACCTGAGTTGAACATTGTTATAAAGATATGCAATCCCACTTTACTATCTCAGGTCAGTAGAAGTGAAAGAATGCAAGAGCCTTACTTGGCTGTTGTTACTTGTTAGACAACCAACACATAATCTAATATGAATTCAAGAAGCTTCAGTGATCAGAAATCTTACAACGGTAAGCCCATCTTACCAACTCCTGGAACTGGTACTAACATGTCCAGTGTACCAAGGGGGATGAATAGAAGGACACTTAGCTTGAAGGAGATTAATGACAGAAGGTCCAAAGGCTTGTGTTACTTCTATAATAAGAAGTACATGCATGGACATATGTGTAAAACTTCCAAACAGTTATACCCGTTGAAATTGGAAGAAAGAGATGAAACACTTGATTTGGTGGAGGAACAATATGAGGTAGTACAAGAGAAAGGGGTCAATAAGTTGAAATTAATTCCACCGGTAGATCATATGGAGATTTCTATGCATGCCTTGAATGGCTCTTTAGGCTACAAGGCCTTGAAGGTAACATGTTATCATTCCAAGAAGGGGTTATATATATTGATAGATACTGAAAGTTTTCACAACTTCATAGATACAGAATTAGCAAGCCAATTGGGATATGAGATTAGGTCTACTACTCCTCACATGGTAGCTGCTGCAAATGGTAACATGAAGGTGAATAAAATGACTACTATCATATGGTTGCTACAAGGTGCTGAGTTATGTGTTAATTTCTTACTCTTACCCTTAAGATCTTGTGGGGTAGTCTTAGGATTACAGTGGCTATTGACATTGGGAGGCATTAAGCTGAATTTCAGAAGTTTGACCATGGAATTTTGGCACAAAGGGAAGAAGCATCTACTCAGAGGATTTAGGAATCAAGTGATAACCCCTGGAGCTGAGAAATTAGCCAAACACTCAGGTAATCAATTTGAACTCTGCATGATTCAGGTAGTACGTATGGAAAGTGACGAAGTTAAGTGTGATTCCCTAGAAGCTAAGAAAGATCCTGAAAATGACCATGCACTACTAGAATTGCTAACAGAATTTTTTAAGTTGTTTGAATAACCTATAAGCTTACCACCATCTAGAGGTGCTTTTGTATCATAGAATAGTCTTGAAATCTAGTACTACACTTGTAAACAAAATACCTTACAGTTATCCTTCAATTAAAAAAAAAGGATGTCATTGAGGGTCTAGTACAACAGATGTTGGATCGGGGAATCATCTAAACTAGTTGTAGCCATTTTGCATCCCAGTAGTATTGGTAGGCAAGAAGAATGGTACCTGGAGCCTATGTGTAGACTACAGAGATTTGAACAATTTCACTGTGAAAAAACAAATTTCTAATTCTTATTGTTAAAGACTTGGTTTTTGAGCTATGAGGTTCCAACATCTTTTAATTTTCAAGATTGATCTAAGATCTGGATATCATCAGTTGAGGATGTTCCTAAGACTTCTTTGAGGACTCATCCGGGGCATTTTGAGTACTTGGTGATACCTTTTGGATTTTCAAATGCACCAGCAACCTTTCAAGGACTGACGAACTCTGTCTTTCATGATTTCCTCACAAAACATGTGCTGGTGTTTTTTGATGATATATCCTGATATATAGCAGGACCATGAAAGATCATGTGATACACTTGAGAACTATTTTTATGAAGATGGTAGAGCACCAACTATTTTCCAAGAAGAGCAAGTGCTTCTTTGGAGTCTAGAGAATTGAATACCTTGGTCACTTATCACTACTGAGGGTGTCTCTTCTAATCCTCAAAAGGTAGAAGTTGTGAGGCAATGGCCTTCTCCTGAAACTCTTAAGCAACTAAGAGTATTCCTGGGGCTAGCTGGGTACTATAGGAGATTTATACAAGGCTTTGGTATAATATGCAAGCCTCTAACAGATCTAACCAAGAAGGACAGTTTCAAGTGGAATAATACAGCTCAAAGGAACACTTGAAGATGACACTAACTAAGGCTCATGTGTTGGCCTTACCTGATGCTACTAAGACTTTTGTTGTTAAGACTGATGCAAGTAGTTATGGAATAGGTGTTGTTCTTATGCAAGAGGGGCATCTTATAGTTTTCCTCAGCAAAGCTTTGTCCTCTAGGCATGCTTCTTTATCAGTGTATGATAGAGAATAACTAGCCATTGTTCAAGCTGTCACTAAGTGGTCTCAATGCTTATTGGGCCAAAAGTTAGTTATCAGAACTGATCAGAAGGCTCTAAAGTTTCTAATGGAACAAAAGTTGCATTCAAATTCAGAACTCTCATGGTTGACCCATTTGATGCCTTTTGATTACTCAATTGAGTACAAAAAGAGGAGTTGAGAATAAAGTGACTGATGCATTTTCTAGAATTACTGGAGCTGAGTTATTGGCACTAGTTGTTTCCCCTACCAATACTGATCTTTTCCAGGCTATTATAAACTGCTGGAGTTCAGATCAAGAGCTTAAGCAACTAATTGAAGAACTACAAGTTGATCGAACTGCTCACAAACAGTTCACTTGGTTACAAGGGCAACTAAGAAGGAAAGGAAGGCTGGTCAATTGAAAAGCGCAAAGTTTAAGAGTAGAGATTATGACATTGTGGCATACTAGTACTCTTGGAGGTCACTCTAGAGTAGAAGCTACCCTCAAGAGGCTATTGACACTGTTTTATCGGAAAAACATATGGAAAGAGGTACAAGAATTCATTCAAATGTGTGATGTTTGTCAGAGGAATAAATCTGACTTAGCTGCCTATCATGGACTCCTACAATCGTTGCCTATTTCTGATGTGGTCTGGTCTCAAATTAATATGGATTTTATTGATTGCCTACCAAAATCTCATGGCTATGAGGTGATTTTGGTAATTATGGATAAGCTCAACAAATATGGTCATTTTTGCCACTCAAACATACTTATACTGCTCAATCAGTTGCTAAGGTGTTTTTGGACACAATTGTTAAATTACATGGCCTACCTGATGCTATAACTAGTGACAAAGATGTATTTTTGAGTTCATTCTGGCAAGGGCTCTTTACTTTGCAAGGAGTGTTAATGCATACATCATCAACTTATCACCCTTAGTCAGATGGCCAAACTAAGGTCTTTAATAGGTGTTTGAAAACTTACCTAAGGTGTTACTACAATGATGATGCATCCACATAGTTTTCTTGTCTACCTATGGCGGAGTATTGGTATAACATTTGTCATCACTCTACTATTCAAACCACACCTTTGAGGCTCTCTATGGTAGACCCCCCCCCCCTTTACATCTCATTTATCTACTTGGAGTTTCTAATTCTGCAGAGGTGGATAACACTTTGATCAATAAAGAATTTAAGCTGCAATTGCTTAAGAATCATTTGAGAAGAGCTCAACTCAGGATGAAGTAGCAGGTTGATTCTCATAGGAGTGATAGACATTTTGAGGTTGGTGATTGGGTCTATTTCAAGGTGCAACTATACAAGCAGGCTATTGTGTCTAATTATTCTTCTCATAAATTGGCAGCTTAGTTCTATGGTCCATTTCAGATACTACAGATGGTGGTCTTGTTGCTTATACCCTTTTGTTGCCTTCTTCTTTTAAGATACATCCTACAATGCATGTCTCTTTGCTTAAGAGATGTTATGAAGTTCCTCCTCAGATTTTCTACCATCATACTATTGATTTAGCTAATCCTCATTGCCCTGAACCTGAGGTGGTTTTACAAAAGAGGTTTTTCAAGAAAGGCAATAAGGTTGTTGCTCAGCTTTTGATTAAATGGTCTGATCTACATGCTAATGTTGCTAGTTGGGAGTTTGCTTCAGTTTTGCAGGCTAGGTTTCTCTTGTTTGATCCTTGAGGTCAAGGATCTTTTGTTAGGGGAAAGTATCGATAGAAGATTAAAGACATTGAAAATTCAAATACAGTTCTGAAAGTTAGTTAAGTCTGTTAAGAAACTACAGTAAAGATAGTTAGGCAGTTATAACTCAATCTATTAGCTTAAATACAGCTGAGTTGATTTCGTTTGTTATTCAATTAGCTATAAATTTTGTAAACTGGATCTTTCTTCATTTAGTCAATGAAATACGATACTCTCCCTCTCTAAATTCTTTCTTTTTCTTCTTATTCTTCTATCTTTCAACCTCCATAACTGAATCACGCGAGGTTCTCTGCTAAGCTACTGCTCATCTTCTAAATTCTCGAATTCTATATTGAATCCTTGTTTTTAGAGTAACACCTAGCGGTAGAATAACTATCAACTTTGACATATGGGGGGAGTTCGCAAACAGAGAGCAGTGTAACTAGGTGTAGGAGTAGTTTGTTGTCAAGTGGCTCCAATCCATATTTGTCTAGACGTTTTCATATGTTTAACTTTTTTTGATAATTTTCTCCGTTAAAGTATTTCTTATCAATGAAATGATTATATCATCGGACTTCTACCAACGAGTATACTTATACATTTTCTCTGACATGATTTCAAGGTTGTCAATAACAAACCGTTTTAGTCTTTCTTTGACAACATATATAGGAGAAAAATCCTTCAAAACCTTCATATCCAAGGCGTCTCAATAAAATTAGTGGCCGAAAGTCAAATTTTAATTTGAGGCCTTAAGTATATACACATACATAAAATAAAAAGTTAGTGTTGTCTTTTTTGTTTTTAGTGTAGTATTATACTTCACATAATAATATTATTATTTATAACAGTAAAGATTAATTCAAATTAATGAAATGTTAGTTGTATGTTTTCAATACTTTACCTTGGATGTTATTGTGAAAAAAATATTTATTACTATAAAGATTTGAATAGTTTAGTTCAAAATTTTAAAATATTTGTGTTAAAAAGTAGATAGT
This sequence comes from Jaltomata sinuosa, assembly GCA_003996215.1. Lineage (NCBI taxonomy): Eukaryota > Viridiplantae > Streptophyta > Magnoliopsida > Solanales > Solanaceae > Jaltomata > Jaltomata sinuosa. Next base: position 68,605 of record QJPP01007247.1, read on the forward strand.
TTTTGATTTTTTCTTTTTTATATAGATTTTGTACTTCTTTTTTTTACAACCTTCAATATTGTCGGAGAGAAACTAAAATCATAAATTTCACTATTAAAAATCTTTGAGGACTCAAAATTTAGGAGACCTAAAGCAAAGGTTTTACTAGCCTCACTCTTGAGCCACCCCTGATCATATCGCACATAAAGGTTTCCCAGTGATCTGTGTTAGTAATCAGTTCTGCAGCATCAAACTCGAGAAATCTTTTACATGTGCCATCTTCTTCAACCTTTTAACTTCTTTATCAGCATCATCGGTAGAAAGTGGCTCCAAACCGTATTTGTCTTCAAGATATCTCCAAATCGATCGGAACATTTTCAAATGTTCAACTCCTTTTGTGATTTCCTCTGTCAAAATGTTTCTTATCAATGAACTGACTATATTATCGCCTTTTTGCCAACGAGCATACACAAACACTTTCTCAAACGACATTTCAAGGCTGCCGCCAACAAACCCCTCTTTGCCTATATTTGACAACAGAAAAATCATTTTTCTCAAACGACATTTCAAGGCTGCCGCCAACAAACCCCTCTTTGCCTATATTTGACAACAGAAAAATCATTTGATTCTTTCATTTAAGATAGGAGAAAGAATACTTCAAAATGAATAGTTCTATATCATCGTTGCTTAGTTGATATGGGGTGAAAGGTGTAGTTGTCGAAGTAGGGAGAGTAACTCGGCTAGGAATACTTGGAAGAAAACGACTGTCAGATCGGCTTTTTTTTCTCTCAAATACAGACTTTCATGACTTATTTTGGATCACAAGTTTTATAAAATTTCTTTCTTAAACATCGTGCCAGTCAAATGTCTATCATATAGAATGAAACTAAAGGAGTACCTATATGAATGGACAATTTATATATATTTTTATGCGGAAAAGATTGTGAAATGATAGTGCAGGTATTAAGAAACACTAGAATCACAAAGATAACCTTCATAATAGTAATTGTCAATTCATTATCGGAATCTGAACTTACACAAGGAAACTAATTTTAGTACAATTAACAAAGTCTCACTTCAACAGAGTTGATTATTTTAATCAAAAGTCAAATACAAATAACAAATTTATATAATCAGAAAATAATTTTGAGAATACAAGCCAAACAGGCTTTAACTTGTGATGGTATCAATTTGCACATGGTAGGCGCAGACTTCAGAACTGTAAACTGTATAATGCATTACATTTGCACATTAGTCATTGCTGTGCCGTAAAGAAGGCTTCTATGTCCACCCCACAGCGTACCTTTTTTTTCTCTTTTAAAATATCAACTTGCCTGCATTATTTACTACTATAACAAATGAGCTGTCCTGTTACTGTAATATATATGAAATCCACAATGGTTAAGTCAATCTACCCTTAGGTGTATAACTTGTGCGTTCCAACTATCAGCCACCAAACAATCTCATTTTATAAATAGGATAATTTACAATATTACAAAACACAGCCAGATAAAGGGGGGGGAGGGAAGAAGAAAGGAGGACACATCTATAGATTTACAACAAGCTATATAAATGCATAGACAGGCATAGCTAGAGCGAAGAAAGCAGCTCATATGAGGAAAATGATTAGTACATTATGTCCCTTTTCTTTTTTTTGTTCTTTGATAAGTAAAATTCGATCAACTTTCCACATGGAATTATATACCCGGCTCACCACCCTGTTTACTTGTTTGATGAAGTGCAAAACCGGCCCCCCTTCCAAACAACAGACACATTTGCAGACATGGTAGTGAGCAGTTGATGTTCTTAGACCATAGCATGCTAAGGGTAGTTCATTTCCGCGAGATTCTTGTTTTGACACCAGCTGAAATTGAGGGAGAAGAAATAGCCAGTCAGCATAACAAAAATAGATTAAATGTCAAACTAAACACAACTGCTATCGTAGAAAAAGTTAGTAAACACAGATTTTCATGAGAAAAAAGCCACCACTAACCTTCAACTTGCTCAAATTGAACTTCTTTAACGAGTTCAGAAGTAGCATTGTACTCAAACCTGCAAGATCAAGATTAGGAAACAATATAAACAACAGTATTAGGTACTTAAAAGAAAAAAACTAAAAGGAAAAAAAAAGGAAAAATGACAAAATATCCAAGGTAGAGGAAGAGGAAACAAAGCAGCATGTGTAACAAAGACAACAAATAATCACGAGCAGCAAGCATTACATTAAAGTCCCAAATGCTACTCTGATCATCTCAGATGAAATCTGTTAGTTAAATAAGTGTTCAGATAAGAAGTATCCATTGACGAAAAGGTACACAAGTTCCCACAGGTGATGCTGCCATGAGAAAATAGCATGTTAGTCAACCTCTAATCATCTGACAACATAGCTCCGACCCTGCCCAAACCCCATGCCCTTTTTCTTTTTCTGTTTCCAGAACTAGCAATTTCAATGTTTGGAATGAAAGGAACAGACGATGTTTTGACGGAATATCAACTCCAAACCAGTCCCTGAAAGCTAAATGTCTCTTAAGTTTATATAGTTGGAGCAACTTATCCCATGTAAGCTGTCCTGGCACCTTTTTGAATTCTGTTAACTCGATATCCCTACCTCACTGTATGAAGTTATAGAATCTCTTTTTTACTTGCTATCTTTTGTAATATATGCACTATTTGCATCTTCTTCATGCCATTAACGATAATGCTTCATAAAGTAAAAATAAAAACTAGCAATTCAACCATCACATCACCTACAGCACTACTTGCTGATCAGATTTAAGATTCTTCGTCTGAGTCAATTTTCCCATGCATCAGTCTCAAGAACTAGATACTCTGTCAAACACAACATAAAATATGGGTCTTTATCGCACAGTTTTTCTCAGGAGGTCACAAGAAGTTCTAGCATTTGAAAAACATAACGGAAAAATGGAAGGTCGACAACTAGAACCATCATATTTGCCATATTTTAGCAGTTTATTAGAAGTGATATACCAATAACTAATGAGAGCATTATTACGAAGGCAAGCAATTATAGTGAATCATTCTCAAGCCAGAGTATTGCTAGGATATGAGCAGGTTGGTCCTAAGGTCGAGACATAAAATGTTCCAAGTCTTTATGATCCTAAGGTTGAGACATAAAATGTTCCAAGTTTTTATCTTTCTCTACTGTAGAAACTTTAACCCTATCAAACATGCTTCTTTAACTTCAGTACCCTAAGCATCTTTAACAATATCTGGAGATGTGTGTTTAGTGCAGCTCAAAGTTTGTCAATTTCAGAGACACAACTAAAAGAACAATTTGGCCTTCAAAGATGAATAAGAAAATGACACTGCACTATCTAATTACCTATTAGAGAAGAGAACATCAAGTTCATAGTCAGATTGACTCTTGGTAGCATCTACTAAGACTGTTACTATTTCTGTCTTCCGAGTACTGGCCATGAGCAGATCGTACTCAGTCGGTATGATAATTGCTAAGAAATTATCACTTAATTCACTCAGACAAAGCTTCTCAACAGCTGCCAGGGCAATCCGCCTTTTAAGTGCGCCACTTTCTGGGTCTACGATGTAGATGGCGAAATCAGTTACAAGGAGAATGCGCCTCTTCATCTTCCCTGTGCTTGTAAACTTCATAACTGTGTCTGCAAATAGAACCTTTTTGTCACCTGCAACAGATAGACAGATCAACATAAATTAGAATTTCTAGTTTCTAGAGATAAGGGCTATAGTTTTCATTTTCTCTTTACCGGAACGGGGGTAAGTGGGGGTTCTCACCTGTATAAGAAAGTTTGTGCTTTATCTTTGTTCAAATGTTCAGTTTAGATTGGGACATAGTGTTTTCATCTTTGAGCTTCCAAAAGATGCATCATCTAAATCCAATGAATTCAACATAGATGACATAGACATATCCAAGTAATCATACACGACAGCCTTGAATATTCATCTCCTTTTGCAGCAGTTGTCTCGAGAGTCGAGACAACTTCTACCAAGACGTACATTTTTCGACAGCCTTCTAAAGCAGATCAGGTATTCAAACTTGACGCACATAAACAGTGTGATGTGCAAGCAATAGAGGTTGCAAGAGCAAGAAGATACGAAAGGGCAGCCCGGTGCACTAAAGCTCCCGCTATGCGCAGGGTCCGGGGAAGGGCCCGACCACACGGGTCTATTGTACGCAGCCTTACCTTGCATTTCTGCCAGAGGCTGTTTCCAAGGCTTGAACCCGTGACCTTCTGGTCACATGGCAGCAACTTTACCAGTTACTCCAAGGCTCCTCTTCTAAGAGCAAGAAGATACGGTGTTCACAAATTTACTACTCCTTGCTAAATAGGAATTGCACAATTGAAGATTGGGAATGAAAATTAATCTGAAAAACTAAATGCTCAAAACAACAGTGGCATGCTTCAGTTGAAAGTCTTGAATACTTCCACAGGAGGCTTGTATTACAGGGGAGAATCTGAAAAACAAGAGTTCTCATCCTATACAGCAGATTCTACTTATGCAACGCAAATTCAGAAGATATGAACCAACTTTTCTTGCATTAGCCTGCAGCTAGAGATATATGGAACATGTTTCTGTGTCTTTTTTGGAGTTCACTGGATAATGCCACAATCCTTAAGGGTGCATATATCAGGCTGGGATCATTGGAAAACTGGCAAGCTGTCAAAAAACTAACGCAAACCGTTCCAGGCAGCATTCTTTTTGGGGGATCATATGGAGGTAGAGAAACAAGAGATGTTTAAGGGGGTATCATCTAGCATTACAGACATGGAGCCAAATGCTTTTGAGCCTTTTTTTAACTGGTTTGATTTCGATAATGATGATGATGTAAATCAGTTTATTGGATTTTTTTTCAGCTCCATAAACTTTGTATTAGAGCTGCTTCAGGCTTTTGTACCTCATTGTAACAGCGGGATGTTTATGTTGATAAAATTACATATATCCACCCAAAAATGAAAATATGCTTGAACTTAGGTTTCAATATCCATTAAAAAGAGTACCAACTCCAGATACACATTCAGCACATCAATAGATGTTAAAGAGATCCCTCTCCGTTATTTGAACATCCAACAAGAGCTGATTCAACAAAAACAATTTGAGTCTCTGATTTTGCTTTCCATAATGCAATACCACGTACAAGAAAAGGCAAAATAAGAATACAAGCTGTTAACAAAGAATGGGTCTTTAGCAAGAAACATGCGGTTTATAGTCTCAATACCTAAGCAGAAGGGGGAGCCAGGTAAGGCCAAGGGGGGTCATCTATGGAAATTAACACATAGTAATACATGTTGAGTATCTCTGTGTTTACTTGTTTATATTTTGAACCCTTAGTGAAAATCTTGGCAGAGCCACTGTACCCAAATACAGGTCTCACCAAGTCAAAGATAAAAAGCAAGCACAAATTTAACACATTGATACTAAAATCCCCAAAAAATTAACTAACTTAAGCTTTGTATCCAATCGAAAGAGCAAAACCCACCCAGAAAAAAACAAGAGAATGAGAGAATACCTTGTTTTTCGAGAATGTTGATGAGATAAGGTCGCGAAGGAACGTCAAGATAATCACCGAGATAATCTCTATGAATAGAAGCTTTTCTACGGACTTTGACTCCCATAAAAGGTTCTTGATCTTCCGTTACATTGCTTTCAGAGGGCCTCAACTTCAAAGTCCCACCCACTACTTGGTCTTCATCGGGAATCGTTTCTTCATCGAAACGAACCTTTTGTGGTTGAGTTCCTCCCCTGTTTGATAGATAACGTGACATCGCCGGAGAGGGAAGTCTTAGTGAGTGGGGAATTGCCGGACAGGAAATGGTCTAAAAGTTTGTTGATTTGCCGGTGACATAGCTGGCGTCCATTGTTATATCACCTGGCTGGCCAGACAGGGGCCCACTTTTCCTTTCCCCCTAATAATTTAAGCTAAAATCCAACCGTAACCTATAATAGAGTAAACGGTTGGTGAATGGATTAAAATTTTATAATTAATAATTTATTGGTGTGAGTTGAATTACGGATAAATTGTTAATCTGTTAAGATTTATTATATTTACGCTTTTACCTATAGGTATATAAAGTACTCCACATATTATTAACCCTGATGTCTCATTAACTCATTTAGTATTATTTTTTTTGCCGCTTCTTTTTGCTCTCTATTTTGATGGTTCTTAATTATTATTTCTCTTGCTGGTGATTCTCAAGGCAGAAAAATAAATATATTACTGGATTAGGTGGCATAACTTGATATATTATATTTTTATGTTGTTTGAATGAATAGTAAGATTCATAATGTCTTTTTTACTATATAGCACAATCTCTCGGTAAGTTGATACTTAATTTGTATAAATGCATAGAGGAAATGTGATGCTCTATTAAGATCAGGTAGATAAGGGCATGATTTGTATATAGTGTATGAACTATGAAATTTTATTGTGTTCATGAGTTGAAGTAATTGAAAAGGTTCTTTTCTTATAAGGAGCCTAAATTTTATTGAAAAAAGGTACCGATTAATCGATATACCATTCAATAATCGCCCGATAATTACTAATCCGTTATCAAACCAACTGATATCTTATTGGTTGCTAGCGGATTGATATATTTAAAAATCGATAACTGATAAGTCAAATCGTTAAGCAAAATTATCCACCCAATTCGTCCGATAAGCAGTCCTACTAAACACATGTTAACTTGACACACTCGTAAAAAAAACAAATCAAAGATATATTTTATTAATAATATTTTAAAACTCTAAATTTAATTATTATTATTTTATGTAATTATTTAATTATTTTAATTTTAAATTAATATTTATTTATGAAATTTGCACAAAAAAATTTAACTTCAACTGTAAATCATAATATTAATTTTCAAAATGTTCAAAAAGTAAAATTATAAATTTCAAATTGTGATTTTAAATATTCCTGAAATATAAACTTGAGTTCAAATTTCAGTTTAATGATTGAAGATATCTTCTTATAATTTATAAATTATCATTGTGCAACCCTATAGGTATTTTTTTTAGTTGAAATCTAAGTAAATTTATTTATTAATTAATTAATATTAATAATTTAATATAATTAATTAGTAACCGTAATATTAAATAAAGAGTTTAAAAAGTGTTTAATTAATGCTGAATTACAAATTAATATGCTAAAAATAATTAGTTCAGTTTGAAAGTTTGAGAATATTTGATGAAAAGATATTTTCCAATAAGTTTGTAGATTTTATAACAAGAAAAAATAAAGTTTAGTCATGCGTCAACTTCCTTGAAGCTTTTTGTTATTTAACTAAAGGATACTATATTTTGAAATAGTCAAATAGAAAGAAAAAATTATAAGAGAAGAAAGTTGTTAGCAAAGAAGTGCCACACCTTCGTAAATTGCTCGAGTGTAGATTCTTATTGAGGTCAGGGTGATTGGTGCCTGGTGGTTTTCGGGATCCCGTAAAAAACGCTTGCATCTTTATGTACAAAGAACCTAACATCGACCCAAAAGAGAATGAAGAAACTCTAATTTTTTGACAACTACTTTTTGCAAAGGAAATCAAGTCCTCCAACCTAACATATCGTTTTAATGTTGCAAAGTGCTCTAATTGACTCTATATGCAAATTGCAACGAACATTTATTATCAAAAAGTATAACTATATGTCTCATTGAATTGCCATGCAGCGGAGGGATAGTATCAATTTTTTTTGGTGACTGTAGCTTGACTAATTTCATGAAATATATGTCATCTTCAACCAACAAGAAATACCAAGTAACTCTAACATGAGATCTCATAATTCTTAATTTACTAGGCCGCACCCTTGAGTGACGCCTTGCAAGTTTCCCTCGACCTTGTACTTTCATTCTTTTTGAATTTGATGTCTTTTTTTTGTAACACAGAATGTACCTCAACCGCCCACTTGAATTCTTTGCTATTACTGAAAATCATATTAAGCGCAAACTTAAATTTTGGATCCTCTAAATCCTTAGCTGGATTAAAAACAACGGATCTTTTAAGATTTTCATCATCAGAATCTCCATGTAAACTCATTAATTCCTTATTTGATGTAGCACAATCATCTTCTTGAGTGTCGTTGGGAAACATAGCCAACATGTTTGAGGCAATTCCAAGCTCCATAGTTCTTCCTTTAACTTGGTTATCTCTACTTTTTCCATTAAAACCAACCCATTCTACAATAGAGTCGACGATTTTATCAAAAATTAGATCATCATCTTCCCAGGAATAATCAGAGTCATGAAATGACTCACATTCTTCATTCGTGGCATCACCCTCATCACTTTTCTCCATTACATTCACATCTACCAAACCTTCTTCGCCTTGTAGTGGGCTGCCCTCAGAATCAACTACATCATAGTTCCATTGATCCTCATCCGCGTGCTCCACAAATATTTCCACTTCTCTATTATCAGGTATTACGTAGACAAGTTTATATATATCTAAATCAGTTGATAAATGTTTTATACTTGTCTCAAAATAAGACCCAAACTTGAATCAAAATTTCACTTTTTTATCATCGACTTTCAACTTTTTCATACATTGTCTCATCTGAATGATGGAATTTTCATCTCCCTTGCAATAATCATAATAAGCTATCTGTCCACTAACATAGTTCATCACCGGCTCTAACACCCACCAACCATTATAATGTAGTTTAATGGTGTACATATCTGAATCTTCACCTTTATCTATCATGCGAAAAGAAAAAGTAGGATCTATTAGTGTTATTATAATAAATAATTTCAACAGAATGTGTAAATAATATAAATCCAATGCAAAAATATGTAACCAATCATGAATTGTAACCCACTCTTATAACGGAGTTTCATCGTCAAATTAAATGATTTGTTTCTCTTTAACAGGTGCACTGGGTTGTTTTATGTGTAGTTAGAAGAGTTGTTAAATTGTGTTCTCATTTAAGAGGGGAGGCAACTAAAGAGAGTAGTTGCTCATCAACCAGTAAACAGAAAGAGTCAAGCAATCATCCAAATGGAAGAAGGGAAGAGAGTTGTATATGGTTGTGTATGAGAAAAGATGATATTGAACGATTTGCAACTCGTTCGTATGTTTAGGTTTTGTTCTCTGTATAAAGTGTTCTTTGTTAAATACCGTAATTGTCCTTGACATAAGTAACTGATCTGTTTGTATTGGCAATCGCCGTTAGTAGGGGGACTAAAATCCTTGACTTTAATTAATTGAAGGTTAATTATGGGAAAACAGGTAACACAGGGACCAAAATCAAAATAAGGCAATAACACAGGGACTAAAACAATTATTTTCTCATTTTGACATAGTCATATAAAAAGAAAAAATTTATAAGAGAAGAAAGTTGCTAGCAAAGAAGTGTCACACTTTCGTAAATTGCTTAAGTGTAGATTCTTATTGAGGTTGGGGTGGCTGGTGCCTGGTGGTTTTCGAAATCCCGTAAAAAAATGCTGGCATCTTTATGTACAATAAACCTAACATCGACCCAAAGGAGAATGAAGAAACTCTAATTTTTTGAGAACTAATTTTTGCAAAGGAAATCAAGTCCTCCAACCTAACATAGTGTATTAATGTTGCAAAGTGTTCTAATTGACTATATATGCAAATTGCAACGAATATTTACTATCAAAAAGTATAACTATATGTCTCATTGAGTTGCCCTACAGAACGGAGGGATAGTATCAATTTTTTTTGTGACAGTAGCTCGATTAATTTCATAAAATATCTGTCATCTTCAACCAACAAGAAATACCAAGTAACTCTAACATGAGATCTCATAATTCTTAATTTATTTCATTAATCACTAGGCCACACACTTGAGTGAGGAGGAATGGTTTCAATTCTCAGCATTAAACCCATTCATTAGTAGCCTTCAATGGATGCAGCTTTAAGGCCTCCCATCTATACCTTATGTGGTCAAATAGCTACTCCCTCTCCTTCGATTTATGTGATTTGATTTAGAGTACAAACCTTAATTTAACTAATTTTTTATGTGAATTTGGACATAAATTTTTTAATTTTGTTGAAATAAATTTACATATTAGAAATTACACACACAAAAAAAAATATTACTAGTATAAGTTTATAATAGTTAATAATTCAAAATATTTAGAAAGTATTAAAATAATTATGATCAAGGAAAAATATTTTTTGACTATATATTAATTCCCCCAGCGAAGACTGGAAAAGGTGGTGTGTATACAACCTTACCTTTATAACCTTGTGAATATATAGAAAAACTGTTTTCAATAAACTATGATTACGATTATAAACCTATCAAAATAATATATAAATTTAATCAAAATTTCCTAACTTTAAATGTTTGTATTGTTACTCCCTCCGCTCATTTTACTTGTCATATTTGGACTTGACACACTCATTAAGAAAATAATGATTGACATGATTATTTTACCACACTATCCCTATTAATTGATGTTTAACATATGTATTAAAAATGATTTAGAGAATAAGTAACTAATATTAAAAGTAAAACATGAAAAAAAAAATTATCTTTTTTGATATGTTAGAAATGATAAATAAAAGTGAACTGAGGCAGTAATATCGTGAACCAAAGCAAATTTGAATACGACCAATCAAGTAAAATATTATCTTATAAATAAGAAACTATATTTCATGCTGATTATAAGTGATATCAATAGTTTCTATACCATCAACCAAACGAACGATCCTAATAGAAGCATCGTTTTCTTTGAAAAGAATATAATATGGATGGGCGATTGGAGGTCAGAGATATGGGACGTTGACTAGTCATTAAACCCCAATTGGAAGCAGGGGTGGAGCTACAGTATAATAGGGGGTTCGGACGAACCCAATAGCTTTTGCGTAGACCCTGTATTTGTATTAGAAAATTTAGTAAATATAGATTAAAAAAAAAAAAAAAAGCGAACCCACATAAAAAGAACGACATTGGTTCAATGGTGGGAATGAGGCGTGCGAAATTCCATCTCCCGCGAACTGTGAGTTCAAATCTCGCTGGCAGCAGCTTTTTTTCCAATTTTTTTATGTGCTCTCAGTGTTCTCTTTTTAATTTTAAAAATAATAATATAAATTAAAGACTCTAAAAAGCACTAGTAAAAAGATATCATCACGATTTTTTTTAAGCCTCGAACTCTTCAAATACCGCTTCTAGATCTCCTTCGCCAAGTTCTCCATTGTCCGTCAATATTTTTAAGGCATCTGACAATTTGAATCTTCAATTTGATCCTGTTGAAAGAAAACAAATCTTTTAAGCCCCCATTTGGCCATAGAATAAAAAAAAATCACTTTTTTAGAATTTTTAAAGTTGGAGTTGGAGTTGGAGTTGGAGTTGTGTTTGGTCATAACTTTTGCAATAATTATATAGATCTTAAATATATATTTTTAAAAAACATAAAATATAATTTAAAAATAAAATATATTTTAAATGGGGTTATTTTATGAAAATAAAAAAAAATAGGATTTTTTCAAAAAAAAAAATAATTTAAAAAGTGAAAAAAGTGAGTTGGAAAGAATGAAATTTCTAAATACAACTCCGGAGTTGTATTTGAAATTTTTATGATCAAACACTATTTTCGAAAAAAAGTGAAATAATTTTTCGGAAAATAGTGAAAAAATTTCATGGCCAAACGCCCACATTTTAAAATTTTCTCCTAATATACGTGGTCGTTAGTTTGGCGGTTATTATATATTAGTTTGAGGTCATTGTCCTGTCTTAATATTCAGAACCCCCAAACTTGAAATCATGGTTCCGCCTCTGAATTTGGAAGCAATATTATAGTACTTTTGTTTCACTTCGTATGATTCACTTTCTTCTTAGTCAATTTTCAAAAGAATGACATATTTTTATATTTAGTAATAATTTAACTTTAAAATGCTCATTTTATTTTTAATAAAATAATTTATAGTCATATAAACATCTAAACTTATTTTAAACTATAAATTTTAAAAATTTACTGTCTTTTTTAAAATTCATACCAAGTTAAATTAGAACATATAAATTAAAACGGAGAAAGTAGTATTATAGTTAAAAGCCATGAGCCCAGTTGGCCAGTTGCCCATCCACTGTATCCAACTCATATATTCCACTGTATCCAGCTCATGTTGGATGATGTTACAAAATTACTCCTTTCGTTTTAATTTGTTTATTTTATTTTAGTTTGACATAAAATTTAAGAAAGTAATAAAGATTTTTTATTTTTGTGATTTTAAATTAAAAATATTTTAAATATATTAAAATATTTTTTAATCTTGTAATTTTAAATATGTCACATAAAAAGTTTAAATTAATAAATTACAGAAAAAGAATAAAGTATTTTTTTAAAATGAATTAAAAAAATATGACAAACAAATTAAAATCGATGAAGTAATTTTTTGCCAATAATTCTATATCTCTTCCACGAAAGTTGAGAATCCAAAATATTAGCCGGGAAAAGAAAATAACAGATTACTAAAGTGGTTTTCTTATATATATGGATCTCAGGCGTTTGAATAATAATATTTGGCAGAAATTTATGATAAAAGCATTTGTAGTTATAGTCGGTTTGATCAACCTTCTAAAATTAGCTTATTTTGAAAAGTATTTTTTTCATAAGCGCTTTTCAAAGAAGTACTTTTGGTGAGAAGCAGTTTGTGTTTGACCAATAAATTTAAAAAACACTTTTGAGAAGCAATTATTGTTTGGCCAAACTTTTTAAAAGTGCGTGTATTTTTCTCAAAAGTGATTTTCAAAAATATGCTTTTAGGTAGAAGTTACTTTTTTAGCTTCTGAAAAACTGCTTCTGCTACTCTCCAAAAGCGCTTATTTTCTCTCAAAAGCTTGGTCAAACACCTTGTTTTTTTAAAAGGGAAAAGGGTCAAAAATACCCCTCTACTTTAGAAAATTGGCTAACTTTACCCTTTGTCATACTATTTGGTCAAATATACCCCCGACGTCATCAAAATTTTCATCTGTACCCCTCATTTAACGGAAAAATCCAAATCAATAAAAATTATCCGTTTTTAAAAATAAAACCTAAATCCTAATTAATCTAACCCGACCCATCTTAACAAAATAACGTTAACCCAAACAAAAGTTGACATGAAACTTATGCTCTGTTCTCAGCAAGATGAAAACATCAAGTGATGACCTTTTCATTTCGACCATTCCATCTGCCTATAGCAAGTGCAAACATGGGTTGCCCCATAGGTAAAGCGGTGTGGTGATGAATTGGTATCTGTCTAATATTGTTGTAGTGTTTGCGTAAAGCTTTTTCAATTTTATTTTGTGAGCAAAATGTTTAAAGATACACTTAAATTTGTTCCATCTTTTTGTAAGTTATATGTTATAACTTAATGATAATAGGAAAGTCAAATAAAATAAGAACTCTGTTCTCAGCAAAAGTCACCAGCACAAAAATTATACTTTCTCTGATATAACTTCACCTCACTTGACTGACAATCCATTTCTCTCACTTACCTCAACTCACCAATTCGATTCGTCCGAATTCATCCCCAACTTCTACTCGACTTTCTCTCGCAGCTCAAATTCTCTTTCCCTAACCTCCTTTGATGATATTAATACCTCGTCACCGATCTCCGCCTCCACCAAGCTAGCTACACTCTTGAGTACCAGCAACTCTATAATCGGTACATCAATATGGATTGACGCCTGAGCCACCAGACAAAATTGTCTTCTCTCTGATTTCAATCGTTTTGGCATGGGAGTCAACCGTGATACACAAATATCTGATTCCAGACCTCTGAACATCAGGCAGGGAAACGTCGTGAAATCAAATTGGGGTATTTTTGATATGCAATTTTTTATTTTGGTTAGGGTTATTTTGTTAAGATGGGTCGGGTTAGATTAATTAGGATTTGAGTTTTATTTTAAAAACGGGCAATTTTTGTTGATTTAGGTTTTTCTATTAAATGAGGGTACAGATGAAAACTCTGGTGATGGCGGAGGTATATATGACCAGATAGTATGATGAGGGGTAATTTAGCCAATTTTTTAAAATAGAAGGGTATTTTTAACCTTTTTTCCTTTTTAAAAATAAGCACTTTTGAGAAAAAATAAATATTTTTGAAAAATAATAAGTTTGCTCAAACAAGCTATTAAAATTTAAAAAGAGTACCACTTGAAAAGAGCCTTTTTCTTTTTCAAAGTTAGTTTGATAGATGAAATGAGATAGATAAAAATACCCATCTTTTATATAGAATAGATAATTGAACTATTTTAAAGCAAAAAATAAAATAAAAACTTTAAATTAATTAATATTCATAATTAAATATACAATAAAATAATTTATATTTTATCTTAAAATTATTAATCTTATCCGACCAACCAAACTACCTCAATGATATTTTCCTGTGGTTATTAAAAGTTTCTTACTTTATGCTTCTTTTATTTTTGGTCAATGATGGGATATTTCCTCTTTTGATTGACCTTTATCGGGAAGTACAAAATCACTACAATTATTATGGAAATTATTATACTTTTAATAGGATATTCATCTTTACGTTATCATACAAGTATTGTTTCAATCGGGAATTACTACCTCATTCGTTTAAAAAAAAATGACTTATTTAATTTAATATAAAATTTAAAAAAATAAAAAATTTTAAATTTTTTGATCTTAAATTAAAGTTATATCAAATTTATTAAGATTTCCTTTAATTTTATGATCTTAAATATACTACATGAAAAATTAAAATTAAAATGTTACCAAAAAAAAAAAAATATTCTTTTTGAAGAAGAGGAGAGGAAGTATAACATAAGTACGTACTTACCAATTATGCTCTTTATTATTCCTTAGATATCGTCTAGTTTCTGAGAATAAATTCTCTGTCAATAAAATATTGATCTTAATAACAATGAAAGTTTACCTACTTGATATATACTAAGGTCCAAATGCAATTCCAACTAGAACCACTATAATTTTCCAATAATAGTTACATTATGTTAGGAAGTCATCAGTACACAATGAGGGAATTGTAGCTATAGTTAAGCAAAGAAAATATTGTGAAATGGTTGGATCTCTTTATTTTCGACTAGAAATTCTAAATTCTTAAGTTCAGAAATATTGAATTATTTGTCCAATAACAATAATAATAGTATATTTAGTATAGTTCCACAAGTGAAATTTGAGGAGAGTAGAGTGTATGACTGGCAACGAAATCGGGAAGTGCCGATATTGGTTTCGGTCCGTCCCGATCCGTTACCGGTCCGGTTCTGATTCGATGGACTCCGGTTCCGTTCGGTGTAGGCACTGGCCGGTAGGGGTAACGGGACTGAAGGGAGAAATTTACCGGATCGTCCCGGTACGGTTCGTCCCGGTACCGGTCCGGTCCGGTCCGGTTCGATCCGGGCGGGAAACCAATCTTCTTCTTTTTTAAATGAAGTAGCCGTTGGCAACGGCCAGTGGGCCGAGCCAAAACACCCCCCTACCCCCAAACTTTTTTTAATATCCCAAAGTTTTTAAAAATACATTTTAGTCCTAAATTTTAACTATAAAAACCCCCCACCCCTTCATTATTTACTACACAAAATTTCTTCTTCTTCATCTACTCTCTCAACTCTCAATCTTCTACTCTTCTACTCTCTATTCTCTAATAGTCTCTATTAAATTGTTAATTTTATTTGTTGGATTATTTTGAAGCAATTTTCAAGCTTCAAGTTTCATCTATCAATTTTGGCTTTTGATTATACACATCTGTTTTTACGCAGACGTTTGGTACATTCGTTTCAACTTTCATCTCTTTACTTATTTATTTTTTTGTATTTAATTTTTGTATTTATTTATTTGCTTACTTTTAATATTTTAATATGAAATCCGGTGATAAAAATGTCGGCCAAGGTAAAAAAATACTTTTTGGTAGGTTGACTAATGCAGTAATCGGAAAAACTAAAGTCGGTAGTTCTTCTAAATTCAAATCTAAAACTAGACAACAGCCTCAATTAAGAATAAATACGGATGATTTTACACATGTTGATGAAACTCCTTTTAATATTGATAGTAATACTCAATTAGATCATGAATCTTTACAGACAAGGTTTGGTAATTTTAATGAAAAAGTAGAATATGATAATGAATATGATGGCAATGATACTTATGATGATGTGAAACAGAGCCGCCTACGGATACTAGTCCCACTCCTGCTCCCGCTCCCGCTTTCACTCCCCATGTACATCCTACTAGGGCTAAGCCAAGGCTGAACGTCCTAAAAAATCTGTTGTGTGGCAATTTATGACTCAAAGTGAGGATAAAACTCAAGCTATTTGTAAAATATGTAAATATATTTTGAATCATAAAACTACAGGAAAGTCGGGTGAGACGGGAAATTTAAGAAATCATTTGTTGGGATGTTGTAAAAATGAATTTTTGCAAGCTCAGGCTATAGCCGATGCAATAAAATATGGTACTCCCCTTCCCGATGCATCGGTAGGAGAAGGGGCCTCTAACATGATCCAAACACAGTTAAACCCTTCTAATATTTCTGGCCCTAGTACACATCGTAGTTATAGTAGAGAAAGAGATCTTGAAGAATTAGCTAAAATGATTGTTCTTTGTGGCTTGCCTTTTAGTTTTGTTGAAAATTCCAGTTTTGTTCATTATATTCAAATAGTGTATAATCCTTCTTTCACAGGTTTTTCAAAAAATACTATTAAAAAAGCTGTTTTTGATTATCAAGGACAACATGTACAATATCTTCGTTGTTTATTTAACTATAATACTTATAGAATGACTATCACTTCTTATATGGGTCGTAGTCCTAATGGTAACGATTATTTCACTATTACTGGTCATTGGATTGATGAAAATTGGAACATGCAAAAAAAAAAATTTAGGTTATAAATGTTGTGAAATGCTGAAAACCGGTAGTTAAATAGCTCAAACTATTATAGATATTTTACAATTTTATGGAATTTGTAATAAAGTAATTAGTGTCACTCTTGATAATGCTTCTAATAATACAAATATTGTTGATAAACTAAAACCGATAATTTGCCCTATTTATAATGACGGTTTTCATATTAGGTGTGCTGCACACATATATAATTTAATTGTTAGAGATGGTATAACAATGTATAATAATGGTTGTATAAAATGTGAAGTTGCATGGCATTTTATTTTTAAATGTCAAGTAAAGTCTAGACGTGTAGAGTTTGAAAATCGGTGTCGTGAATTAGAACTCCCCCTAGAAAAATTCCAAAAACAGTGTCTACTAGATGGAATTCTTTATATGAAATGCTTAAAGTTGCTTATGAATATAGAAAGCCTTTACAAATGGTTTGGAATGCTCACAATTCAGATAATGATTATAGAATTACTGACACTGATTGGAATGAAGTATATGAACTTAAAGAATTTTTAAAAGTTTTTTATTTAGCTACAAAACAAATATCTGGACTTTATTATCCAACTATTTGTTCAGTTTTATCAAATATATGTGCTATTTCTGATAAATTTTTTCAATACAAAAATATTCTACGGTTTAAAGATTCTATTAATGCAATGATTAAAAAATTTAGAAAATATTTTATTCCTATTCCTCAAATTATTTAACTGTTTGTTTATTAAACCCAACTTACAAGGAAATAGGTGCAGCATGAATGGTTGAAAGAATATATTCAAATTTAGATATTTTAGAGATTATATATCAGCAAAGTATCCAAGGTGACGAAGTTTTCGAAGAGGACAAAATACCTAGTTTGTCCGATGTTAAAGATAGCATAAGAATTGAAGCTAGAAAATTGTATGACTTGTATAATTTTAGTAGAATAAATGATGAATTACGTAATGTAGAATCTTCAAGTTCTAGGCGTAGTTCAAATGAAGATGATATTGATGATATGATGGAAAATTATCTTGGTCTTACTTCTAATAAAAGGAATGATTTTAATGAATATCTTAATCATGGAATGAAAAGCATTAAGGATGCACAACGCAAACCTCAACTTTTGGAATGGTGGAAGACTCGCGGCAGGTCATTTCCAAAACTTCAACCGGTGGTTCGAGATTTGCTAGCTATTCAAGCATCTTCAGTAGCTTTGGAGGGTGCTTTTAGTGCAGCAAGATATCAAATTGGGGAGCATAGGTATTCATTAGCATCAGACAACTTGGAGATATCGATATTGTTTAGAGATTGGATCAATGCCGAGCGAAGGAATTATGGGCGTCCTAGTTTACCTGCCCAATTTGAATATGATATAGATAATATTTTGGTAAATTCTAGTGAAGTCGGCATGGATGCATTGGAGGATCAAGCACAACAACCACTTCCAGAAAATGTTACCAGAGAATTGTTAGAAACTCTACGTCAAGACTATTTTCAAGGATTTAAATATTAGTATGATAGTTCGAGGCCTAATTCAAACAGAACCCTTCCTAGAAGGTGGCTGCGTAGATTAGGTCCTTTTCTAATATTTGTTACAAATTGTATTATTTAATTTTTATGAATAAAATTATAGGCTATTCGCCTTAAATTTTTTTAATTATTGTCTTCAATTTAATACAAGTCTTTTTTATATATTTCAATTTTTAAATGTTTCTAACTTAAGTTACAATTTGAAATTTAAAAAGTTTAAAAAATGAAAGTTTGATATAGTTTAAAAAGTTTCAAACTTAAGTAAGTAAGTTATTAAGTTAGTTATAGTTTAAAAATTTAAATTTAAACTTTTAAGACTTAAGATTTAAGAGTTTGAAAAGTTTTTAAGAGTTTAAAATTTGAAATTTAAACTTTTAGAGTTTAAAATTTAAACTCTAAAAAAAGTCTAATTTATTAAGTTATAATTTTAAAAGAAATATAAAATAACTTATATATTTTGAAACTTTTTCAATTATAAATAATCAAATTTTAATTTAATTAAAAAATTTAAAAAAAGAGAGCGGGATCCGGTATACCGATCCGGTCCCGGTAGGTATCGGTCCGGGACGAAAAGGGTAGAATTTCCCGGTACCGATTCTGTTCCGATTTCCGATCAGGCAGCGGAAGATGATTCCGGTACCGGTCCGATTCCGGTTAATACCGATCCGGCAGACTCGGTACCGGTGCCAGTGCCAGACTTAGTAGAGTGTATACAAAGTTTACCTCTATTTGCAAAGATAAAGATATTATTTTCGAAAGACCTTTGACTCAAATGCATCAAAAATCTTTTTTACTTTCTTAAACTACGTATCAAGTCAAAATAAGACAAATAATTAAATCAAAGAGTATATAAAAAAAAGTTGCAATAATCATAATATCAAAATTATTTATCCAAAATAAATATATTTATATTAACTAACAAATATAAATATTTTTGACCGACCATCCAATGTTGGCATGATTTATATAGTAGTAGCAACTAGCAACTAGCAAATATACAGGCATTAATTAATATGCCTGACATAGACATCTCCAATTGATGTGGGCAATGATTCAATTGTAATGATTAATCACTACTAAAATACTCTTTTTTTTTAAAAAAAATACTTGTCATTTTTTACTTAAAAATAGATATCTTATAGTAATATTTATTATTTTAGAAAATTAAAACATAATTAATTATTTATTTTTGTTTTTATCTTAAGTCATACATATAAATAGATATTAATATAGTGTAAAAGAGAGGAGTAATAAATAAAAATAATTTAGTTGTGCAAATAAAAAATGTGACAAGTACTTAGAATGGAGGAAGTAATACTTATTTTGTTTCAATTTATTTATTTTTAGACCGTTTAAAAAAGAATAATTATTTTTTTTTTAGTAATTTTTTTATTTCAACTTTGCATGTGACATATTCGTGTATCTTTGAAAGTTTCTTTATTGTGTCAATTTAAAATAGGGTCAAATAAATTGAAACGGTTGAGTGGATGTTTAATGCGGGGGCAGGCCCTATATTAATGGTCACTTTTCTCTGTCGGAATCATCATTTTTTATCTTCTCTTCTTCCTTTGTGTTATTTTGCTGTTCATCCAAAGGAGGATCCCCATCTCTGTCAGGTCTCATTCCTCAGTTTCATCATATTTTTTTTAGAAAAGCAAAATTAGATGAATGTTTGTTTGTGTAGTATGTGTATATGGAATATGGATCTCATAAATTTTGAAATGCAGGAGTCGCTATGGCTTCCAAGCGGATCTTGAAGGAGCTCAAAGATCTTCAAAAGGATCCTCCTACTTCTTGTAGCGCTGGTAAAAAAAAACTCAATTCTCTTGCTACGCTTTAATTTTTATGCATTTCTAGCGAATTTAATTTGGAATTTTGTTTGCTAAACAAATCTGTCATTTGAATCATAGACCGTTGGAGAGATCATTGTTGAGATTCGTCAGTAGCACATTTTGATTTTGTCGCGAAACTATTAGACATTTTCTTACCCTTCGTCACGATCATGTGACACAGCCAGGAATTTGGCCAAGGGTGTACAAAATTAAATATACATTCATAATAGCTAACATTTAATCTCTTTACGCTACACAATTTTCCGGCGAAGGTGTGCACCGGACCACCCTTTGCCTTAGTTCGCTCCGCCGATGATTCATGTCATGTGATGCCAGTGTGATCTGGCTGCCACAAAATTCTTATATTTTTTTGCATCATTTTTTGTGTTTGGCTTAATTCTGGTTTGATAGTTTGATTATTAACCCTAATCACGTCAATGGCTACATTTTCTGTTACTCGAATGGATATTATGATCGATGTTCTAGTTTTTGTATGTCATTTGTATGACTGTGGTTGCCTAGTAGGCTTGGCAGTGACATAATTAAATTGGATATCATGGGGACAGGAAAGTTTACAGAGAGATGCGGTACAAGATTGCATAAATCTCTGTTGGCAAAAAATTGAAAATGAAATCTTGTTATTTCTACTGATGTCCAATCTTGTGAACTTGTGTGTTTGTTTAGCATTGTTCATGCCGGGACTCTTATTTGTGAAAGTGCAATTATGTTATAAAGATGGGTTTTTATGTATTCAATTGGATGTGCTAGTCTATAAAAGAGCCATTCATCCTTCTCCTTCCCTTGCCGGTTAATTTAGTGGTTTCTTCTTCTCTTGAATACTTCCTGTGAAATAAGTAGTCAAATTTGATTTGGCTAGAACTAAGAACTTTTGCCTTTTGACATAAACGGTTATGGCTTAAAATCAGATCCTTCCTTTAATAAAGACGTTGTGACAATTTTTTCTGTTCTCAGTATCAAAATATGCTTATTTCTTGTACATCCTTGAAAGAAAAAACCAGAACTTCAGGCATGCAGGTTCTTTCCTTCGTTTGTCAGCGTTTGGATTCATATAACGCATCAAAGTCATATTTCGATCGGTCTTCCAGGCCAGACCCCATCGACCACTTATCTTAAAACCTCTCTGAAGGATAATTTTGTTGAGCTTGTCATTTGTATTTTATTTTACTTTATCTGCTAAAACTGGATTTCTCAGGACCTGTTGCTGAGGACATGTTTCATTGGCAAGCAACGATCATGGGTCCTCCAGACAGTCCATATTCTGGTGGAGTTTTTCTGGTGACAATCCATTTTCCTCCAGATTATCCGTTCAAGCCACCTAAGGTGCATTGTGAGCTCTTGTTGTTCCTTAAATATCACATTGATCATAGCTGTTGATACACATGACTTCATAGATTAGGTATGGCCCTTAACATCCTAGAATTTATGGTTCTACGAGATCCCGTCCATCGAATAAGTGCACCTGGTATTCAATTATTATCGACGCTACAAGAAGTTTCATTTTAGTGTATCTGTAACTTTACACGATTGATCAAGCTCCTTTATGTCAAATTGGGGGGATGATAGGCACATTTCCTTAATCTTAAATTCAAAAGATAGCTGAAGAGGGACTAGGTTCAGCTCACATTTTTTTTTTGGACTACCATGCTTACGTTGTTTTTAGCTGCAGTATATTGTCTTCTGAAGATCTCAATAGTTCTTGCTTGATGGGTTGATACTTCACATAAAAGAGTTTTTTATTTGTATCTTTTATTTTCTTTATACCGTGATCTCTGTTGAAAATAGTGTTTGGTTCGATATATCATATAAAAGTCTTCTTGCATTTTGAGCATATTTTATTTTACTTTCTTATTTGGTTTACTCAGATACTTAAAGAGTAATCTTAGCAGCCTCAAAGGAGATAAAAGTATGTGATGTAGATTTAATATTGAAGAAAGGGATCTATAATTAAGGATTGCTTAGCAAGTGAAAGAGATACCAAATCTTACAGCAAAATTTTTTTCAAGCTACCAAGTGACAAAAGCCAATTTTAGTTGCCTTCTGCAATTTATAATAAACAAATAAGTAATAATGGTCAGCATGTATAAAATATTGATTTGTGATAATCATTTAAATGTTGGACTTAACCAAACATCAGTATAATTGTAAAAGGTTTCTCCAAGTTGTGAGAGCATCAATAAATCTGACAAACAGGTCAAAATATCTCTTCGGATCATAAAAGGATGTCGAATAGAATAACTAAGGCAAAAGATCGAGGACTCTCCATGAGTAGTCACAAATATCATTTTCTCCCTTGCTGTTGTTCTTGATTTGGTGACATTCTGTATTCGTTTCTTTCTAATATTTTTGTCATTGGTAATGAGCTTAGATGAAAGGCACTAAGCATTGATGTAAATCTGGCAGGTGGCTTTCAGGACAAAAGTTTTCCACCCAAACATAAACAGCAACGGGAGCATATGCCTTGACATTTTAAAGGAGCAGTGGAGCCCTGCCCTAACAATTTCCAAGGTTCATTTCTTATAACATTTAAGTTGTTTATATTTAAAGTACTAATAAAATGTGAGCGTTTTTAGTTTCTTCACATGCTCAAGGTATGGGGCAATCTTGCTTCGTTATAAGAACAGAGCCTTGTGTAATGCCACTAGAAATGCTTATTGTTTTTACTAGTCAAAACCATGAGATTTACTATATTTTTTAAATCTCTACAGTAAAGTAATTAAAACTTATTTTGCATTTCCATATAATACCATGGGCAAATCACAATGTCTGCAAACTAGTTTATAGGAATATTCCCAATACTAATCTATGTCGTTTATTTTAAATTTCCAGTTTGTCATGATCATCGCCATATATATCAGTGTTAAAGACGTATAATCGACTAGACATATTTAGGTTCTTGGCATCTTGGGCCCGGATTTACTCTTTAAACTATGCCATTAGAGTACCTACTCAAACGTCTTTCTTATCTACTTAATGTGTGTCTCTGACCGTCTATCTTAGATAAAAATGCTATCATTGACTCAACATAACAGAGTCGTTTCAACTGTTGGGAATCCTCCTACTAGTTTACCTTTTCCACTACTGACGCATCTTAAAAAAAGGGAGGACCTTCAAAACATAATGAATGTTGATCAGACAACTTAAAAAAGCTCTACTAGGATGATCAGCCACTAAATTTGCGTCTCGACTGTGTCTTGCACTATTGAAGCTTTAAATTTCTGCAGAGCAATAAAAAAGGCAGTGTGTGGCCATGGATTACTTCTGCTCTGTGTCTCTCCACTTATTTATTGAGAACTGTTTGTTTCATTTTTCAGGTGTTGCTTTCGATATGTTCTCTTCTGACGGACCCTAATCCTGATGATCCTTTGGTCCCCGAGATTGCACACATGTACAAGACAGATCGGAACAAGTACGAGAGTACTGCAAGGAGCTGGACCCAGAAGTATGCCATGGGCTAAATGCACATCGGTATTTGTGGGATCGGGACATTGTTCTTTCAGATACTTAGTTATTTACATTGAATGTATTAATGAGTAAGATCTGTTCTTTGAGCTGTAACCATGGGCAGATGGGAGGGGGTCCATGTCTTGAGAGGGGAGGAAAATGATGGATGCTGCTCTTTAATGGTTGTATGAACAATTTGATCTTTGAAAGAAACCAATGAATTAACCTTTTCT
Organism: Jaltomata sinuosa; assembly: GCA_003996215.1. NCBI lineage: Eukaryota > Viridiplantae > Streptophyta > Magnoliopsida > Solanales > Solanaceae > Jaltomata > Jaltomata sinuosa. Next base: position 92,437 of record QJPP01007247.1, read on the forward strand.
TCCAGGTGTTTCTGCTGATAATATTTGCTGACCATTTGTTTTGAGGAGCTCTTTTCTTGGACTAATATAGATATGTTTTGAATTATATTAGATAATATTTACTTTCTCAGCTTCATATGGACTTTAGACTTGGCACAAGCAGCCCAAGAATGCTAACTATAAGCATTCAGGGCTATCTTTAAGTCCAACAAGAAGGCCAACATAGAGGATGTTTATTTCTGGGAAGCCGGCTCGTCCTTCATGCTTGATGAGGTATATATAATGGTGATGTTCAGATCAATTTGCACATAATTTAATTTATTTTTCACCAGCATAGATATGAGATAACTCTGTCCAAAAAGGTGTTTGGTAAATCAACGTGGTAAACCTTGCAAAATCATTGTTAAATATTGGGTGTAAAGCTTAGAGTATAACTGCCACATCTAGTATTATGAAATATTTGGTAAATCTAATATTTGGTAAATCTAAGTGAAGATTACCACTTTTTAAAATGTATTCCAGGAAGTCATGTTGTCATGAACTGGGCTTCTTCCATGAAAATTCTACAATTTGCTGTTCAAGCAGACCAGATAATAAGATACCGGCCCAAGAATAGAATCAGAAAAGAAAACATGAAATTACACTGAATGACTTTGAAAATGGGTGATCTTAAAAAAATTTGACCTCCGAGTGTCCACGTGCAAACCTTCAAATTTAAAAGTAATACGTCAGTGCAAAATTTGTTAAACTTGAAGTTTCGTCCATAAGGTAAACAGAGTTTAAAATTCAAACTATTCATTTTCAAGGTCATTCTTGTAAATCACCCTGAGGGCAAGCATGTTGGTTCAATGACATAGCTTAAATGGTTTAAACTCGCACATTTCAAATTGTCGATCAAGAGTTCAATTAATCCAATAACTATGTGGGAAGGGGAAAAAAAAAAGAAGTATTATGAAATAATATGTTTATGAATGTCCATTCTTTTATAGTTAGGTCTAGTAAAGGAGAATTTCCTAAAATGAAAGAAGTGTATTTTAGCTTTGAGTTATTTCCCTAAAAATTAACACATATCTAAGGGTGCAAAAACCAATTTAACCAATAAATCGAATCGATAAAAATATTATTGGTTTATCGGTATCGGGTTATTGGGTTAATGATTAACGGTTTTGTAAATTTTTTTATTGGGCTATCGGTTCGGTTTCGATTTTAAGGTTTTTGTTAAAGGTTAAATCGATAACCCAATAAGATTATACTGAAACTGTATTTTTATCCATAATTATAATAGTGGCTTTAGATATTAAATATATACCCTATTATTTTTTTGCATTTTATAGTTGTTGTCTTAGTGTTGTTGTTTTCTTTCTAAAAACATTGGTTTGGTGGAGTTCTACCTATCAGTGTTGTTTTTCTTTTGAGAGATTGTTAGCGTTACTACTGCATTCAAGTTTACTAGTTAATAATAAAGAAAATAAGTTTGTTTTAGTAATAACGTATTTGAATTTGCTTATGCTTGTAATTTGTATAGGCTTTTATGCATGAAGGTAGTGTATATATATAGATGAAAATAAGAGAAAACAAAGAAAATTATAGAAGCATTTTCTTATCGGTTAAACCAAAAACCGAACCGTTAAAGACCAATACCGATTAATCGATAACCGATAACGAATATCTTATTGGTTTAGTTATCGGTTTTTCATGTTGACAAATCGAAAATCGATAAACCGAATCGATAATATACAAAATCGAACCGAACTGACCGATGCACACCCCTACACATATCTTTGTGAAACAAGATTTTCTTGTTCTATTAATAGGATGGTTTTTTACCCCAATTATATCAATATGTTACTACTATGTACAAGAGCAAGTAAGCAGGCAGCTGTTCGTCGACGTATGTGCTTTCTGTCATTCTTCTATATAGTAAGGGTATTTTGGTCATTCTTGCATATTTTCTCCATTTTAATTAGTTTATTTTATTTTTCTTTTTAATCGGTTGTATATTTGAAAATTACGTAAAAAGTACTATAAATTATAATAATTAACAACTTAAAATATTAAAAAGAAGTATAAAAATTTAGTTGATTCTCAAAATTATATCAGTGCCACATAAATTGAAATAGATAATATTTAACATTTTTAAATATTTAAATATTTAAAAAGACATAAAAAAATTGATTGTCTCTCGAAATTCTATCGGTGCCACATAAATTGAGATAGAGAGTATATTATTTTAAAATGACGTAAAAATTATTATAAATCACAATAATTAACAACTTAGTATATTTAAAAGATATAAAAAAAATTTGTTCGACTCTCCAAATTTTTATTGGTGCCACATAAATTGGGATAGGGAGAATAACATATAATATCTGAAAATTATGTGAAAAGCACTATAAATCACTATAATTAATAACTTAAATATTTAAAAACCATACAAAAATTTGATTGACTCTCCAAATTTCATTTGTGCCACATAAATTAAAGGAAAAATTACTTAACTAGGTAAAAATAAATAGTATAACTACTTAACACAACTATAGTTTAAAAAAATTACACAACTCAACAAGAGTTTCTATTTTCTTGACAAATTCTCCTATTAAGATACACTCCTCACTCTCCCCCTATATTTTACACCTCCAAAATAAAACTTAATTTTCTTTCATTTACGGTCGCTGCCATCGCATTTACTTAGCCCTCTCTTCATTCTCCGATCTCAAAAATTCAACTGCCTTTTATGAAACTTTCTCTAAATTAAAATAAAAAAAGTAACATATATTGGGCTCGTGCTGACACGGGATTTTGCATTAACTTGTTAAAAATAAGAATCTCTACAATTCTCTCCCACTCTTCTTCTCTTTATTGTTATTTTATAACAAGAAGAGATATTTAGCTTTTGAAAAAACAAATTAGAAACTAAAGTGAAATGAATATATGGTCAGAGTCAGTAACATTAATGACAAGAATCTACTAATACGTACACTAGTTTGTATTTCATATTTATACCAATCAATGAGTACACAACACGTCTTGATGTATATTTTATTATCAAATTATAACTAAAATTATAATATATTTTTTTATTTTAATTAATTAATATAAACATTGATGCGAGTAAATTCCAACGATAAATTTACTCCCAATTCGAAGCAGAAGTCTTTTAAAATCTAGTAAAGAATATATAGAAGTATCCCAAGAGTGAGCCATGTGATATCACTTGAATTTTATCACAAAGTGCACATATAAAAATACACGATTTTGCATGATAAACAAATATTCCAATATATCTTGTAAGTGAAGTAAGAAATGATGGAGAACTGATATAAATACGTTGTGAAAGTCATCATTAATTACTTTAATATCTTCGAAAAAGGACTGGGAAAAAAGCTCAGAATGTTAGGAGTAATTAAAGAGCTAACTCCAAGGAATCCAACAAAACTGTAAATTGGATCATTTTTTTTTTACAAGTATATTAAGAAATCATAAATAAAAAGGTAGTTTTACTAATTTACCCCCTAAAAAACTTCTTTGAAACTTTATAAACAAGTGTGAACATTTTCAAAAGGAATTAATTGCAAGGGTACTATGAGAAAAATTTAATTAATGCTTTCTTAATTTAGTAATGTGATCAACTAATAATATGGAACAACTACTTTTAGTATAGTGACCAACTAATATGTAATAGAGGGAATAATAAATTACTTTTGTGTCCTGATTTACACGATGGTATTTGATTGGCCACATAACATAAAAAATAAAAAATAAAAAATGATAAAGTTTGTGATCTAAAATAAATTATAGATATTTATGTGATTATAATTTATCTCATTATAAAAAAATTAAAGCAATTTTCTTTCTAATTAACAAAGTATAACCCAAAAAGAAAGTATCTCATACCTAATTTGAGATAGAGGTACTCTCCTTACACTACCCAACCATTCAACAAAACCCAACAACAAAAAATAATTTTATTCTTTATATTATACCACGTATAATTAATGTATAATCGTTATACAATATTAATGATACACTTGTTGTACATTTATCATACATTATTATATACCTGAGTACATATAATGGTAATTGATACAAACTATTATGATTACGCGTATACAAATATTTTTGACCGACTAGCTAAGGGTTATTTGCGCTTTTGTCCTTATATTGTGTTGATACTTAATTTTTACTCCTCATAATAAATAATTTTTTTAATGAAACATAAATTTATATTTTCGTATTATAATATCCTATAAGTTATGTCCTAACATGACTTTAATTTCTAATGAATTTATGTCTCACTAGACATAAATTCGATTACTAAAAAGCAAAAACTAAAGACTAATTTATTTATTTTTAAAAAAATAAAAATTAAAGATCAACCCATTTAAAAATAAATCATCCAAAATTAATAACATTAATAATCCCAAAATAATACTATCAGTTGTGATAGTCTGATTTAAATAAGAAAGAAATCAGAAACGGCAAAAGGGTACGGTGACTTATGTGACATGTCGTCTTCACTACCTCATATATGCTATTCACTCCGTTCCATATTAATCGTTTATTTTATTTTGTGTACACCCTTTTCAATTATTTACGAGTTAGTATTATACCAAGAATTTACAAGCGAATTGAGGAATGAAGAGAGAGGAATTAGAATAAAAAGAAAGAGACAAATTTAGAATTAGAGTAAGGACACGCTAAGACATTCCTTTTCGTGCTTTCAATCTGCTTACTTTGAATAAAGAGAAAAAAAAAAGAATAGATAGTCGGAAAGGCTTTACACAAGACCACAAAGCGAGAGAGAGCGCCTTCGGTTACCTGCTTAACCGTACCCTCCTATCGTACCTATATAGCCTTTCCTTCCTCTAAGGAACCTCCGAAAGGACTGCCGTCCGATGGGTACATGAAAGTGACGAAGTTGCTTTGACTACAGAATCATGCATGTCTGTTGGAGCGAATTGGATGATCGGGTCGAGGGTTGCCCCCTCTTCTAGTTATTTCGTTCTCTATTTCTATTTAATAGGATCCTAAGGAAAAGGATTTTGTTTCCACCGAGCTAAAACAATATGTTGATGTCTCTAGTAAATCAAAAAGAGCGATGGAAAGTGAATTTCAGGTTTAATAATCTCGAAAAGGTATTAGCCATCGATAACCATACTTTTGTAAAAGCACCATTGGACGGTGGTTCCTCTCCTTCCTCTTGAACCTCGAATAAAAAATCGATCTCGCCATCATCTGTACTATAACCCTCCCCTCTGGGAGGTGTTTTCAAGGGAAGGCGGAATCCGCAACTGTGGACCGGGCTCTAGCGCTTGACTAATAAGATATCAAAGAGGCCTGAAAGTAATAGGCTTCTACTCTCGACTCGCTTCGCTTCTTCAAGCTCCGCCCCTTCTTTCAAAAATCAACAAACATCGCTAATGAGCAAGAAAAAGGATGCGCTAAGGCGCAACTTCGCGCAGCTACTACGCCCTTGCTTCTTGCCTTATTTTACTTAAAAAAATTATAAATAAAAAAAATAACTTTATTAATTTATCCCATAAAAATTATTTTGGAAATTTACAAATAATTTTTTTTACTTTAAAAAAAATTAATTATTTGCAAAGGTGAAATGAGAAAAATCTAATTAATTAATTTTATTTTGGTCTTATAAATTAACAAATAATTTGGAACAACTAATATAAAACGAGAGAAGTATGTTATATTTTATGTTGTACCAGTCAAAAAATAAAACTGAATTATTTAATAATTAAATTAATTACAATTGTTGAGTGGAGATATACAAAAATATCTTATAGAAAGCTCTTTAAAAACCTTGATTATATATTTAATAAAGAAGATAATTTTGTCAAGGGTCGTGCACCCAAGTGGGAGGAAGAAAGGCAATAAGGCATGGTCTCTGAAAATTAGGTTCATTAGAAACCTAACTCTCATAATACTTTCATTAAAAAATATTGGTCCTTTGATCAGAAAATATAATATTGTACTATTTAACTATAACAAAAATGATCTTTTTCGTCATTTATAAATTATTGAATCGTCTTGATGAAAAAAAAATCTACTACAAAGACAAGGAAGGTTCAAAAATTGCTTTAGATCGCAGATTCAACTCTTAGGTATGACATTTAGTTTTTTTCTTGAATCTCCTATATAAATTCTTGGCTCCGTCATTGAATGCTTCGATGTCTAGAAAAAAAGAGTTATATATTGCACTTGGAACTCAAGGGTTTGTTCTCATGTCGTGGGTGGAACAAGGGGTCGCAAGGGGATTCAGATGAATCCCTTTAATTTTGTTGAAAATTACACTTGTATATATAATATTAAAATTATATATATAAATATGTTAAATTCTATTTTTGGTTTTATGTATATTTATCTCTTTATATTTGGAATCACCCCTTAATAAAAATTTTGACTCGGCTAATTATTCTATTTTGAAGACAGGGCTTAGAGGGAAAAGATGACTCCTCCCACTTTCATTTTGCAGTTATTTCTTAGTGGAAGGTTCAGTGTGTGTGGATGGTTGTTTACTAACCTTATTTGCTTAAAAGTATATGGTTTGGGGCGTGTTCCCCTTAATTATTAATTTCCTATTAATCTCCTAATAATACCTTATTAATTACATTATATACTATGAATTATTATCATACTTCCACATCTCTTTATTTCTCAATGACATATCATTATGAAGTTTTTAACTTAATCTTCCATCATATTTTCTATTGCCCAGATTGAATAAGATATGTTTGGCTAAAGTACTACACATTTATTTATTTCTCTACAAGCTTTATTAATATGATTATATACAAAGTGAAGTGAGATTAATAGTAAGTAAAGGAAACACCTTATTGAAAATTAAAGATTTTCGTTTTTAAAACATTATTTGAAGATTAGATAGCACACCTTAGGGAACCATTAGTACCAAATCCCACCAAGTTTTGTTAGCTAATTACTCACTTTCCCCTTTTAAGGCGAAAAGGGGAAACTTTTATATTTTTATCTACATAAATATCATGATTGTTCCAAATTATTAACAGATGATATATTTAGATCATTTTGCATAAGTTATGTTAGGAGCAAATTTATCCCTATTCCAATATTATATTTTGGACATGTGACTATAAACCATGTTAATCAATGTCATTAGTAAATATAGTAATTTCTTAGATGATAACGGCATGATTGACCCCGTTTATTTTTTATATATTCGTAGCGGCCGAGTCAGTTTGCGCGCACCTCAACTAAATTCCGAGTATTAAAAAAAAACATATTTAAACATTTTTAAGTACAAATTTGACAATTTGCTCATTTGAAAAGGAGGAATTGGATTTGGAGACCAAACTTCTCCGTCGACAAATTAAACAACTCTTTTTCTTTCTTTGCAAAAGTTGTTCTTCTTCAAATGATATTTTTTTATGTTTTACATTTTTGCATATTTTACGTATTCTAAATGCTGTTATGAGTTCTTATTTGATAAAATTTCAAAATTTTAAATTGGTCATTTGGATGCGAAAACGTTAGATTTATCATTATACGATTCGAAAAGGCCTAATTTTGCACTATATTAGAAATTTGGCTCATTCATGTTTTCGTCCTTACAGTGAGTTTCTATTCGAAATTGTCCCTAATCAATAATCAGCAACGAACCAATATTATACAGAGAAAATGTTCAGGTTTTATGTGTATCTGTTTAACGAAAAACCCAGACAATAAGGAGTTGGATTAGCTGGTAAACACTGGAATCAAGGGCATATAGTGTTTGATGACTATTTATTTATTTATTTACAGAATTATAGTATGTGATTAGTTAACTCAAAAAATCATCGGACTCGATGTTATTTCAGTGAGAGAAATAAAAAAAAAAATCAACCCAGTACAATTAGTTTAATAGGTGCTACTACTCCCGCCGTTTTATATTATTTGGCCTCGGTTGATCTGACACACTTCTTAAGAGAGCTTTAATTAGAGGTGTATTATATTAAACTAACCTAAATATTGGTAATGTTTTGGAACTTTAAATTTGACTATTACTATAATTATATGATAATAAAGATAGTATGAAAAAAAAGTAATAAAACTCTTTTGATTTGTAAAAATTAAAACAAGTAAAATAAAATATATATTTTTGATATAGGAGCCAAGTAAAATAAAACGGAGAGAGTAGTATTATTATCTCGAACGTAGAATCGAGGTGTGTTGTTGTTGAATTTCAGTGAGTTTTCCCGTTTTATTTACTTCTTTGATTTGATTTCACTTGGCTCAATGGAGGGCCCAAACTCCAAAGTACCCAAATTATAAAGCTTTTATTTGTGTAATTTAAAATCAGTTATAATTTCACCGTGGATCTTTACTTGTCTAGTATATTAAAAATAGATATTCATCAATAGTGGACAAGTAAAATTGAACGAAGGGAATATTGATTGTAATGATTAAAAAAAGAGGAAATGTTGAATTATTTTGCTACGTTAAATTATGGATTAATTACTTGAGTAAGTACTTTTTAATAAATAATTATTATTTTTAGCGATACTTTTTATTTATTAGCATCTATAGTAATACATAACAATACTATGATAAATCTACACTATGTATTAAACAGTTCATGCAATATAGATGCATTATAAGTGTTTTAAAATGTATTATGATTGTTTGGTAAGAAATTTACACAATATATTATAAGTGTATTAAAGTGTGTGATAAATATATTATCCGTGACTAAAACTCGTATTATATGTGTTTTATAAATTATTCTCTGCAATATGTATTAAAATTATATTATAAATATATTATAAGTGTCTAGTAAAAAAAAATATTATTACTATAATTGATAAATATTTTTTTAATATAACATATTTATGTAAGTTTCCCTTGAATTATAACCCACTATTTGATCTAATCTGTTTTGACCCAAATATAAGTTAAAAGGATGATCCAATAATTAATTTAACTCATTTTAATCATTTCAAAATTCATCTCTCCCCATCCATATACAATCCCATTGTGAAGTGTTTCAATTCAAGTAATTTCAGAAAAATGAATAAACAGTGGACTTAATTATATATAATTAATCACTTCCCTCATTACATCTTTTTAGAGATTTCATGTCCCTTTTTTTTTTTGGCAGATTATTAAATGACACACCATCTTGAGACATCAAATATTGGAAACACTATCCTTTTTATGGTGCAAATTAATAATTTACTGCTAATAATGTTCCTCGTATTATATAGTAAAGTTCAATATCTTATTCCATTATACTAATGTTTAATATTTCGTTTGGTACATTTTCAACTATGATATTAATAATGCAAGAGATTTTAATACATGCATTAGTATAGTTAAAGATACAATCGCCCTTCAAACTCTTTCCCACTCTTTCCACTGTATTTGTGAAGGGTGTTTCTGTAACTAATTGTTTTTATTTTTTTTAAAAATATAGTTATTTTTAATATATCAAACCAAACATTGCACAAATAATAAAAAAAGGATATGAACTGACCATTTTAAAAAGAAATGACACATGTTTGAGCCATTGGACATAATAAAATCCTTCGATTATTATATTTCTAATTTATAGCCATTGATATAAATGATCAAATTCGATCTATTAAGCTTAATTTAGCAGCTTTTGTTGACTTTGTTTTTGGATTTCTTTTTTAACTGTTATTTTTATTTTATCTTTTTGTTGTTTTATTCTAACTTTTTTATTTATTTATTCGCTGGATTTTTTATTTTTATTTTTTTGTTTTTTTTTCATTGCACTTTCTTATGTTTTTAATTATATAAAGTGTATACTAAATGTATTAATATATAATATCTTATTTTCTTGGTAAGTTCTAATTAAGTTATACTTTATCAAATATAGTTATATATAAATTGTATAGTTATTATATAAAATATATATTTGTATAGGATTTGTATAAAAAATGTATAGAATATATATAAAAACTGTATAAATATTATATAAAATATATATTTATATTAGATGTGTATAGAAACTGTGTCATTGTTACAAAAAATACGTATATGTATAATTGTTATATAAATAAGTATAGAAAATGTATAATTATTGTATAAAAATTATACCATTGTTGTATCGAATATGTATATGTATAGGATGTGTATTGAAATTATATCCTTGTTATATAAAATATGTATATGTATCAATGTTGTATGCAATATGTTATTTTATATAACAAACAAAAATACACTCCTTTTGTATTTGTTGATAAAAAAATAGCAATTACAATATTATAAATTTGTATTTGATTGTTAAAAAAAATTTAAATTTGTATGTGATTAATTTTTTGGTAGAATTAAATAAAACAAAACAATAGGAGAGCATTTTTTTTAAACAAAGCACCAAAAAAAAAAAGCATCAACCGCCAAAAAAAAAAAAAAAGAGACCAGCCGTCGCCATATAAAAGGATAAGCCAGCGAAAAGGGTTAAAAATAGGAATTTCAATTTCTTGGCCATTCGCGTGACATTATTTTGAGCCTAGAGACTCTTTTTATTCTTCCAAAAATAATTTTAACATAACTAATATCAACATTACTAATACACCATATTCATGCCTATTCTTGAGGGCCATGTGATCATTGTCTACCTACATTTTAGTGAAAATGATTCAAGGCCCAATGCAGTGATATTGAGAAACTTTTTTTGGATAGACAATAGAAAACCCACATGTTTAGGGTCTAATTACTTTCTTAAATACTAGTTTATTTAATTACATTTTTTATCACTTTTAAAGTTTCGTATACATTCCCTTTTCACGCTGGTTGTATGTATCTTAGATACATGAATAACTAATTATGGAAATTTTAATTAATCAAATTCCTTAATATAAGGCAAAAATCAAGGCAGTATATGTGTTTAATTAATTTTATTTTATTACTTTTTAAATATAATAAATTCATTAATTTCATTAGTATAAGACAAAACATGTATCTGGTGTCAATAATACACATATACATTCATCAAATTTTTATCTAGTGTATCATTTTATATGTATCTAGTATTAATTTCATGTATATTTTAATATGCATCAAGTATAATTTCATATATTTGTTTAAATGTATCTAATATTAATTTTATGCATGTGTTTATATGTATCTAGTATTAATTTTTATGTATCCTGTATCAATTTCATATATTACATTCAAAATACATATATCCATAATCAATTTAATCAAGTGTATTCAATATTAATTTGATGTATCTAATATAAATTTTATACAATGAATTTAAAATACATGTATGTATTATCAAATTGCCCCATTAAAACTTTTGTTACATGTATATGTGCATAGATACATGCTTAAAAGAAGAAGAAGAGGATGATGACGATGAAGAAAAAATACAGATCTGACAGAGATACATTAGTATGTACATGAACAAACACTAAGTTTCATGTTTAATATGAATTAGTAGACTATGATACATGGGTACGCAGGTACATTCATATGTATCATGAACAAAAAATTACATTCTATATACATTAATTACATTGTAGATGAACACCCCCAAATTATCCATATCAAACATCACCAGATCTCTGCTAACAAAATCACTGCTTGCACCATTCTAATATCAATTTCATCTAATATCTTTATATTAATTGATGCATCCAAAAATATATGTATCTAGTATCAAAGTTGTCTCGTAAGAACTTTTGATGGAAGAAGAAGAAACAACACAGATAGTGAATGAGCATTGCCTCTAGAGATCTCTTTCTCTTTCAGAAATCAATCGCAATAGCAAACACTGTAACAACACAAAAACCTCAAGATTGGAGAACCCAACTCAAACAAACCCAATTAGTTTCTCAAATTTCCTCTATTCTCTTGCAAAGACAAACAAATCACTGGCTTTCACTTCTCAAGAATCTCAAATTTTCTTCCTCACAGTTTGCTCCATCTCTCATCCTTCAAATCCTCCGCAATACCCAAACCAACCCTCAAGTCTCTCATACCAAAAGGAAGAACAGGAAAGAGAAAGAGAGCAAAATACGAATAATTAAAATTTTGGATGATTTAAATTTGGATGGAGCAAGATTCGCGACGTGTTTGAAGGGAGATGCGGTTGATTGAATATGTGATGTATCTAATATAAAGAGTAGGTTTTTTTGTTAACATGTGGTATATTAAGTAATTAAAATAAAATAATGAGAGAATTAATTGATGTTATAAGGATATTTAGCTCTTTACGTAATTTATCCCCATTTTTTTCTTTCGAACATTCAGTTGATAGTTGGTTGAGAAATTGGTTTATGATTAATTACACATTAAAAACGTATTTTCCCTCCTTGGGCCTATTGTTTTCAATTCTTGTCCTAGATATACCTGCCATTTATGTACTGGGCTTCGTCCATCAAAGTCTTATCATACGGGCCCAGGTAGGTAACGGACTTGATCTTTTTGTAAGTAATCCAAAAACAGACTGAAAATGAAGTGCGGAAAATAAAATTAAAGTACACAAGCATTTTACGTGGAAATCCTCCTTGCTCAAAGGAGTAAAAATCATGATATTTGCTTCAAAACTTCACCAACATCAACGAATAATTTTAGGTTATAACTCAATAATCAAAGGGACTATAAATTTTAGTACCTTCACACCTAAAATTAACCCAATCATAGCTATCCATTTCAAGACTATATAAACTCTAATCTAGAAATCTATACAAATTTCAAAATTGTTCACCTGCAATAATACTTCTCAATAGCAAAATATGTTACAATTTAAAAACAACGATTCAAATCTAAACAACTCAAGTACTAAAGCTGCTATCTCTTTGTACTACTTGAATTTAACCTGTTTACAAATTTTAAGAAAGATTACAACTTTTCAGAATAGAATAATATGAAAATAATGTTTGTTTTGTTTTTGGAATGGATCAAGTAATTAAAAAAAAACAAGAATGAGACAAGAATGATACTACAAGAAAGAGAAATACAAATAGATTTGTAGATGTCAGAGTCAATAGAATCAGTAACATTAATTACACAAATCCACTAAATGCTAACCATTCAACACTTCAAGGGTCACTGCTCAAATCAAAACTCAAGTGGCACTAAGTACTGCTCCCTCCGTCTTAAAATACTTATAGTCCTTTAAAAATTTATGTCTAATATTAATTATTTTAGAAATTTAAAGTGTAATTAGTTAGTTTTTCTCATTTTATCATCTATATTAATCGTTCTTGAAAATCACAAACATCTTACTTATAATATATAAGTAGAAAAGTTATTTCTTAAGATATAAATAACAATAAAGTAATCAAACATCTCTTTTAATTTATCTTTCTTGAGAACTTATAAATTAAAAATATGACAAGTATATTGAGAGCGAGGGAGTATATTAATTAACTCTTAATCATCATCTAATTAAAGTGTTAATTCTAATAAGTCTCCATAACAAATGAACCCCTCCATGTGCTTTCGTTCTGATTTTCTCACTGATTAATTGTTCATATAGTATTACTCATTGTACTTTCCCTTTCCACTACTGCGTCATCCAAGAGCTCAGCAAGCACAGGAAAGTTAAAATTAAGATTTTGCACAAAGATGATTTATTTTTATTCAATCAAAAATAAATAAATAATATTAGTGAAATAAGCAAAGACGAATTTAGAATTAAAAATTTATAAATCTTTATATTAATTTAACTTAATAATAATACAATAATAGCTGAATCTTAAATCAGATATTTATAAAATACTTAATTTATTTTTCTAATCATATATAATATATGAATAAAAAATATATTAAATTCACATAAATTCATAACTTATAAGCTAGATCTGTCCCTCAAATAAGTACTAATATCCGTGTAATATGTATATTTTGAGGTATTTCTTGATACATATATATAATTTCTTTTGGAAGAAAATAAATAAACAAAGAGAATGTGCAAGGATCATGTAGCTATTGATACACAAATATACCCAATATTTCTTGTAAATGAAGCAAGAAATAATGGAGAATCTGTTATAAATATGTCGTGGAAAATCATCATTATTACTTTAATATTTCCCCCAAAAAAGGACACAAAAATAGTTGAGAATGTGAGATGTTGAAGAGCCAAGTAAATTAAAGTACGTACTCCTAGGAATCCCACAAAAACAATAAATTTAATTTAAATCACTATTTATGCAAATTTATCTTATTATTATATGAGTTGTTGTCTCCCACAAAATATTCAGTTCTGATTTAAATAAATAAACTGGCCCAGTTTAGCTTATGATTTTTTAATACACGGTGACCCATGTTGTATGCACTGTCTCCCTCCTACTAACAATATTTTATTATTTCACATGGAAATTATAATTTAATTAGTTATTTAAATATTAACATGAATTACACGTGTCGAGTGGAGATATGCAGAAGAATCTGTTAAGAAGCTCTTAAAACCTTTATTATTATATATTCTCTTCGGACCACTTTACTTGTCTTTCTTACTAAAAATAGTTAGTCCATAATATTTGTCATTTTAGAAAACATAATTTATTATATATTTTTATGTTTATTCTTAGTCGTAAATATGGACAGATATTAATATGATGTAAAAGAAAAAAATATTAAATTGAGATATAATAAATAAGGATAATTTAGTCAAATTACATTCTACTTAATATTTTTCTTAGGAGGCGTGTAAACAAAAAAGAAAAACATACATAGATATGCTATATTAAGAAAATATTTACCATCTATAGCAATAACATTTTTTTCAGTGAACACTTATAATACATTTAATCATTTATAATACAATTTTAATACATATTGCAGAAGATAATTTATAAAAAACATATAGTACAAGTTTTATTCATGGATAATACATTTATCACACACTTTATTACATTGCGCCTATTTCTTACCAAACAAGCACAATACATTTTAAAACACTTATAATACATCTACATTGCATGCCTAATTTACTTTTAATACATAGTGCAATTTATCATAGTATTGCTATAGATGATAATAAATTAAAAATATCACTAAAAACAGTAATTATTATTTAATTAGTACTTTCTAAGTAATTTTTCATAAAAGATGTGACAAATAAAATGGTAGTATTAAAAAATTAAATATAATTCAGCAAAAAGATCGTGCACACGACTGGGAGGGAGAAATTAATTAAAGCAATGAAGCATGGTCACTGAAAATCTGGTTCATGAATTTTAAACCTAATCCCTTACAATAATTTTTGTACTTGGAAATATATAAATTCTCAAGACAAAATATTTTTGCAGAGAAAAAAATAAAGTCAAGGTTTTGTCAATTTTAATTTGAAGACAAGATTGAGAGGGGCAAGTTGAATCCCACTTACATTAATTTTTTTTGTAGTCGTTTTGTTTGGTGGAGGATTAAGTTGGATACCCTCTGGTTGTTTCAACCTTATTAGCAAAAAAGTACACAATTAATCAGGCACATGTTTTCCGTAATTGTTTCCCATTAATCTCCTAATCATACTTTGGTTGTATGAAAAAAAATATTCTCCAAAAATATTTTTTTTTCAAAAAACAAGTCATAAACTCCCAAAAAAGGAAAACAACTTTCTTTGGTTATATATTACAACAATAATGGTAACGACAACGTGAGGTTTGGACAGATTAGGATGTAAACAGATTTTACCCTTACAGCCTACCTTTGTTAGATAGAGATGTTATTTTTGATAGACTCACAGCTTAAAAGTTATAAGCTTAGAAGGGATTCAACATTTTTTGCTTATTATTTTTCCAAAATACAACATCGAAAATAATTTCGCAAGTTTAGAGAAAGTTGTATAATTTCAGAAAAATATTAATTCTTAAAAATATTTTCTTTCATAACAAGCATACCGTTGACATGGGCGGAGCTATCCTCGAGTCAATTGATACACCATTGAAAAATTGCAATATTTAGAAAGGTTAATACTTTTTTATATATATTTACTATATGTTGAATTTCTTGAACGGTAGAAATTATATGTTGATCCATTTTTATGAAAATTTTGACTCTGTTATTGATCATAAATATCAAATTATAGTGCAGTAACTATGTCTTTTTTTTCTATTGACAAAACTAAAAAAAAAGGATGATTTTCATTATGCAAATTAAAAAGAGGAAACAAACAAGAAATCGCATGACAAAAGACAGGTCAGATATATATAATTAATTGGATGCTTTTGCACTCATATAATTATTATCTTTAATCATTAACCTTCACCTTTTGTATTTCATCCAGATATATTATCTCCAATTTTAGCCTTTTTGAGACGTTTGAAAGATATAATATGATCAATTTTATGAACCTTCGACCCACTAATTCTTTAAAAAGATGAAATAATAATAATAATAATAATAATAATAATAATAATAAATAAATGATTAGTCTTAATTAAGTATCTCATTTCATTCTTTTATTTAAATTATTAACTTAATCTTCAACTTGGTTCTCTCACCGCCTTTCTGAAGCGAATTTATAAAGTTCAATCATTTTCTGCAAAGAACTTTTCTCACGAATGGAGGCGTTTGAACATGTAATTTGAAGCTTAAATTTAAAATTAATATTTATTTATAAAAATTACATAAAATTTTAACTTAAATTTTAAATCATAAAGTTTACCCTTTGATGTACTTTATTGCAGAGTTCAACTTTTTCTAAAGTAAAATAAAAATATAAAAATTATAATCGTATAAAAAAGTGAGGAAGATTCCACATAGTATCATATTTGGATAAAGAAATTACATATCTACTCTTGATATCTCTGGATAAAAATGCTTTCGCCCCTATAAATTTTTTTTCAAAAGTTGACTAAACATTTATGGTGTTTCTTATTTTTTTATTATGTCTTTGTCTTGAATAGAAATCTATCGAACTAAGCTCTTTATCTCACCTTAGAGATAGTGATACAAACTGCGTATCCTCTAGCCTTCTCAGACCTCACTTTATGTGATACACTTTTATTTTTAGTCTGTCTTAAAAAGAAAAATATCACCTTTTTATAATTAGAAAAAAATTAACTTTGAAATTCCCCTTTTATCCTTAATGAAAGGATTTACGACCACACAAATGTTCAAAGATTATTGAATCACAAATTTCAAAAGTCTTTTTTATTTCGTAAATACCGTACCAAATCAAAGGGTATCACATAAATGGGACGAAGAAAATATATACTCCCTCCGTCCTAATTTATATGAGTTAATTTGACTCGGCACAAAGCTTAAGAAAGAATTTTTTTTTTTTGAAATGTGTAGTCTAAAATAAGTCATAAATGTTTATGTGGTTGTAATTTATTTCATTAAGGGTAAAAATAAATATTTTAAAGTTAAATTGTTATTAAATATAAAAATATGTCATTCTTTTTAGAGACTGATTAAAAAAAAAAAAAGCAAGTCATATAAATTAAAATAGAGGAAGTAATTTATACATAAATTAATATATAAATAAATTATCTTTTTACTAACTATCAAACAATGGGTGTGACTACAAGATTAAAAATAATCATATTAGAAAACTTTAGAGTAATAAATCCATGAAAGGGTTCTTTAAGAGTTTGGAATCAAAATAGGGATAAAAATCTCACAAGTGATCAATCTATGTGATGTTTTGAAATAGTGATCAAAATAGATATAGCAAATTAATTTAGTGCACTATACCTCAAAACACAGACGAAGAAAAAAAAATCGACGTTAAGTGTTTTGGGGGTATAGCGCATATATAGCGCACTAATTTAGTGCGCTGTACCCCAACAAAATCGTGTCACCTTCTCCAAAATAAAACTGTGTCATCGGTCCCCCACCCCCATTTTTAAATCTTTAAAATATTTATTTTTTTGGCTTTTTTTTTTTTTGATAAACGGATGTATTTAGGATATAGTTTAATTTGATATTTTGTTATATATACATAATCTGTAAAATCAAATTTATTCAGTTAGGATTGGGAGTAGCAACCATATTATTCATTCTTAATATACAAAGTGTTTGTGATATTATCAGCATATATTGAATTTGCATTTCACTATCTTCTCAGTGGTATCCGGTTCAACGCAAATATTGAATAATTCTGTCTATCAAGGCTTATCTTTGTCGGAATTTGAACTTTTCACTAAGATTTTCGTCCATTTTATTACCGGAATGAAAATTTTACCGACAAACGAAAGGTGATGAAAGCTATCAAAGTGATTAAAATTAATGTGTTGATTAAACATAGTGCATTGACTTAATTAAACACATGATAAGAGTAGGGACAAGTGTCTGCAAACCAGAAAACAGTTGTGTTAATTGATAGTCCAGATGTGTAGATAGAGGCGGACCATAGTACGATAGGTTGATGGTGAATCCAGTTATTAGTATTACATAGATATTAACTTTGAGTCACGATTTTATTTTGGGGAAGATGACACAGTTTTGTTTTGAGAAAGATGATACGATTTTATTTTGGAGAAGATGACACGATTTTGTTGGGGTATAGCGCACTAAATTAGTATGCTATACCTCCAGAACACTTAACGTCGATTATTTTTCCTCTGTCTACAATTTTAGAATATAACGCACTAAATTAACGCACTATATCTATTTTAATCATTATTTCAAAACATCACATAGATGGTTTATCCCTATTTTGATTCCGAACTTGTTTTTTAATTTGTTAAAAGTCTTCCAAGTGAATACACATTTTCTCTCTCTGTAATTATGTAGGGCCAGACGAGAGCCGCAATCTCCACGTGCATTTGAACACGTGCCGTAAAGTGGTATGCCGGACGGCGTGAAAAACGCCGGTAGCCGGTTTCACACATTTACTTTTAGGTGGGGCCCACCAACAAAGTGGTCCCTACTGTCGTCAACTTCCCAAGACAATGCCACCGTTACCTCTGTCCGACTTTAGAATTCCCTCCCTTTCCCTTCCCGCCTATTTTACTACTTTTTTTTTTTTTTTTTCATATCTTAAATTGACGTGGAAAATGGGAGACAACTTTAAATGACTAGTAAGTACGTATTTTTTTGTCTCAATTTATTGGTTAATAATTGAAAATTTAAGAATATCATAAATTATAATAATTAATTAGTTAAATAATTTAAATTTTGGTAAAAAAAAAAAACTTGATTGAATCTCAGAATTACAACTGCATCACATGAATTGAGAAAGAGAAAATAGATGTTTGATCATAAATTTCAAATATTTTCATTTTATTTAAAAATATAAAAATAAAGTTGTGTTTAGTTATATTTTGAAGGGGGAAATTATAAAGTACTTTGAGTACTTTGTACCATTAAAAGAAAATAATAACTTATTGATCGAAAAAAGGACCCTAAAGGCTAAATCAGTAAGTAACGTCTAAAATAAATACTCAAATCTATTTTTACTATGTTGACAGAAAAGAAGACTCCTGATTGGATCTTCTATAATACTCAATTACTAGCAAAAAAATAAGGGCCAAAAAATGAGGGCCAAAAGGGTCAATTTTTCAAACAAAATCGAGAGAAAATAAACGCATTTATGTTCATCGTCGATTTATTTTAAATTCACTAGATCGATTTTTTTAATTATAATCCAACATGAAAAAAAAGAAGATACTGACAGACAATGTTGGTTTATTTAATAATTTAATAATTTAATAGTTTAAAAATATTCAAGTAAATCGACCTTGTTCGTCGAGTTTTTCTTCATATCCAAGAATAAATCAACGGATAGGATTGATTTTCTCGATTTTTACATTTGGTATTTTTTTTTAAAAATTGACGCTTTAATGGACCCTGTATGTCAATTTTATGAAGAAAAAAAATCCAATGCAAAACCTGTAATTTATGCATTTCACTTGCCAAATCATATAAATTAAAAGGTTAATAATAATACTTACCAATTCTCTAGCTATCGTCACTTGACTCTTTGCACCCCTAATGTGTAATGAGCCACATTTTTCTTTCTTCTTGGCCATCTTTGCTTATTCAGACTTTGCCAAAAACTCCGGGGTCCTCCAATAAGCATGATGTTCGTAAAAATCAATCAGGATTCTTTTTTATTTTTCGAACATTTCTAAATCAATCGGACATCCTCAAACTAACCTTACGTTCAAAATTCATGAAAATATTCTTGGTGTACTTTGAAAATCAAGTACACAATGTCTGCAGATGATCAAGTGATTAGTGTTAGATGATATATTATGAATGTTAATGCAAAAGTTTACCAAATATAATTAAATCGTATACTTTAAAATCATCAGATATGCCTTGTCATATTTTATGTGAAATTTCACTCGAGGATGAATACGGATGATGATAAAGGCTTCTATATAATTCTCTCCTTGAGAGCACAACTGGTCGCTTTTGATGGATTGAATCTACAAAAAAACATAATAAACATGTTATGTCATAATCATTAATCAAGATGAAAAAATAAAATAAACCTAAACACTATTAAAAAAAAAACTAGCCAAAATCGACCTAAAAAAAAATCTCAAAAAGAGGTCGAAAAAAACTGACCTTGCAAGGTCAATTTTCTTAACGCCAAAAATCAAAAAAATTTAAATCGACCTTTGGAGATTGATTTTTCTTTCTTATTTTTTTGTTGCAAAAATCATTCTTTGGAGGTCGGTTTTGTAATTTTTTTAAAAAAATTGAAAAGTCAATTTTTTCATCAAAATATATATTGTATAAATAGAAAAAACCATAGTTAATGTCCATAAGCATCAGTAGTCTAATGGTAGAAAATTGTGTTTTATCACAAAGAAGATGGGAGTTCGAACCTTGAATGGTGTATTTTCTTGTTTTATAATTATTTTTTTTAAAAAAAAGCGTCCTCTCGAGGTTGATTTTACCGACCTCCGAAGGTCAGTTTGATTTTGCGATGAAGCTTTTTCCGGCTTACATAAGTCAATTTGGTCAATTTTTTGAAAAAATGAACCTCCGAAAATCGATTTTCACCATTTCTTTTAGTAGTGAAATCAATTAAGAAAAATAAATTTACCCTGCTCCATCAGATTCGATCACCACTCTATCATGATTGTCTAGAGATCCAGGTGCTGGTCTCGGTGCATCATCTACAGGTGCCAGTACAACTATAAGTGCATGCGCTAGTGGTGGAAGTTCATAACGCTGAGTGAGGGGTGGAGTGAACAACCACTTTAATTCATTGTATTCATAACAAAACAATATGTTTGTTGCATGATAATTCCAAGAACAAAATAAGTACCCCAATGTAGTTGCATTTCTAACTTTCTGTTTCAACTAATTTATATATAAAAGGTCAATATTTATAAAATTTTATGTGTTAGTATTTCCCACTTGCTAACGTACAATTCTTAATTAAAAAGACCAACATCTCTTGCTTGTGAGAAAAGGTTGCAAGTTTAATTAAACATGCTGAAGATAAAGTTAATACAGTGTACTTGTTAGTTTTAGTTATATTAAGTCACAGTTGTTTTAATTTGAAAGACATAAAAATTCGAGCTAATTAAGGGGTTAGTATTTTGTTGGCTTCCTCCTCGATCACTAATATCAAAGTATGCCATTAATAATAATGAGAAATTCGAATCTTGTGAATTGATGATGGCCCTGCTTTTAAGAATAGATCATGTTTAATTGTTTACTTGTTGATTCCTTTGGGATTAATTAGAGGAAACATAGGGATTTAACCTTTGTTTCTCTTCCTTTTATTTTGGTTTTCATTCTATTCTCCAATATCCATATAACTAATTGGGTAAATTTATCATTACACACAATATGTGTACTAATTAGGGTGCATATATTTCTATTTCTTTTTTCACTCAGTGTTTGATATCTAATTTGAGACCGAATTAATCCAGACTCACACCAAAAAGTCCCATTTGAGAAGATATAAAATGCTTTCTGTTGAAGACAACTTCGTTTCTAAAATTCAAAAATGAAACATTTGATTAAGTGTCATCCTTAAATAAATGTCTTGTTTTTAGTTCTCCTCTACGATGTTCATATAATATGTAAACTTATGATTTCACACATGCATACACAAGCATGTTTGTTCGACATCCAAATCAGATAGGGGTGTCAATTGGACGATTCAGGTCAAATTTAGGCAACTCTAACTAGCTAGGTTCAATTAATATGAAGGAAAAATTAGCAGAATTAATAAATTGATCATGATTCAACTCGTTTAAAATTAATTTGTGCTAAGATAATTTAAGTTAAGATGGACAAAATAATAAATCATACTCAAATCCTCCAACTTTGATCACTCTCTTTAGAGGCACACGAATCCAATCTTAACTTTTTGTGATTACTAATTTTCAAATTTAATGTAAACTAAGAAACTTAATATTAGCCGTTGAGAAGTTGGAAATTTCGCGCGGGAAATTTTTGAGGGAAATATGAAGGGGAGGATGAAGATATATTGCGTAGAAGTTCATTAAAATTAAAATTTAATAAACTCCAAAGGAAGAAGGAATTATTTTTTATATATATCTTCATAACTTTTTATAAGTCCTTTGAGCTTACAAAGTTTTTTCCCCATAGAGAAGATCACAAAATTGAAAAGGAGATGCAAAAAACTTATGGGTACTTATCTAAACTTTATGCTTATCATTATTCATTACTAATTTATTAATATATATATATCCTAGCTATCTGAATCAATTTTGAACGAACAATATCTCTATCTGATTTTATTATTAATACAATATTATTTGCATCCAACCAGCAAGTAGAGATATGGAGAAAGGAAATAGCTCTGTCGCAGACCTTTCTTTGCTGTCTTTATGAACTCCACGGGTCGTCGACCTTTTATTAAGATAAGATATAGGCAATAAGACTTTAAGCGCACTTAAGCGCCTTTGCCCATAGAGAATAGTGGGGACGAAAGTGCCCTAAGTTTGAATTCCAATCTAATTGCCCTAATTTCAAAAGTTTAAAGTCCTTCTTTCACCGATTTCGACAGGTTATAAGGTCTCTTCTCTCCTGATATTTACTCAGTCACCACGATGAGAAAGATTAAAGGCGGCTTCTTGTAAATCAAACAGGTAAAAATGACAATTTTGGTCTCTGTGTTAAAAGATTATTCCAGTCTGGTCCTTATATAGTTTGACTAAGTATAATTAACCTTCAATTTCTATAAATATGTGATTTTTATCCCTCAAACTAACGAAAATTAAAATTTTAAATTAATCAATCTTTAATTTTAAAAATATAGAAAATTTAAAAAAATCAAAAGTAAAAATTATTTTGTTAAAAAGACTAACTTCCATTAACAAGCACGAAGTGATCATTATCGACTCATCCCATCCAATTCAAAATATAATCAAATTTTGAACCCGCACTTCACTGGAGTTTAGGATTTTTGCCAAGAGAAGTTTTTATCTTGGTTCATGGATTTGTTATATTTAAGGGGTGTCAATAGTACGGTTTGGACGGTTATTTTGAAAAATTTATACTATACCAATTTTTTGATTATTTTATTTCATATAACTAAAATTAGACTTGTCAAAATCATTCCATTATCTCGGTTTTTCTTTGGTATCGGTACAGTTCGGTTAATTTTTGATATTTTTTCGTAAAAAAAATAGAAAAGTTAAAACATTCTATCATGTATACTTGTGTATGACTTTGGCAAAAATTCTTTAGCCATTTTTATTGTTTAAAAGGTGATAAGAAAATAAGAATAAAAATTCATCCTATTATTTTATGGTAGTGTAAAACATTATTAAGTATAGATAAAAAAATATAATGTAGTGTAATCGGGAAGAAATCAGTGAAGATGAAACTCAAGAATTGAGTCGTACTTAAATTAATTATCGAATAAGAGAAATTTAAATCATAAGAGAGGAAAAATATCTAATAACATGTAGCTTGTTATCCAAGATCATTGGAATACCTTGTAGCTTACGAGTTACTACTCGAGAGTCAAAATCCTAGAACAAATTTAGTTTCTGTTGGTGAAATATTACAATTACAATTGAAAAATACAATGAAGAAAATAAAATTATCTTCTGGCTGAGGCGCGGATATCTCGCTCTCTTTAAGGAGATTCAAGCCTACTGCAGCAAATATTTTCACCGATCAGCAGTAGTCTTCTTGACTTGTCCCCTCCAGGATACAACAGCCCACACACAAAGTATAACTCAACAAACTCTGGACAAGAGTTGAGTCCAAAGCTCCAACACAAGAACACCTTCCTTCAACTAATAAAACTCTCTTTTTTACTAACTCTTTGCACTCTATATTTTCTTGTTCTTTGTAAAAATGCAAGACTACCTCTATTTATAGGAGAGGTATTCATCTTAGTATTGAATAGGAATGAATATGGGATAGTAAAGGGGAAGATATATGACCCTAAGATCAGTTATATGGGTTACAAGAGTTACAAAGAAATAATGAATGAATAAAGAGTAGGAGGTCTCCTGAATCTCAAGGAAAATGGTGGCTAAATTCAGCCACCATTAACCAAGAAACAAATGCTTCTAAATCAATATAGGCAGCAACTAAACCACGTCCCTTTGCTATAATAGAGCCATTAACTCAAAAAAGTAATTGGCCTATAATGTCATCATTTAAAAGGGATATGCAACAATAACACTGCAAACGTTTTTGCTTAAAGGCTGCAACAGAAATATAACATAAGCCACTAACTCCAAATCCATAATGAGGCATGGTAAAAAGATGGAATTTAATATAATAAAGTTAATGTTAAAATGCTCAAATCCCATCAGTTTCGATTGGAGTAGTATAGTAAGTTTCAATATTAGATCTTTGAGTGTTAATTTTGTTGCCGCTTTTCATCACTCCGGGTTCTAAGTAAATTTTTTAATATTTTATAATTCCTAAACTTAATATATAAAATATATTTACATATGTATTGTTCGGTACGGTTCGATATTTTTTCGATTAATTTTTATAAAATAAAATATCTATCCAATTATTCGGTACGGTTATAAACTTATATAAAAACTGTCGATTTTATTAAAGAAACTTAAAAATCATTTCGGTACGATATGGTTCGATCAATTTTTCAAAAACCATTGACACCCCTAGTTATATTCTTGTCTTTCTTATTTATATATGACATTTAACTTTCTATTAATTACATATAACTATAAGAACTCTTAGGAGGATTTATTCAACCAGACAAAAATTAAAAATGTTTTGGTTATAAAAAAATAAAACATTAACCCAAGATTTCTCAAGTAAGACGATGAAGATGGAAGTTGATGAAGGAACAGTTTTTGAATGATCGTTTAAATAACTACTCCATTAGTTAGAAGATCTTTAAAAATGTAACCTTTGCTCAAAAAAAACTTTTGCAAAACTCAAACGCCAAAAGTTCAAACAAACGTCAGCTAATAGAATAAGAAATAGGGAGAAGGGTCAAATATATTTATCTACTTCTCGTTATATTTTGGGTTCAAATATACTTTCTTTGTTATATTTTGGGTCCAAATATACCCTCGTACTATTAGAAATAGTTTAAATATGCTCCTCGTTATACTTTCAATCCAAATATATTACTCCCGATATATACTTTGGGTCCAAATATACCTTTCTCATTAAACTTTTATGTTGATACCCTTATTTTTGACACTCACCAATTAATCATCTCAATTTTCTCCACTTTAAGTTATTTTCTTGTAGTCTTCTATTTTATTTATTTTTTAATGATCCGTTTCTCATGAATCCAAACTCTCTAAAGTCTTTGTTCCGCCTATTTCTAAATATTTTTTCATTGACATTAATGATCCGTTTATTAGATATAGGAATTTTTTTCCTGCATTTATATATGATAATCTTGCTTAGCTGATTAATTATTTCAAGTATAAGTTTTAACATATGATATTAGACCAAAAGATGATGGCAGAAAAAAATGATTTTTCTTATAAATTGAAACTTCAAAATTTTCCTGTAAAAATTTTTATTCTCTGTGAGCCCAATGAAAGGTTTAGATGACAGGGGTATAAATTGTGAATATGTGTTTCATTTTTGTATGAATCGAGGGAGTGGACCGAAGATGAATTAAATAGGTGAGTTTGTAAAGTGCATCGCGCGCAATATTTACATTTAGTGATGAGTTATTTTTATTTTGAAGCTCATCACGTGTCCGTTGTAAAAAAAAATAAGGATACATCGTCTTTATAAAAAAAGAAGGAGGGTTAAATCAGCATAAAAGTATAATGAGGGGTATATTTAAACTGAAAATATAATGGGAGAGATATATTTGGATCCAAAATATATGTGGAGGGGTATATTTGGACCGAAAGTATAACTAGGGGTATATTAAAACTACTTCTAATAGTATAAGGGTATATTTGGATCCAAAGTACAACGAAAAAAGTATATTTGAACCCAAAATATAACAAAGGATATATTTAAATTATTTTTAATAGTACAGAGGTATATTTGACCCTTCTCTATAAGATATATATATATATATATATTCAACTCTTCTTTCTCAAGAAACACCAAGCAAAAGAGAAAAATATGAATATGGTATTGGTACTAATTTCACTTTCCCAAGATGCATTAAAAAATAATAAAGGAAAAGATCTACTAAGACTTATTACAAAGTATATGTTCATTAAAAATGACCCAGAGAACAAGCAATAGAATAAGCTGGTAAACACTTGAATCAAGGCCATCTAGTGTTTGATGACTATTAAGTTACTCTGAATTTTGGGTTTTTAGTGCAAGAGTTGTGATTAGGATATGACCAACGGTAGAAGTAGGAATTTTACCAAGGGATTCAAAAAAAATCCTCTCTTGTGTTTAGTGGATTCAAATTTTTGTATATAAATACACATAAAAAGATAACTTATTTATGCAGTTAGGGACGAAACTAAGATTCTATTTGCAACCAACAAGGCTTGTGTTGGAGTGATAAGTACTCATTTATCATTAACTAGAGGTCTCGAGTTTCAATCTCCATGGATATAGAGGACTGTATTTGTTGAGGAGCGCTTTATCCCCAATGTGAGACTTCCTAGCGCGAATCCAAATTTAATCGGGCCCGATACTGATACTGAACATCGGGTGGCAAACCTAAACATAAGATTGTACTTGCAGGTTTTTTGGAACCAGTGGTGGAGCGAGGATTTCAGCATTATAATTCCTGAAATTTAGAAAAGACTATTTCAAGTGCTAATAATAGTGTCTAAATTTAATATATGTACATATCCAATGAATTTCTTAACCCAAATACATTGCTCGGAGCAACAAGTATACTATGTTCAATCGGATCTGGATCTATGGCTTTTACCTCCGGGCAAAATCCAGTAGCTTAAGCCAAAACCTTGTATTTGTGTTAAGAAATTCACTTATTAATATGTACTATTACGAATAATTTATCCATATTTTACTACGCTAATCATTCCTAGAACTCAAAACCTTTAAATTCAAATTTTTGAATCTGTCAATATATATAAAATAATTATTTCGCAAAGGAGATTCAGTTGAACCCCTCCGGTAAGTGTGGCTCAGCCACCAGAGATGACAAAGATATCTCCAAAAAGGTATTGGAGTTGATGCTCATTGACTTGTCCCACAAGCTGGTTTTTAGCATAACTCCATGTACAAGATTGAATAATGTTAGTTCTTTGAGAAGTTAAATAGTACAAATAGTTTGGGCCAAATATAAAAATGTGTTTGCTAATGTTAAATATATACTCTATCTCGAACATAGATCCAAGGTACAATATATTGTCTATTTCTGGTGTTTCCATTTTCTTTGCTTCTTTGAATTGATTTTTCACTTGGCTCAATGGAGGGGGCCTAACTCCAAGATACCCAAATTATACATACAGCTTTCATATAGTACAAGTTGTATATACATATACAATATTAATACATTGATCCCTTGTTTAAGACATGCAATGGGATCTGAGTATTATTTGAGCCACTAATCTTCTTCTTTTTTTCCAATTTGAATTTTTCAAAAATGTATTGTATTGGAAAAGTAAAATTCTCTTAGTTGCCCAATCATGGTAAATGATGACGATTTTTATTTGTTAATTGCATATATACAGAAAGCCGCTCAACTTATAATTAGTTCATCAAATAAATTTTTTCTAATCACAAATTAATAAAGTATTAAAAAATACTTGGTGAAGGCTTGGCCAAAATATATTAGAAGCAAAAGACTATTTGATCGAACACGTAGCAAGCCCTAAAAAGACCATAGTGGTTCAGCCAACTAAGAGTTGTCCATTCGAGAATTACTATTCCGACGTGCTTCATTAGCACCGGACCATAGAGAGCCGGGATAATCTATACGAAAAAGTCTAGAGCGTCCGAACAAAGAATAACTCAAATAATGGTCAGACTTTGAGATCCTAGGAATTTCATTTAATCCCTATTAACTTTGACAATCCTAGTCATGTAACGATAGAAACAAATTAAAATCACGAAAAAAGTTACTACTCTACTAGCTACCCCAAACAGTAAACTTTCTACCAAATAAATATATCATGGAAGCATGTAAAGAACAATAGGGAAGTTCCACATGTGATCTCCTTAAATTACAAAACCTTATAACTTTTTAATGATTTTACATGCCAGCATCCTAAGGCAGACACCAAAGTAAATTTCTCCAACTTATGTCCTTTGTTATTTTCACTTGTCTTTACACTTCATGTGAAATAAAATCCAACAACTACAAAGAAGGCAATGCACCCTATTTCAATTTGAAAAAGTAATATGTCGAGGTTTCATTAATGTGTAAATGTTGCAACTTGCGAGCCTAACTTTTACAATTGCTTGGGATATGTAGACAAAAAATCACCACCCTTTTTTTTTTAAATAATTGTGGTGTTTGGGCTAGCTTGTGCGCTTCTCACCCCGTGTCACACTCAGGGAAATTCGAACCCAAGACCTCCGGTGAAAATGAAAGAGTATTTACCATTTCACCACAACCCTGGTGGGTGCAATGCAGTACTTATTTAAAAGCATATCTAGCTTTGGATTCAGGATTTAGGAGAGCTCTCTAATTAAGTTGTATCGACCCAAAATAAATCAAATTCATTTTGATTTACTTGTTCATTTCATAAATATAAGACTACCAAAAAGGCAAAAAAAAATCAAATTCGAAGAATATAGACAATCAATTATGAAATTACTTATTCATTTCATAAAAATAAGATGTCCCAAAACAAAAACAAAAACAAAAAAACTAATTCGAAGAATATAGTTAATCAATTATGAAATTGCTTATTCATTTCATAGAGACAAGCTATTGCCCAAGTCCAAACATAGTCATTTTTCCTTTTTATACAGGCATATGATCAAATTTGTGCATACTTTGACTCTTCCACCAAATATCTACATTTAGTCATCAAATGAAAAGATATATACTTATGTCTTTTTGGTTTAATGATTAAAACATTAAACACCAGGACATTACTTCCTTTAAAATAATTGATGCTTTAGTAAAATTTAGTCCAAAACAACTACACTCATAATAGGAATATATTTTAAGTAATTGTGATTCTATTATTGTTTGAAAGTTAAAATGTTAGAATTGATTTACATCTCATAATAGCTTTTATATTATTGCAATATTTATATTTGTAAAATCACGTTGGAACTTTTGTTTTCTTATAAGTTTCCTTGATCATATTTTATTTTTAGAAAAAAAACTATTAATGTATTGTTCATAATTTTTGTTTATTTTACCATATTATAAATTAAAATTTTGAAAATTGATGATGCTTACGCATCATCTCATACCCCCGCCTTTTAAAATAAATGTGAATGCACCGTCGGCAGGGTGTGAATTGAGGGAATGTGATTGTTAAAGGGCGCAGTTTGTTAAGTTCAATAATTTAACTAAAGGGGTATATAAAAAAATTAAAAATAATAATAATAAAGGGGTATAAAATAATTCCTAAATTTTCTTGTTAAGGGCATAATAAATTTTCTTTTTAAGGACATGATAATTTAGCCATTTTAATAATAAATTTTCTTTTTAAGGACATGATAATTTAGCCATTTTCAGCTCTTATAATAAAAAAATAAGTAGTTATTATAGCATCTCTAATATAGTCCTCAAATGAAATCTTTATTTTGGGAGGACATTATTCTCCCAATAGTTTTTAGTTATTTTATTTTTTACATCACGTCATATTAGGTTAATTGATCAAATCAATTTATATATTATGAGTCTTTTTGTAATTTCCCTTTGTTATCGTCGTTCAAGGTTTCTTTGTTATCTTTCACTGACGCCTTGTTGTTTTGATCCCAATAACATGTTCATAATTTGAGTTCAATTGTATTCTAAGGATACATCAATAGTTTAGACTCATTAGATGATGCAGTTCGCATGAATATCGTTATGCTTCTTATTAGGATTCAAAAGAGATGAACAAGAGTGCACCAAAAAAGGAGTACTACTTGTGAAAGATGAAATTTTAGGATAATAAATATTTGTTTAGAACATAATCAAAATATAGTCAGTAAACTGTTTTTGATGTTACGAATGTAATTATATGTTAAAATGCGCATTTTAATTGAAAAACAAATTTAAATTTTATTTTCAAAGCAAATTATCGAAGATCAAAGTGGGAAAAAGCGCACACGATTTTTCAATAAAGCAAATTTAGTAATTGCTTCCAATGTATGAATCTGTAAGTCAAATTGTATCTATTGACCATGAGAATGTCACGACAGAGACATTAAAAAAAACGTTCTAAAAAAGGTGAGTAATGAACAAAAAATAAGAGAATCAAATTATCAGCTGTCATTTTAAGTGGGCATTTAGTCATAAAAAAAAATACGTTTCTTTAAAATTTTCAAGGATAATTTATAACTTATACATATTAAAGAGTTTAATGAGTGAATTTCAAATAAAAATAAAATGCATGAGTTTAATTTAAAAAAATTAATTTGTATGTATGATTTTAACTTGGCATAGAGTTTTAAAAAAAAAATGTAGTCTTAAACTAAAGATATGTAGAATAAATCATTTTTTTTGTGATCTGAAAAGTTAGAATTAAAGAATTGATGAAAAATATATATTTATTTTTAATATATTAAAAGATTAAGATAAACAAATTGAATCGAAGAGAGTATGTAGTTAAAGTAATTATCTCTAATTTTTCTTTAAAAAAATAAAATAAAATAATACTTTCTCATTCTTAAATATTTGTCATGTTCTTTTGTACACCCTTAAGAAAAATATTATTCAATAAAGGGTAATTTGACTAAACTATTCTTATTTATTACTTTTTTTAATTTAATACTTCTCTTTTTTTGTACCACATTAATATCTATCAACATTTACGAATAAGAACACAAGTGAAAAACAAACAACTAATTATGTCTTGATTTTGTAAAACAGCAAGTACTCCCTTCGAACTACTTTACTTTTCACATTTGTAATTTACACACTCCTTAAGAAAAATATTAACTAAAGTATAATTTGACTTAATTATCCTTATTTATTACTCCTCAATATTTAATATGTTTCTCTTTTGTACCACTTAATATCTTTCCATTTTTATGACAAAGGGTAAGGTGGGAAAAAATAACTAATTGTACCTTTATTTATTAAAATGACAACTATTTTGGACCATCTATTTTTAGTAAGTACGACAAGTAAAATGGTGTGATGAGAGTATTATGGGTCATCTATTTTTAGTAAAGATGACAAGTATTTAGGAACGGAGGAAATAGTAACCACTAAGTGTGATCGATTTGGATCGATTATTCATCAAATTAAATCAATATAATCAGTTTTTAAATTATTACAACCACCAAACCAAAGCAAATGTAATATACATTTATCGGTTTGGTTATTATTAAGGGTGCACATCGGTCGATTCAGTTTGACTTTGTGTATTATTGATTTGGTGTATTGATTTTTGATTTGTAAACATGCAAAATCAATAACCAAACCAATAAGATATTTATTATCAATTTTTGGTTAATCATTTTTTGGTCCTTAATGGTTTGATTTTTGGTTTAACCGATAAAAAAATGTTCTATAATATTTTTCCTTTCTCTTATTTTCATTTGTTCATATATACACTACTTTCATGCATAAAATTCTACACAAGTTCAAGCATAAGCTAGCAAATTCAAATATGTTGTTACTAGAACAAACTTGAATGCAATAGTAACAGTAGCAAAAAACTTGAATGTTGTTACACTGATTGATAGAAATCCACCAAGGCAACAACTATAGAAAGAAAATAATAGCACTAAGACAATAACTATAAAATACAAAAAATAATAGGATGTATATTTAAAATCTAAAGCCACTATTATATATCTAGGGATTAAATATAATTTTAATATAATTGTATTGAGTTATCAGTTTAACTATTAACTAAAACCTTAAAATCAAAACCAAACAGATGGCCCAATAATTTTTTTTGCAAAACTGTTTAAAATTCGTAAACCCAGTAACCCGATACTGATAAATCAATAACATTTTTATCAATTTGATTTATTGGTTAAAACAGTTTTGGCACACTCCTAATTATTATCGATTTTGGTTCGATTTGATTCAGTTATTCGATAATTAATCATATACAAAAATAAAATAAAAGATTCATTTAAGAGGGAACAAATTAAAAGACAAGAATTCATTTCAAAAAGAACAAAAATCCTAAGATCACCACATAAAATATAATATGACGTACGTCTAATACAAGATATTTAAAATATAAATAAATTTTGATAAAAAATATATATGATATTTAAAATTATTCATAAAAACTAATATATTATGTATATAATTATAAAAAATAGGTATATAATTTGTCGGCTCGATTCGATTATATATATATTTATTTTTGAACAAAAAACAAAATCAAATCATATATTATTAATTTTTAAAAGTGTAAAACCAAATCAAGTAAAAAATAATTTATTTGATTCAACGAGGTGGAGTCCACACTAAAGAGCCACCAGAATAATCACATTTTATTTTTGCTTAATATAATCACATTGCTAATTTAGACCAACTCTGTTGCTATTTGTGTGGTGAAAGGTTACTGTTCCGAACAATTTTACCTATAATTGGGTGATTTACTTGTTCAACTTCGTCATTCTCTAACTCGCGTTTGTTGCTCACGTGCTTATATACTAACGGGTGACAACGAGAGTTATATGCACGGGCCTCAGATGCGCGTGAGTTAAATTTACCTTGATATTCTACTTAATAATAAGAGGGAGTTTCAGCTAAAGCAGGCACGGCAAGTAGGGGCATTTTAATAATTTTTCATTAATTTCTCTATTTTAATTTATTTATCTTATTTTTTAAATTTTATTATATATTTAAAAATTATGTAAAAAGATAAATCAGAAAAATTAATAATTAAAAATATTTGAAAGATATAAAAAAGTTAGTTGACTCTGATAAAGTAAAAATATTATATATCACAATAATTAATATCTAAAAAACGTATAAAAAATCGGGTGAAAATCATTTACACCTCCAACTTTGCTTTAAAAATTAAATTCCCCCTTCAACTTTAAAAAATAATCTTTCTCCCCTCTTTATCCTATGCAATGTCTATTTTATCATTGATATTTGTAATTCTTCATCTATGTAATTTCTTTTATATTATATATAATATTTATTTTTTAATCTAGGTAGTTTCTAGATTTTTATTTAAGTTCATTAATATTATAAGTAGAATAATCTTTTTATAAACTTGTTGTAAAATTAAAAATTATGTTTTATAATTATTTTAATATTACGGCATTAGGTATATATGATTGTTATTAATGAAATTTCTAAGTTATGATTTAAAATTTATTTTACAATATAAATAAATAATCTTTTAAGAATTGTGTGACCAGAAGATTAAGCCATGGAAATAACTTATTATAGAAATTCAGGGTAAGTCTAAGTATAATAGATCCTTATGGTTCGGCCCTTCCCCGAACCCCGTGCATAGCAGGAGTTTTAGTGTACCGGGCTACCTAATCTTTTAAAAATTTGTTATAACAATATAGTTTTTATTATATTTTTAATTTATTTTTATAGTTTTTATTATTAATAATAAAATTAATTTTTATTCTGTATTTATTTTATTATAGAACACTATTAAATTTATACTGGATCAATATTTTTTTCATTTTCCTTTTTCGATAAAAATAGTATTTTTATAGGTAATTTATTGCACGGATTAAAAAAATAAAAATATTATAATTTTAAGAAAGTAAAATAAATAAATGTTGATAATGTAAGGGTAGAATAGACATTTAGAAAAGTCAAGTAGGAAAAGGAGGGGGTAGGGGAGGAAAATGATTATTTTTCAAAGTTGAGGGGGAGATCTGATTTTTAAAGCAAAGTTGAGGAGTGTAAATGATTTTCACCCATAAAAAATTTAGTTGATTCTCCAAATTCTATCAATGACACGTAAATTGAAGTAGAGAGAGTAACATATATTATTTGAAAATTATGTAAAAAATTTGGCTGACTCTCAAAATTTTATCAATGTCGGGACAGAAGAAAAAGTATTATAAATCACAATAATTAATAATTTCAAATATTTATTAGTTGACTCACGAAATTGTATCAATGTCACATAACTTGAAACAGGTAAGAAGTATTATAAATCACAATAGTTAACCATTTAAAATATGTAAAAATAATATTAAAAAATTCAATTGACTATCTAAATTTTATCTGTGCCACAAAAATTAAGACATAAAAATAATATATCTAGTACGAGCTCTTTATATCTACTATTTTTTATTTTTTTTGGTAATAGCTTTATATCTACTATGTAAATAGAGAATACAAGGTAAAACCCACAGGCCACCACAAGCGGCAAATTCTAGGTGCCTCCAATGATATTCCTAGCTGTAAAAGTAAATTTTAAATTTGTGTAACTTTAATGACCAGAATACCCCTCAATGAAACTCTCAAATTTCTTATATTATTTATTTTGTTTAGTTTTATTTTATACAATTTTAATCTATCTCAAAAAAGAATAATACCATTTTAAAAAAATATTTAATCTTATATTGCCATTTTATCCCAAGTAAGATATTATTTCCTTCATTTTAATTTATGTGATGCGCTTTAACTGAGCAAAAAATTTAAGTTTTATTTTTACAAAGTTGTGATTTAAAATAATTTATTTATCTGATGATAAATTATCACATTGAACGTTTAAAATGCAAAGTCTAAAATTAATATTTTTTAATATTTAAATATATCATTATTTTTTAAACAGGACAGAAAAAGATCACGTAATTTGCGAAAGTGAGTAGAATTTTTAAACTTCATCGTCACTCGTTTAAAATGAAAAAACTCGTGAAACTCTGACCATAATCATTACTAATCAGAGCCAGCAAGCAGGTCGAACTGACATAGGTGGGAATTTTAACGCTTTTCTATTTTTGTATATATTCGATCAATCCAACTAAAGAACACGTTATATTCCTGAATACTCAACAACTTTACATAAAGCCTATTTGAACGAGCTTATTAACTATGAATTTTAAGCATAAATTAAAAATCAAAAATTCTAATTTACTATTACTTTTGATTTTATTTTTAGTATTTTAATTTAAAAATACTTAAAATAAATTAATCTAAAAATAGGCTCATAAAATGTTATAAAATAATTAAGGAAAAATCAAGGAACCCAAATCAAATCACTTATAAGTACTCCCTTAGGATTATTTTATTTGTCATATTTTCATGTACACGCTCCTTAAAAAAATTATTAACTAAAATATAATTTAATTAAATTATCATTATTTATTATTTTTTAATATTTAATACTTTTTTTATATATTATATTTATAATTAAAGGTAAAGATGAAAATAAACAATTAATTATAACTTTATTTTGAAGAATAATAGTTACTATAAATTATTTATTTTTAATAAAGATGATAAGTATTTAAGAACGTAATTCGTAAAAATCTGTAACTAATTTGGTCAAAGAACAGAGTTGTTGGCAATGGCTTTTAAATTTGACCGACATATTTTAACTGGGCCGGGTATCCTGGGCCTCACGTGACCGGCCACACGTACTTCGAGGAATACAATTAGGTGCTGATTCATCAGCGTTTTGAACTTCACTCATTGGACCAACGTCGCTAACCGGGCCCACATACCCTACGTGTCATAATCACTAACGTTGTTTCATACTCAATGAAATGTGGCGAATCGTCTGATTATATTTTTTTTTTACCGTCGAACTTACCGGAATCTTTGGTTGCCAGCCGGTGACCGGTGATATATGTTTAGATATTTTTACAGAATCTGATTAGTATGAATGTAATATTATGTATTTTCCATTTTTAAAAAAAGTAATTATGGAATTAAAATATAATAATAAAATTGGTGAGTTTATTATGGAGCTTCTTATTTGGGCTTGGTTGGATCCTATAAAAGAGGGAATTGATTCTTGACTCATGCCAAGTTTCAAACACAAACTCTGTCTCTCTAAAATCTCACTCCCCCTCTCTCTCTCTCTTAATCAGCATCATCATCATCATCTTAGTATTTCAAAAGGACCAAAATCATCAATCACCATCATCATCTTAGCATTTTTATCATATCAAAAGGACCAAGAAAGTCATTTTAGAGGATCCATTCATTGAAGAATATGGATTTTTTTTCCTTATAAACTCTCTTGCTTCCTTACTGTTCCCTTCAAATCCTTTTTTTAATCTCAGGCTTTGTTCTCCGTGTGGGACTGATAATCCCATCTTTTGATGTTTTTGGGTCTTCTTTTTGTCAGATTGTGTTGTGAATCATCGTGTTTTTGGCTTCTCTTTGACGGTTCCATTGCTCTTCTCATCTTTTAAGAGTCCTACTTTTAGTGTCACTCTCAAAGCAACCATCCTTTACCCTTCATTGGACCTTTCACTCTTTTTTCCCCCTTCCTTTGTAATTGTGGCTTTGCCTCTTTTTCCAGAGGAGAGCGGTGAAAATAGCTAATCAGAAGAAACAGAGCTTTCTTCTATGGATCACCATATGTTGTGTCCGATCAAATACACCGAGCACCGGAACGTTATCAGAAAAGTCAGTAAACCCTATCCGGTAAAATCCAAAAAATTCCCAGAAGCCCCAAAATCCTCCCAATACAATCCCTCCGTTCCGAGGACTGTTCGGATTTCTGTTACAGACCCAGACGCAACGGACTCTTCGAGCGATGAAGAAGACGTGCTTTTCGGACGGCGAAGGGTCAAAAGGTACATCAATGAAATCACTATTGAAAAGTGTGAAATTAGCAGCATGGTTAACAACAGTGGCA
This sequence comes from Jaltomata sinuosa, assembly GCA_003996215.1. Classification (NCBI taxonomy): domain Eukaryota; kingdom Viridiplantae; phylum Streptophyta; class Magnoliopsida; order Solanales; family Solanaceae; genus Jaltomata; species Jaltomata sinuosa. The sequence continues at coordinate 129,582 of QJPP01007247.1, forward strand.
AGACGACGGTGATGAAGAAAGGAGCACCAGAGGCTCTTCAGCCCAAGCAGAAGCCAATGAAAGTCCAGCCCCCACAATCTGCTGGCACTGTTAGGAAGTTCCGTGGCGTACGTCAACGGCCGTGGGGCAAATGGGCTGCTGAGATCAGAGACCCTGCCCGCCGTGTCAGGCTTTGGTTAGGAACTTACGACACTGCTGAAGAAGCCGCCATGGTTTATGACAACGCTGCCATTAAGCTTCGTGGGCCCGACGCCTTAACAAACTTCATCACTCCTCCCAAGCCGGAGCCAGAGCCGGAAATCAGTGTCCCATCCAACTCCGGCTATGAATCAGGCAATGAGTCCCGGAACATCCCTTCTCCAACATCTGTTTTGCGGTTTAGAATGAGCCAGTCCAGTGAAGAAACAGAGCAGCAAAGCCGGTCAGACCGGGTTCATGTTTCGGAAGAGTGTCCATCAGTCCAAGTATCGATGGAGTGCGAGCAAACGGTTCAAGATGTTGAACCTGAACCGTTTGCTCAGTGTGCTGAACCGCTGGAAGTTGATGAGTGCCAGGGCGAAACCAGCATGATTCCAGATTACTCAAACGATTACTTGCCAACAGATGTTCCCTTCTTAGAAGATTTCTTCAATTTCGAAGCAGCGGAACAACAGACATTATTCGAGGACACACCAACAACAACAGCAACAAGTTATCCCAGTGATTTTGGCTCGTCGTACAATGACACATCTTCATTGGATTTCGCAAATGACTTCCTCTTTAATGATGATTTCCCCAATTTTGATGATCCCTTTCAAGACTTGGGTACATTAGGAGTGGATGATTATTTCCAAGAAAATGTTGATTATTCCGGTGTTGATTCTCTGTTGGCCATTTAATTTCGCTTCCAAATGTTGCAACTGTCACTGTAGCCGGCTTGCCACTGTTTAGTGGCAAATTTTGTCTTCCGGCGACAGCAAGAAATCGGCTAGAGTATTATTATTTATTTAATTAATTTAGTATATCAGTATTAGTATAATTATTTGTTTTAGAATCTCCGTGAAAATGAATGGAGTGAAGAGTGGAGTTTTTGTTTAGTTTATAATTTTATTTTATTTTAGAATAAGTAGAGATGGCCTTGGAAAGAGTTGTATCGTAAAACTCTACATAGACTTTAAATGAGAATCTTATAATCTTCACTGAAATTTTCAGTTGTTCCAATTTTGTTTATTTTGTTTTTATTCTCTTTGTTATTTTTAAATCTTTCACTTAAATTTAAAAATAAATTGGTCCAATTTATTTATCCCTTTAGAAAAATAATTGCAATTTAATTAAACACTCTTTATAGTTAATCCTAATAAGGAATACTTTTAATGAGTATGTTAAATTGATTTAATTTAATAAGGAGGTGAATCATGTATTAGAATTTTGAATAGTGAATCCATTTGAATATACTGATTATATTGCCAAAGTGGCATTCTCTTTGCCACAAACCAATAGGCGTGATTTGCGGGTTGTTAAATTGACCCGGTCAAGTTTTATGTGCTTAACTCATGTGGAGCTTAGAACGTCTATTGTTTGTGATAAGCACTAGATTGAAGAGTTTTTTTTGTTATCTTTTGAGTGAAATTTGAATATTAATAAGATTATTATGCTCCACTAAAAACTTTCAACATTTGTACCAAAAAAACATGGTCGGAGTTTATGAGGACAATGATCTAAGCTATAATAATAATAATAACAATTAATGATATTTCAGTAAAAATTAAAGATATTTTAATAAAATTAGTGATCTAAAGTTAAATTTTAATTTGAGGTCTTAGGTATATACACATACATAAAAAAAAATAGTATTCCTTTTTTGCTTTTTCATAATTGTTGTTTGCAATATAGTGTTATACTTCACATCGTAATATTATTATTTATAACAGTAAAAATTAATTTAAATTAATAAGATATTAGTCATGTGTTTTCAATACATTACCTTGAATATTATTATAAAAATATTAATTATCACTATGAAGATTTGAGTAGTTTAGTTTAAAATTTTAAAATATTTCTATTTAAAAGTAGATAGTATTTTTTTTAATACAGATTTTGTACTTCTCTTTTACAATCTTTCATATTGTCGAAGAGAAACTAAAAATCATAAATTTCACTATTAAAATCTTTGAAGCCTCAAAATTTAGGGGGCCTAAAGCAAATGTTTAACTAGCTTCACCTTTACCTCCCTTGATAAATCTCATGAGTCTCAATCAAGCCCTATAACGCTAATTAATTTCATAAAATAATTTTGTCATGTCCTGTCCTGCCCTATCCCATTAAGACTTCATCTTGCCCGCCCATTAAGGCTCTGTCCTGCCCCGTCTTGCCCCAATTGTCATCTTTATACCTCACTTTATTTTCTGGAAAGTTAAACTACATGGTTTTACATATGTTAATTTTCTTTTACTGTTAATTGATTAAAGAATTTTGTGTTTTAGACAAAAGCTTTAATATCTTTCTTAAGCTATGGATTAAATTAGTTGAGAGAAGAAATTTCAGGACATCGTCCCATAAAATTAAGTAAATGATTTTTTCAGATCTCTTATATGTAAAAATAAAATCTCTTAGGTGTAAAACATGAAGATCTCTTATAAAAATATATAAAACTAAAAAAAATTTATAATGAACTAGATCCCCATTTTCTCCATCAAATTTGCTTCTGTGTCCTTCGTTTGCTACAAAATCGACACATTAATATGCCTTCATCATATGCCTAGTGGTGGCCTTACTGACTTCCAAGTTCCAACAAATATATGTAATCTTCAATTGACAATTTTAGGTGATACCACGTGGGTTTTTATATCTCCTTTTATTAAAAAATTACATTGTATATATAAATTCAATTTTTTTTATTGTATATATAATAAAATATTGAATCCCCTTAAATGACTTCTTTGTATAGTTTTTTTTATGAATTTTGAATCCTCTTAATGAAAATTCACGAGAAATTTTATTTTGTGAGTTACATAACCAACATTACTTATGTGAGGTTACCTTGTTTCTTGACAAACAGACACTTTTTTATTTTAAGCATAAAATAAAAAAGGCAATATTAAATTCAATATTTTCCTTTCTTAATTAAAATGCTTAGTTAGAAAAAAATAAATATTCAAAATCTACGATTAGATAATGATTAAAAAAATGGTATTAAATTTTTTTTCATTGCAATGTCTCAAAAAAACTTTTGCTTTCACTATTTTTTTATTATCGAAGATCAAAATAGATTATTTTTCTAAAATTTTAGTTATTTGATTAAGTATATAATTGCAAGATCTTAATAATCATTATATACACTTAAATGTATCTACATATTTATAAGTTAGTGTTGGTTCGTGATCATGTAAATATTCTTATTTATAATTTATTCAATTAAAATCATATATACTTTTAACATTTTTCAAGAAAAATGCTAAAACAATTAAAGTTTAATTTAAAAATTGAAGTTACACATACATTACTATATCCGAGTGATATATCATAACTTCTAAGACAATATTTTGAGAAATTAACAATTATTATTTAGCAAAGTTGATTCCTCCATTATATAGAAGAAATTGATGAGTATATATTAAAAAATAAAAAATATAATATAAAAATTAATATCATTGTTAAGATTCTCTTATTAACCGATTTGAAATATAATTTCAGTTTTTTAATATATATTTTTTAGCTAAGCATTTTAATTAGGAAGGAAAAACATTGAATTTAATATTACCTTTTTTATTTTATACTTAAAACAAGAAAATGTCCATTTGTCAAGAAATAAAGTAGCCTTATATAAGTAATGTTAATTATGTGACTCACATAATAAAATTTCTCAAAATTCACGATTTCACCCTTGGGCGACATTATATATCGTCTTTATTAATAAGCTTTACTATTCGTAGACAATCTGCCCCACTCCTAAAAAAGAAATTTATTTTTGGAAATTCCTTTACATACGTTTAACTTTATGTGGAAACACAAGTTTATTCAAGAATTTACACGCAGAAAAGATCATTGCATTTGGGGGACAAGTCAATTTTCATATGGATGGATACCTTTAATTATTATTTTCTTAATTGCACTGCGTACCCTCCTTTCTTTTTCGTAAAATAACGAAAGATTTAGCAGAAATTAAGAGATAAAGTTATGTGCAAAAAGTGAGACTAAAAAAAAATTAAAAATAAGATAGTACTAATTAATTGTATTATGGTACCTTATGTTCTCGCAAACGCAAAAATCGACAAAAATCAAAATTAGTTATGCCTCAATTCAATTAACAATACCCCAGAATACCTGGATAATAAAGTAGAGAAACAGTCCAAAGCTTGTAATCAGCCAATTAAACAGTTCATAATTCCATATATATACATGCAACTTTGACCATAGGCTACAAAAGTCAACTATTTCTACCCTTTTTCTTGGTCAACAAGAAAAAAAGAATGTTACGTTGCTTTCTTTGTTTTTCCTTTAAAAAAAAAAATTAAAGTGTGAAATGGAATAAATTAGAGTATTAACATATTTCCCACAAGCAAAAAGGCTAGCTAAAAGTTGAGACAAAAGAGATTTACGTGTGAGCCATGAGTCATAAGCCACCAGACAGAAAAAAAAAAAGAGTCCAATTTCTATTATATAGAAGAGTCCAGAAGCAGCTGACGATCATCATGCCTGCTTCTAATCGAGTGGCTAAGGCTTCAATTTTTATGTGCCAGAAGTAGCTGACGGTCGTCATGCCTGCTTCTAACCGAGTGGCTAAGGCTTCAATTTTTATGTGCCAGAAGCAGCTCACGATCGTCATGCTCGCTTCTGGCTGAGTGGCTAAGGCTTCAATTTTTATATTGAAGGTCTTGGGTTCAAACCTCATTGGTTGCATTTAATTTTAACTTCTACACGTTTTACTACTGGATGCAGGAAAATGAGGCCCCACCTGAAGGTACACGCAATTTGCAGCCATTTTGGAAAATTGTGATTTATCTTAGCATAAATATGTGGGCCCACTTGATATAAGCTTTGAAACCATTGATTGTTTATAAAATTGTTAAACACTTTTTTTAAAAAATAAAAACAAAATATGCAAAGAAAATTATGAAAAAATGGTGCCATAAATCATGATTATTAATAACTTAAAATATTTTAAAAATAAAAAAATGACCGACTCTCAAAATTTTCATTTGCACTACATATATATTATTTGATAATTACAGAAGAAGTATTATAAATCATAATAATTAACAACTTAAAATATTTAAAAATAATATAAAAATTTAATTGACTCTCCTAATTTTATTTGTGCCATATAAATTGAGATAGAGGAGTAACATATATTATTTGAAAATGAGATAAAAAATATTACAAATCACAATAATTAACGACTTAAAGTATTTAGAAAACATAGTGAAAAAATATATTAGCTCTTCAAATTTCATTTGTAAAACTTGAATTAAGACAAAAATATATATATATTGGGTTCGTATTAGCGCGGGATTTTGAAATGATATGAAATTGCCTAAACCTAAAGCTCGAGAGGTTGAGCTCCAACAGAAGAAAGAATAGAGAGGAGCTTGGGTCAAGAGGGTATTTTTAAAAATTTATATGTGAATTATATTTGTGGGCCAACTAAATTTCACTCATGGGCGCTTCGACTTAGAGATCATGAAATTTGAAAAAAAAAGACACTTTATTTTATTAAATTAACTTTATCTGTTTATTCTTCCCATTTTTTGTCTTTAATTGTGTGCCATTTTTTTTAACCCGCACAATTAGCATACATGATCCAGCTCTTCCCTCTATGCTTTTGAACAACTCACAACTTTTATTTTAGTTAAAAAAATTTTTATTGTATATTTAAAACTTACGTAAAAAAGTAATCAATAATTTCAAATATTTAAAAGACATTAAAAATTGGCTGGCTTTTGAAATTATATTAGGCATTTTAGTTAATTTTTATATTTTAATTTATTTGTATATTTTTAATTTATTGTATATTTAAAAATTACGTAACAAAGATAAAGTAAATTAAATTAATTTTTTTATTATTTAAAAGACATATAAAAAATTTGTCTGGCTTCCAAAATTCTATTAGTGCCACATAAACTGAGACGAAAGAAGTAACATATATTATTTGAAAATGACATAAAAAGTACTATAAATCACAATAATTAACAACTTTAAATATTTAAAAGACATACAAGAAATCTGGTTAATTCTCCAAATTTTGTCACTTAAATTGGATTAGGGAGATCTAACATGTATTATTTAAAAATTATGTAGAAAATACTATAAATCACAATAATTAAGTTCTTAAAATATTTAAAAATAATATAAAAATTGGGGTGACTCTCGAAATTTCATTAGTGCCACATAAATTGGGACAGAGAAAATAACATATATTATTGAAAAATTATGTAAAAAATTATTATAAATTACAATAATTAACAACTTAAAATATTTAAAAACGTAAAATAAATAAATTGATTGACTCTCCAAATTTTATCTAAGTCACACAAATTAAGACAAAAAAAAAATAACGTATATTGAGCCCGTACTAGCACGGGTTCTTAGTATCTAGTTTGCAAATAAACCACCATATTTAGCGCCCTCACACACATTCTATGTCTATATTTGTTGACAATTTCGAGGAAAAGATATCTTTGAAATGCACTTTATAATATTCAATTATCATTAAATTGATTAGCTTATGTTATTTTCTCCAAATTGAGAATTATATAACACGCCTTTTAGGAGGGTGGACACACGTTTTAACAAAGTTTTTCATTTTTTTTCAAATTTAGAAAAAAAATTGGTTGCTGTTATCGTTTCTTTCTCGTTTTTTTTTATTGTATTTTTATTGTTGCTGTTATCGTTTCTTTCTAATTTTTTTATTGTATTTTTTTTATACTTGATATAGAAATTACTTTTCTACCTTGACGGGTAAAATTAAATTTGCATACAGACCACTTTCATCTGTTTCTACAAGTGATATTTCACTAAATATATTATTATTATAATAATATTTCTCATTAGTGGAGTAATTGGTAAGAAACTAAAAGGGGTGTTTTCCCATTAATTAGTGGGGTTCGATAATCAAATAAATACTGCTACTTATCTTGACGTAATTTGGATTGCCTATGAATAAAATAATTTACACGTTCTACTTGAGGATAAACAACAAATAATTGAGGTCATTGTCCTTTGAGGGTGTTTTAAGAAAAAAACATATCTAACGGTATTGTGTTTTTTCTCACAAATTTCTCCTAATACGATGTTTACACTAAATTAATCGAACACAAATTAGGTACTTTCTATGCACCTTTATAAATTATAATGCCCTGATATTCGAGAGTTCGCTTCCCTCCTCTCTCTTAAGAAAAGTGATACTACTAGAAAATTTATATTCGCTATTTTCTGCGCAAATATATTAGTACTATTTAGTGTAAATAAATAGTAGGAGTAATGATTTTTCTTTCATATTAGAAGTGATAATTAAGATGGTCAAATGGCTTTCCGACCAGTAGCTAGTTACTTTCAAAAGAGAACATAATGATTATAGATTAACTTGTGTTTCTCCCATGCATGTGTAGGATTTGCCTCCTCTTAATTAGATCTCAATCTTTCTCATTCCATATGACAGCGTACTAGTTTAATAGTATATATTTAAGGGATGCAATATAGTTTGTGCTTTGATCATAAGCTTTTTAAATACAACAACAATAATATATTCAGTATATTCCCACAATCCTTTTAAATATTTTTTAAGATATTATATTCATTTTTTGGGTAAGTACGTAATAATGGAAAATAACTCAGAAGATTTTCAGATTGATCGAATACTATTTACGCATTTATAGTTGCGCATGTTAATGAAAATTATAGATTGGGTATATGATTGATCTGAGTGAGTTCTTAACCCTAAGGGGGGGAGGGGGGAGGGGGCGAATTCGTAATTAGGCTAAAATAATTAATCACCTCACTTGGTTGTTATATGAATGGATAACGTCCTCTTGTTAATACTATTCTGCTATAATTGAAGAGTTAGATTAACTTGAATAGGCCTGCAATTGTTCGACAGAAAATTGCAGAAAGATAAACTTGTCAATCAATAAACCAAATAAATTAATTAGTTAAATCAAGTATAGACGTGATTATTGGATAACTTATAACCTTAGATAAATTTCATCTCATCGATAATATAAAAATCAGCTCCTTCCTGGTCAAGTTCATTATTTGTTTTCTTTTTAATTTAGTTAGTTCACAATATAATAAGGATTTTATTTCTTGTTTAAATAATACACATGATTTTAATTTAGTTAACAATTGATCACAAGTCTCTGTAAGTTCGATACCCAATTTTTTAGTAACCGTATTATTTGATGACCACGTACCTTTGTGTGAGAGAGATTGATTGTAGCAGCAAAAGTTAGGGGAGGTAGGGATAGACCAAAGAAAGGGAAGTAACTAGACAAAACATGGCACAACTTTACTTACCGAGGACATGACTATAAATAAGAAAGCATGAAATTCAAGGATTAAAGTAGAAGATTAGTTAGTAGGTAGCCAAGTGTGATCACTTGCTAGGTGAGAGAGGGTATAGGCCCATATCCTCTTCTCCTTATAATTAGTAGTAGTGTTTTAGTAATCGTGTAGTTTCTTATTCTTCAATATGATTTTCTTTTTTTGCCATTTATTGCTTCATTTTGCTTTGTCTCTTTATATTTTGTTGTCATCTTTTTCTTGCTATCCTTCCCCGAATAAATTTTCTTTTTGAGTTTAGAATCTATCGAAAATAACCTTTCTAACCTATAAAAATAAAGGTAAAATATGCGCACATCTTACTCTTTTCAAACTTCAATTGTGAGATTATACTGATATGTTATTATTTGAAGTATTACTTCGTGGGAGAATAATACTTTCAACATTTTAGTATGTTACATCAGGGCGGAGCTACCATTTCTTTTATTCTGAGCGCCGAGCGAAACTCAATAATTTTACCGCAAATCTTGTATTTGCATTAAATCTACTTAATATATAAATAATTCATTAAAAATTTAATAAATTCCTTTAAAATAACCTAAAATCCATCAACTTAAAATTTTAGCCCCTCTAAAATTAAGGTAGAGGTGCATTTTATTTTTTTTGGAAACTCAAAAGACAAAAATAGAAAGAAAGGATAAAGGTGCATGTGATATTGAGGTTTAGCAAGTTGAGTAGTTGATGAGAAGAGAAGTTACACACTTCAAAAAGAAACAGTAGTGTTTATGTTGGTTAGACACTTGTCATGTAAACAAGAAAAAACAGTAACATGCGGAGCTACAAAAGAATCATACTATTGACACAACATCATCTGTCTCACCTTTAACATATATATACCCCTTTCTATTTTTTAGTCTTATATTGAGACCTTAACTAATGTATTAATAAAATTCATTTTAACAGAAAATAAGAAATTCTAACCAATTGGTCATACCTTATTTATCTAGTTGATTTGAAGAATTAAATCAAAAATATAATTTGTACGATTGTTGAATTCATTTTACTAGTCTAATATAGTGCAGACTTAGGATGTACAAAATTGAACCGCAAATCGAATCAAACCGTAAACTGAATCAACCCGCAAAAAAACTCGACTAGTGGTTTGGTATTGAAAAAAAAAATCGACTATAATTGGTTTGGTTTGGTTTTTAACCAAAAGTCAAACCAAACCGAACCAACCCGATATTACATGTATACTATTTTTAAAAATATTTTATACATAAAAATATTTATTGTGATGTAATTTATAAATATTTCTTCAACTTTTTTATAGTTTTTATCTTTTAATATATTATTTTAAATTTAAAGTTAAAATTTTAAATGGTCCAATAAGTCTTTTTACAACCTATAGATATTAGTAATTCAAATAAAACCCAAATCAATACGAATGTTAACAAAAGAATATTCAATCCAACACTAGGAATGACAATCATTTTAGATATTTATTCTTTAATTTTACATAAATACATAAACTAATTTATTTTTCTGTTTAATATTTAGTCATGTAGTTAATACTTATTAGATTTATTTTAGCATGACTTAATACTTTTAAATTATAATTATTTTTATTATGACTTATTAATATGGCATATTTATTCTATGCGATTTTATTATTTTTTTGGTTGAATATTTTATCGTCATCACTCACTTCATAAATTCCAAATAAAGTGAATATATTTTGTGTTATATTTTTAAGAAATACCTTAGATAGTTATATTTTGCTCGGACTAAAGAAATATTTGAAGTACAAGTTAATTATATGTTTGTATGAAGACTTTATCGGAAGAAACCCGAAAAAACCCTAAGCAATAAAAAAAACTCAAAAAACCCGAAGAAATCGAAAAAACCCGAGGTTGAAAAACCCGACTTTTATTGGTTTGGTTTGATTTATAAATCTAAAAACTCGACACTAATGATTTGATAGTTAAAAAATCCGAACCAACCCGATCAGAGGCGAATCCAGGATTTTAAGTTTGTGGTTCCCAAGAAGTTAAAAAGGATCATCTAGGGGAGTTCGAACCTAGGTCTCGCGCGAGCAAGGCTTTTAAAGGTTCCTTTTCAATCGCTGAGCCAACCATCAACTTTGTTAATGGGTTCTTAACTTAACATTCTTATATATTTAACAGATTTTTTAATATGGTTACAAGATTTACGAAAATATTTGGAGGTTCCCGGGAACCCCACCTCGAGGGGTAGATCCTCCCCTGAACTCGGTTCATGTACACCCGTGCAGTCATATATTTATGAAACACTAACATACTGATATAGTCACAGTCTATAATTACATACTTGTGACAAAAGTTTATTTTTGCTTTCAAAGGGAAGTGACGAGAGTTTTTCTAAACTATTTTTTATCGCTCTTAATTAAGCAATAGCACGGTTAGGAGACCTACCGTGTGTCTCTTTTTCTTTTTCTTAATTTAAATATATAACTAATTTTATATTATTTAATCCTTTAATATATATTTGAATTGATCGACATGTTTGAACCAGTCTAATTTCCTTCATGATCTTTCTGCCCTTTCATTTACTTCCTCATTGATACTACTTTGGCTCAGACAAATATTATTTTCTTTGTCTTATAGTGTTTGATTGGATATAAAGTTTTAAAAAATTATATTGGTAATCTAGAATAAATTATATAAGTTTGTATGATTACAACTTATTTTATTAAGAATAAAATAGAAAGAATAGAGATAAATTATTAAATAATTAACTCATATAGCCGTACAGATAAGTTTTAAACTTAAAATAGACATACTTTATTTTGATAACCCATTATAACTAACTTCTTGTTGTTTATTTTTTATTTTAATTTTATCCACGTATTTGTAGGGATAAAGATATGTATAAATCTTAGTTATATTTATATTCCTTTAAATAAGGTAAATTAAATAATTTTTATTTATTAAATAGTTATAGAAATGTATTTAGTGTATAGTTAATGTATGTTACTTGTAAACATTATACATAGATATATAGTATATAAATTGATGAATAATTATTACATAATCTATTTATAATTTATATGTATGTCTTATACATTAATTATACACTAAATATAGATTTATATAATCATTTAATTTATCTTTTTTAAAAGAATATAAATATAAATAAGATTTGTACTTATCCTTATCTCTACAAATACATGAATAAAGTCAAAATCCTACAATTATTAAAACTATGTAGACCGGCTAATAAAAGTAAATAACATGGAGAAGTTGATTATAATGACATTGTAAAAATAAAATATGACTATTTTGAGTTTATAACTTATATGAGCGGCTATTTGAATTGTTCTCCCAAATTAAGTTATAAATATAAAAACAATGATATTTTGTAAAAATAGACTAAAATGATAAGTATGACATATAGATGGGACATGGAGAGTGTTTTTCTTTTCTTTTTGCCTTTCCACCTTTTGTCTATATTGTTACCTCACTAATTTAAATTTATATCGCGTAAGATCATTAAAAAGGGCAGAGCGCTCTCTATCACAACTAATCACTCTAAATGTCAAAAGCTCGAATTTGAATTTTGAATTCTGTTCATCTCACCATAATCATGGACAGATTACAAAAAAAATCTACATATATGGGAGCATTCATTAGTCTTGGCCTTATGAAAGATTCTCGAAAGTTGTATGCTTAAGATGCAAGTTATAATCATTGTTAGCAAGACTTAAACCTCATTTCAATTAGGCTTTTATCAGCTGCATATAAACTATAGAATGATCAGCCACATGCGCGCATGCACACAACTGCTTATAAGGGAGTAACATTTAGTAAATGAGACACTTTGGTGTGTCCGGTAAGACGGAAAATATTTTTCATGAAAAATGTATTTTTAAAAAATATTTTTTTTAAAAAAATAAATGATTTATTTATTTATTTTTTAGTGTTTAGTAAGTAAGTAAAAATATTATTCTAAAAAATTAATATGTAATTTAGTAAAATACAATAGGATTGGGATAGGGCGGATAGTTCGGGATGGGATAATCAAGGGGTGGGAATTGGGTGGGCAGGGAGGAAAGCATGATTTTTAAATGTCATTTTTGGGACTTATTTTCATATTTTTATTAGGAAAGTCATTCTCTTCCTTTCAGAAAACTTCTTTTCTTAAAAAAAATAGTAATTTTTAAAAAATATTTTGAAAGATCAAATATCAAAAAATTGAAAAACATTAGAAAATATTATTACGTAATTTGAGATAAATATAGGTAATCTTCCATAAATAGTGAAACTAGAATAACCTGAAAATAAAACAAACTAACCGACAAGAAGTTAAACATAGTGATGACAAGGGAAATACAAAAATGTGCCTTTTATTTTAGTCTCCACTGACATTTGTGCCCTTCAACTTTAGATGTGTATAAGTAAATATTTAAACTATCATAAAGTTGAACACAAGTAAACACACACGTCTTACATGGCAAATCTCACGCGATTAGTCATGTAGGATGCGTGTGTCTACTCATTCAACTTTATACTCCATCAATTTTAATTTGTTTGACTTATTTTGACCTGACACAAAATTTAAGAAAGTAGAGAAGACTTTTAAATTTTGGAATCATAAATTAAAAATATGTCAAATGTATCAAAATATTATTTAGTCTTGTGATCTTAAATATGCCATTTGAAATTTTAAAATCTACATAACTAATATATATACATTTATAATAAGTATGTGGTCCTAGCTTAGCACGAATTTACAACTACTGGCGTACGTCTCCATTAATTTTCCTCTTTATATACTGTATATATAAAGCGTATATATAACCCATTTTGATGCTTAAAATGGGTAACCAAAATGTACAATGAATTTTATTTATGTGTTACAGTACTGTTTGTATCTTATTAATAACTCACATCAATATCATTTAATATTTATCAAACTGTAAAATATTTAAAGTTTCCACTTGCATTGTTTGATTGTGGTGATACATTATTTTCAAATTAAAAGCCAACACACAAAATTTATGTTATTTCATGATTCCTAGATGACAAATAGAAACTAACCCCTCTAGTTCAATAAAAATGAATTATTGATATTTTTTTATAGTCTAAAATAAATGAATTATTCAAAATTTGAGAGTGTATTAATTTTTTTCTTTTTCAGAATTACTCTTCTTTTTATGGGTTTTCAATTATTTTTAAATTTCAAATAACGATTATCTCTACTTTTAAAAAAAGAGTTAATGGTAATTATTGATAAATTATTTTTTTATCAATGTCTTTAAATATCTTTCTTAAAGAATATACCACACCTTTAATAATTCATTTATATTGGACCAGAGAGAGAGAGTATGAATTTTCACATTTAAAGCACAAAGAAAACACAACAATTTAATTTGTCTGTTTATTGCTACAGTTTTTTTTTTTTCCTTTTCAGATTTATTACCAGAGAAAGGGCAGTAATAAAGTGAAAATTTGTAACGAGAATCGAAAAAAAAAGTATTTGGACCACGGCCGCCTAACGAACTAGGTTAAAAATCAATCATAAAAATCTTCAGAAAATCTATTAAACAGACAGATTTGTCAATGTTATATATATGCAGAAGATTTAATTTGAAATGGCAACTACTATATAAGACAAACCAATAACACCATGCATTTTATTTTTCCTTCAAGAATTGCGGTAAAATTTTGTCAATATTCTTCACAAGAAAAAAAGATGACTGCTTTGCTGCAGCTTTGCGGTTGGGATAATTTTGGGAAAAGAGTATAAGTTCTTATAGCGTTTGAAAAGATTTATATTATCTAGTCATTTAATAAATAATTACAAGATAATCTCTTTATATAAGTATTAATTAAGAATCTTAAAAATTAAAACTATAGATCAAAATTGACAACTTTTTTTTGTTTAACCGGTAGATACTTTCTGAAAAAGGAAAGCCTCAAAATTTGCATCAACTTCAAAAAGAAACAAGTGGAAGAAAAAAAAATTCTCTGTTAAAAAATTGTAAAAGTAATTTGCTGATTATATGAAATGTAAATGTGTACTTAGTTTGATTGGTTGCAGCAAGCGGCTGATACTAACTCCCATGGGAGAAGCTATACCTCTTTGGATCAACGACGGAGCAGAAATTTTTACTCAAAAAAATTAAAATATAAAAAAATAAATATGTTAAAAAGTAAAAGGAAATTAATATCCACTATATATATAAAAATATAATTTTTTATTAAATAGAGTTCGGATGAACCCCTTGATCGAGCCAAGTAGGCCTTCACCCTTACTTCAAATAAGCGGCTAAGAATATCACTTATTTTGAAATGAATAAAGTATATATTAATAAGGTGACAACAATGTTTTTCAAAAATTTATATACATTAATGATGTAATAATATTTTATACACTTCAATATATGTTATCGTACTTTTTAGGTTGTAAATTTTGGTTATTAAGAGAGTGAGCTAGTGATTAATGAATATATTAAAAATCATGTGGTTTGAGATTAAATTCCAACAAAAGTAAAAATATTAAGTGATTACTTCTCATTTGATTAAACTTTGAAGGATAGAATCAATCGATACAATGCACTGATGAAAAATAATGTATATGATATATTTAGTAAAATTAGTCGAATTGTGCACATAGCTTAACTCACCCTTTCCGATCATTGATTCCCTTTTTCATGGTAAATTACTTATAATTACTACTTAGTTAATATGATGATATAAAAAAATTACACCATATATATATATATATATATATATATATATTGTTTTTAGTAGAGTAGTAATTAGTAACAAAAGGTACTGTTGGCAGACTCTCTGGGATTCCCAATTGCAATGCTGGGTATGAAAAGACAAAAGAACTTGAAAAATCATGATGTAATGATTATTTGCAAATCTATGAAATACATATATAGAGTTCTAACTTCTAATTAATAAATTATCTTAGGAATTCTGTTAAATGCTTAATTAAGCTATGCATGCCTGCATAATCCTTCTGTCCTTTCACGTTCTACAAGTTTCTTTTCTTCCATGCTAATCATAATTTCTTTTTTTTAAACTAAACAAATGATTAATTAAGTTAACCTGCATTATTAATGATAATATTCACGGGTAGGTTAATGCACATACAAATTGGGAGTAATGATAACCTGTTGTTTGGACTGACTACTTTTAGTTAGGGACCGATATTTAAATAAAGATGAACATAAAAAGGCACAGACATGTATATTTATAACAACATTTCTTGCCTGACTGCCTATTTGATAACTCACTTTCCTAGGACACTTACAAAAACTTTGTGGTCCATAATTCTATTAAATATATAAAACTCTTTCCATTTTACTGTCTAATTAACACTATTTTCTTATTAGTTTATAGTATGTCCTTATATATTTTTAACGAGAAACTTTTATTGTTACACAAATACTATGTCATATTTAAGAAAGAATCATCTTACGCATTCCTTCTTCGTTGATTTGAGCAAAAAGGAATCGTGTACCCATTGATAAGTTATGTTAGATATTAAGTAAGTGATTTGATGTTAACTAAGTTGACAAGCTGAGTAATTGGCTGAAGGAAAAAAAAACCGTTTACCAGTTGGAAAGCTAGACATCAAGTAAGTGATTTGATGAGGATAACTAAATAAACACGTCGAAGTTGGCTATACACAATTCAAATTTGGTTATTGTCAAGATGGAATTGGTTTTGGTACCAGACCAAAATGTAGTTCTCATGGCCCCTTTTGTTGCTCAATTCCTCAAAAAATGGGATTCATCATCCCCACAGAATAAAATCTTTAATTCTCATTTTTTTTTGTCAATATATGACCAATAAATGGTACTTTATCGAGAATAAGATTCAAGCGCTACAAGTCAATGATGGAGCGCAACCTTCCATCCTCAGACTGATGGTCAATCGAAGAGGGCTATTCAAACATTGGAGGTTATGCAAAAGCAATCCCTTAATTTTTGATGTTGTTGGGACTAACATCTACCTTTGATGGAGTTCGCCTATAACAAGAGTTAAATCTGAGGTGAGATTTCATGCAACTCCTTTGACTAGCTTTTCTTACACAGCTATATGTCAAGTGGGGATCTTCTATTTTCACGAATCCAGTTCTCGATAGTATATCAAGAGAGTAATCACAATTGTTCATAAGTTTTATAGTCACATAACCATTATACTTATCTAAAACCACAAGTTTCAAAAGTCTTTAATTTCCTTCACTCTTAAATTCTTTGTCAAGTCAAATTATGACAAATAAAACGAAACAGATGGAATAATATTCTTTACCCGTCATAAGCTGCTTACAAGTCAAAAGGAGTTGGGGAGAAATTGGGAAGGAGGGTCTGACTCGGAGAAAAAAATCGTGATAGCCTGGCAGCCTGCATAAAACTTGCCGATTTATGATTATGTAACAACATGTACTAAATTTCTATAACTTATTAAGATTAAAATAGTACACTTAAAGCTAGACAGATATCATGTATTAATTGAATTGGTGTAATAAATAAGTTCCTTTTTGTGGTTGAGGGACACAACCAACAAATATATGAAGGGGTATCAAATTTTATACTTGTAAGAACAGTTCAAATTCTTGAAAATATGTACACTTCAGAGACCAACTTGTGTCTTCCAGTTAGTAATAAGCACCGCATTAAAGATTGACTTTGTGAAAGCAACAGTACTTTAATTTAGCTCCCCAAAAAATCAAATCCGTACAAAATAAAGTAGATTTTTTAGGTATGACTTTTAACACAATAACCAAAATGCATGTTGCTGCTAATTAAGATCATCCAAATTAAAAGTCATTACTAGTGTCTAGTTTCCACATTCTTTTCCCTTTTTTCTTTTCTTTGTTAAACATTATGTTGAGTATTTTTATGCTAAAATCTGTAGTGACACTTGTTTGCAACAAATTTTAAATCGATAGAAAATAAATTACAATCACAAATAAAATATGATGAAACAAGATTTTATTGATGAACAATATGGGTACAATTCTGTTCCTCCTTTGATTTTTCTCCGTGATTTTAGGGCCGCCAGTACCGTAATATTTCTCGAATTTAGGATAATTTGGACATCCTTGAGATGTATTTAATCTCCAAGAATGTTGGATATTGTGGATCTCTTTGTGAATATCCATGATTTTATAAGATATTCGAAATGCCTGTTCAAAAGAATATGTTATTACCCTTTAAATAGGCCCGATTTAGGGTTTATAGTATAGTAACCTTCAAAAACCCTAATAAGATTTGACTCGTCCTACAAAATTTCGATGTCTACAACACTTTCTCGTTTAATTACTTTTCGTGGCACACATCTCCTGGCCTATTTAAACTGAAATTAAAAGACCATAACTTCTTTTTCTGCAAAAATGAGAGAAAGAGCAAAGTAACTTTGATGACAAGTCAAAGAGTGTGGGCGATTTATGTATATTGGAGAAATGGCCCCCCTTCTTAAACATACTGGTGGCTTGACACTTAATTTCACAATGAACAGAGAGCCTATATATATAGCTCCATCAGAAGCATCGACAATAGTACAATTGCTATATGTACAACTGATGTATATGTAACATAATCAGAGCCGACTTTTGCCCATACGCTTCTGCGCGCTCTGCGGAAACCAATGCATAAAACACCTCACCTATAAGGTCATTGCCTATAATCAAATTGAGTTTAACTTCTATACACTGTTATGAGCGTGAAGATAATAATTTTATATTGATTATAAGGAATCATATTCCATTATGTGATGCCTATGACGAAGGACAAGTCGAATAGTAGGATTGACAGGCTGACAAGATTTCGGATAAGGGGTTCATGTCACACTTCAAACGAATCTCACATTGAAATGAGAGAGGAACATGAAGAGCTTCGTTAGGCAACAATACACATTTGAGCTCGATGATGATGTAGCTTAAAGGATAAATTTGTGAAATTTGTTGTGTCAAAGCACACAATAAGTGTCCGAGCACTATCAATTGTTATGAGACAACGGTTAATGAAAATAATAATAATAACCAAAAGAACGAATAGACAATTTTACGTGGAAAACCCTTGAGGAAAGAAAACTCACGGACGTCTGTCACCGGCTCTTATTATTTCTAAATGAAAAATAGATATAAATACACCAAGTAAGCCATGTTTATATAGGTCGGAAAAACCCTATTCCTAGACATATGGTTTAGAATGTGCTTCAAGCAATTTTCCTACGTAACTTACAGACTAATTAAAAAAATTCACCATGACCCACAAACATAACATAAACATATACTCTCTCTGTTCAATATTAGTTGCACACTTTCTTTTTTAGACGCATATTAAGAAATCATAAATAATAAGATTGTTTTTACTAGTTTACCATTTAAAAAACTTCTTTGAAACTTTACAAAAAAATGTGAACGCTTATTTAATTAATGCTTTATTTATTTAGTAAGATGGTCAACTAATATAAGATAACTATTTTTAATATAGTGAGTAACTAATATGGGACAGATCGAGGGAGTTAGAGTATAACTTTAAATATGTTCCAAATATAGAGGCAAATTAATGAATACAACGACCTCACAAAGCTCAGCAGCAGTTAGTTTTGCTACGGTCTAAATATGTTGTTGGTATACCCCCACCCACGTACTTACTTAAACCAATAGCCTCGTTTACTTACGCCCCTTTCTTAAAATTAAGGTGCATGTATGTACTGTTTACATGTTATTGACGCTGCATATATACGTACTGCATCGATTTTGGCTGCTTGCAGTGTCTGCTACTCCATCTTAATTTTGTGAAACGCATGCTATAATTCATTTTCTGATTGGTCGATTTCATGGCCGTGCATAACAACTTGTCTTCTGTACCTGCAATTTGAATCTGTCTAAATTAAAATTAGTGGTGGAGAGCAACTCTCACTCAAAGACAAAACTCATAGTATTAGACGGATTCGTGATTTGAAGTTTATGGGTTCCTACAAGAATTTCAAATTATTTTATAATGATAACTAGGTTCATAATCAAACTTTTAATACATATACAAGGTATGACCAAAATCTAATGAGTTTCCGAGAATCCATACCTGAAGATGTGGATCCGCCCCTGCCCCAGCAAATGATCGATATAACATGCTCCTATAATATAATAGAATAACTTTGACTTTTTTCTAAAAGTTTTAAGTTATATACATTGTTAACGTAAGAGATTGTTATACATATCATCTTTGCCTGTTTTAATTAGTATGTAATCCGTCTTATTAACAATCCCACATTTTAATTAAGGAGGATGCTTGCCCGTAGATATCATTTGGATGACGTGATAGTGCAAAATCAATGTATATATAACTTAAGCTATTTTTTTTTTCAAATAGAATTTCTATATTGAAACTACAATATACATTGCTCATTCAAACAACAAATGTGTGGTGACGTGTACAAATATTTCATTGGGATAGGTATAATCTTTTTCTTTTTATAAAGTTAATGCAACAGAGTGAATCACATGCACCCTCACCGTGGAGAAAAGTACTCTATGGGGGGAGTTAATTAGAGAAGCTTTTGGAAATTTCAGTGTAAAATCAAGAACCAAAGAAAAAAGAAACTAACTCCACCTTGTAATTCTTATAATTTCTAACTACTCTCAATTTAGATTAGTCAAAACTATAATCTTCAAAGATTGACAATTATGAAGACTACTCTTTGATATGATTGTCCTAGGGCCCAGGTGTTCTTGCCACAACAGCCAATGAAGCTTTTCAATGCATATAAAAATAACAAAATTCTTAACTACTTCTGTAACCAACTGAAAATTGAGGATCCGACCCTACAAAGGGAATCTTAGTAGCTCAATTAATTCGCTACTTGAACTTTCTCATTTATATCCCATGTTTGTAGTGATCATAGCTAGGGACGGGTTATAACTACTTAACGAGAGATTTAAATTTAATGAGTTCAATATTTCGATTATTATCACCGATCCCAATACAGTTTTGGGTGGATGTCAAAGGATCTAGATAAAGTCCAATTGAAGGATGCATAGAGCCACAAAGAGTGCGACACATACTTTGAAAATTATATTACTATGTTTGATTTTTCTTATTTTCTGATATTCATATTGTAAATGTAAAACATAATCAACGAAAGGGAACGTGAAATGTTTATGGGGAGTGGGCTGTCTCTCTGTACCAAAATATTTGTTTTAATGATGAAGAGTCAATAAAATGGTATTATGAGTCACGTGTTTTGGGTCAGTTATATTTGTGAAGTGGGTGAAAAGCCCTGTACAAAAAGGGCCCATTTTACTCTACTATTTACCCACCGACAACACGTTAAATCTGGGTCGGGTTCTGGTACTTTTTCCACAAAACGGATCTGCCAACTTGTCATATGATCAAAATTGAGATACGTGCATAAATAGTACCCCCTCCACTCTAATCAAACCAAGAAAAAGGTTAAAGCATCCCAAGTATAATCTCGATATTTCTAAAAATACTTCGGTTATTAAAATTGACTTTCAAAACCTCTCACATCTATTTCATAACCTGTTCATTGGCACGCTGGCATGTAGGGGCTTATCTATGTGTGCTAGAGTTTTGGGCTAAAATTATCTATTATTTATTAGAGTAGGTTCATTTTGATCCTTCAAATATAACACTAGAAACTATTTAGTCTCTTAATTTTACTAAAGTGAAGCACTTTTGGTCTTCCTAACATAACAATGTTAAAAGCTAACGGGAAAGACAATTTTTCTAACGGTACAAATTTGGCGATGTTATTTCTTGATTGATGCACATTTTCTTTCTTCTCGTCTTCTTTATTTTTTAGGATTAATATAGTATTAGCTATTTATATTTGAAGACAATACTTGGAACGCAATAATTTGCCCACTCGAAACAAATAACTATTTTCTTAAATGCAGTAACAAAATGGTCTTAAGGTCAGCGACGGAACTAGTAATTTAGTGAAGGGTGGGCAAATTTTTTCTTAATTGTGTTAAGGTCGTGCAAAATTAAATATATACTCATAATACCTATCATTTAACCTCTATACACCATATAATTTTGTAACAAATGGAGTGCACCGAACCAGACTTCACTCACCTTAAAAAGGCAACTATAATGGACCAAAACATGCAGCAAACAATTTTTTCAAAGTGCTCCAAGTAAATGCAATATTTTGCTTAAATACTACAATAACAATTGGTCTCAAAAACCCCATGCTTTTGCTTTGAATGTAGTGATTTCTCATGAAAGCAGTTTAATGTGTGAAAACAGTCTTGAAACGCAGCTATCAAATATCAGAAGAGACTAGAGCTTTTTTTCGAGTGTGAAGTTGAGGAAAAGGGGAATGTCCGATGGGTTTTATATATTACAAGTCACATGGGTGCGACATGAGTTTAACACCGTTATGTTTAAATGGGTTTTGTTAGGGAGACCAAAAGTGCTCCACTTTAGTAAAGTTAAGGGATTAAATATGCTTAGAGTTATATTTGAAGAACCAAAATGAACCTATTATAATAGATAAGGGATAATTTTAGCCCAAACCTCATGTGCGCTACGCTGGTCTGACGGTTAGCTAAACCTTCCGGTAGTACAAAGCACTATGTTGGGCGAAAGATAGTTTTAGAGGAGCGGAAAATTACTTGATTGTAAGGAGAGAAATTACTGAAACGACAATTCCTCCCCTTTCTGTTGAAGCAGAGAGGGCCTCCTTCCCCACCATTTTGGCCTATTGTTGATTAGGATTTTACTAATAATACTAAAAATGGCTTGCTTACCAAGTTGCCCACACCATATTGTAACTAATAGAGTAGCTTAAAGATGAAATTATTCACGTATATTCAGTGATTACATCAAATTAATAAATACTATTTTATATATAATTTTATCTGTTATGCATAAATTATGTGTTTTCGTCTCAATTTATTATTTAACCATTAGAAATTAGGTTTGGTGTTAACACCAAATAATCTTCTTCTTATCTATTGGTTATTAATTTCAAAAGCGCTTTTATTGGTCAATATTGCAGTTTGATGACCAACAAGTGAAAGTCATTATAATTAACTTTTAAATAATCATGTAAAACTTACGAAAGCTATATATTGAGACCTTTAATTTGTTTAACTAGTAAGGTATTAACAATCTTAAAATCACAAACTCAAATCATCGTAACATATAAACGAGGTACTTAATTCTCTTAACTCGTTAAAATTACTTTGAAATACTTACATATATTGGAATAATCCATAAAAAAAAATTCTAATAAAGAAAAAGAGAGAGAATTGTGAACCATGTTTACCTTCGGACCAACATACTTAATCGAACCATGTTCAATTACGAAATAATTTTTTTCTTAATTGTTGTTAGCACATGACTTCCTTGTTACTGTATTTGTTTTATTCACGTGTCTTTTAATTCTGCTTTACTCGAGTCGAAAGTCCATCAAAAATAATTTTTTTACCTTCATAAGGTAGGGATAAGAATACCCTGGGACCAACAAAAAAAATGTGAACCAGTAAAGTCTCAACAACCTTAAAATCTCAAACTCAAAGTTCAGAGGTAAGGTAATTTGAGAAGCTATCAAAACTATTCCGAAGTTGATGATTTCGTTCTAAAACGTGAACAACGTTACGTTGGGTAAAAACACTCCAAGAAAGATAATTTTATAACGTGGTTAATTGATATTGTCAGCTTGGACCATATCACACGAATTTTTCCAAAATACCTCACACCATTAAAAGTATTTCTACAATTATAAATAGTTTTCTTTTTCTTTTTAACCATCAATATAGGATTTTGGTTGCACACCCAACAAACAAAGTATTTATATTAGCAAATAGTTAAAATATTACAACATACGTAAATATATCGGGATGATCCATATATAATTTGATTTCAAAATAAAAAAAAAATAGAAAGAAACGTGAACATTTTGAAAAAGTCATGAAGAAAAAACAGTTTGAACTAGGAAGAAAGCTTCATGATTTAACCTAGCAACTTTGATTCTTATTAATTTAAAATATTATGCATGTAATAATATATATGTTTGAACGTACTATAAATATGAACTCATGATTGTATCATAAATACATCACCCTTTTTGGGGGTTGACCTATAAATTAAAAAATCAAAAAGAAATGTATTTTAGAGTCTATATTGCCAATTGCCGAAAGCACACAAATATTGCACGCCTATATTCTTTTCATTAAAAGATTACCTTAGAAAAGAAGGAAAAGGTAGACAAAAAAACAGGAGAATGTTTTTCTGTTCTTTTTGTCTTATCGACATATTGACCCTTCACATATGGAATGCTATGCTAAGTGAGAACTCAAAAAAAATAATCTAAATAAATAACAAAGAAGGTTGAATGTATCAATCGTTTTTTAGACTTGTCAATAAATTTCATTAGATATACTTGAATTATGATATGTTCTAAGTAAGCACTTGAACACGTGATAAAATGTTCCTGTTAGATACTTTTAACTCAAATTTTGATTTTTGACTTATTGAGGTTAGTACGTATAATTTAGGGTTGTGACATGTTTTAAGTGATTAACTTATAGGTAATAACGTTTGAGAATACGTGGCAAAAAATCAAAATTTAAAACGAAAATGTCTAATAGAAATACTTTATCATGCGTTTAAATACTCAATCAGAACAATATATTTAAGTAGTTATCGATAAATTCAACCAAAAAAAATGTTATATTGGTATAAATATATTATAACCTGGAAATGCCACCATCAATTAATTCATTCCCCACCATAATAGAAGAGTCGCCAGCTAAAAGAGCTAGTAAAAGTAGCAAAGATTTGAAAGGGGTCATTCCAAATCCCATGCAATCACAAAATCCACCATTTTCCTAAAAGGATTGCTGATTTTGCAAGTTTTCTCATTTCTTAATTCCAACTTTTCGTACAAGTATAGGTAGCATGCTTATCTGTTTAATCAGGATTATCCAGGTGGACCATATATCTCTTTTAATTGATGGACAGTAACTAGGTCCCAATCCCCAAATAATCATTCTCTTGAGTAAAGATTAAGGAGTTGTTTGGTAGCTGATTTGGGAGTGACTTATGCAGGTATTAAATTCTGCATAAGTACTATCATGTTTGATAGCTGATTAGGAGTTAATTTGTTCATATATAAAATTAATACAATGTTTAGTTTGCAATTTAGAAACCTGCATAACTAAAACATGTATAAGTTATGAAGGAATCTATGTATTATTTTATGCAGGATATAGAAGGTGAAATAACTAACTAATACGTGAATAGGTAATCTTTGCATAATTAATACCTGCATAAATAATAGATGGATTCCCTCATAACTAATCCCTACATTACTAATACCTGCATAACTCTTACTAGCTACCAAACGACCCCTAAGTAGATAATCATACATATGAAAAAGATATATGGAAGGAAGAACAAGAATGGGAAGGTGCAAGCATGATAAATATGTGAGTTCTAGATGAATAAGTGAATGGATGCTAAAAAGTTTGAAGAGATTTAAGTATTAAGAAGAAAGATGTGTACCGAGGTGATATATTATTATTATATGACATTTTAAGCTTCTAAGGGGTGGTTGGGAACAAGTTATCCCAGAATTAATTATCTTGGGATTAACTATCCTGGGATAAGTTATTCCACCATGCATATGAGATAACTTATCCCATCACTATGGTATAAATAGTGGGATAAGTTATCCCAAACTTGGCAACTAAACAAGACACCAAACTTTTATTCCAAGATTATTTTTTTATCCCAAGACTAATTATTTTTATCCCTCACACCAAACGACCCCTAAGTGTTATGTATGCATAGTTTAGTACTCTTGAGTTGCAAAGTGTGAAGAATGTTAAGTATGTATTATAGATAAGGCTAACGATGTTGAGCCTTTTAATATAATGTTAACCCTTTTGAACTGCGTAGGTAAAACTTGAAGGCATAATGTTAGTAGACTTATATAAGAAAATCAGATTGTCAAGGGATAAAGGAAGTAGATAAGTTCGTCAATAAGGGTATACGTTATAGAACGATGTCCCTAGAGGCAAGAAAAAGTTAAGAGATATCTCAGAAAGAAGTCCTAGCAAGAATTTTAGTATCTACAAATGTAGTCTTAAAGGGAGAGTTTAGCAATAATCATGTGTATAGTGATACACCGACATGTAGAGTTATTTAATTATGACCTAGTTTAGAAGGAGGTTCGCAGACTTAGAATATCGATCTTTGAGCTTAGGGAGAGATGATAGAATGAAGGACCGAGTCAGGTATTGAGATTCAAATAATAAAGAGTTTCGAAAAGAACTATGATGAAACAGTAATCCATTCTTATCCTAGCGTATTTCAGGTACTTCAATCAAAATGACGCTCTACTCATATCCTACGAATTTGTTCCATGCTCATGACTAAGGTCCATGCTCATGACTAAGGTTCATGCATTTCATGCAGATTCATTCCATGCTTAGTTCTTAGAATGAAAAACAATTGCTTTAAACAACGATCTTAATCTTATTCAATGAATTCAAGTCTTATGTATACAGCTCATGGTATAGGGACTCATGACCAACAAGGATAATTGGTTTCATATAAAAGGATCATAAAAAAAAAAAAGTATCAAAGTCAAAGGCAAAAGAATTGAGATATTTTATCATAAAAGAAAATAGAGGTACACTTTACAAAAAAGTAGAATCAAATTTTTAATACAGAAAAAAAATATAAATAAAAAATAACTGCTACACTTTTTTCAGAGATATATTGTGATTGTATCATTAATGACTTAAGAGTGTCAAACTGAAGGACTGAAGCACACATCAATGGAAAAAGAGCAAAAAAAAGTGAATGAAATTAGATTATGGAGAAAAAAAATAAAAGAAAAAAGAATTAAATAAAATTAAAAAATTAGAAAAAAAAAATATATATAAAAAATAAAAAAAGGAGTTAAAATTTAGTATCAACTCAGATCATGGTGAAAAAATAAAAAATAATATGATTTGAGAAAAAAATGAATGAAAAAGGAGGAGAAATAATAAAGAATAAAGAAATAAAGAAAAAAGGAGAAAGAAAAAAAAAGAGTAGATAAAATTAAAAAAAATGAACAAAATAATCAATATTTTTCTCTTAATTATTTTTTGTTTATCACTACTAAAAAAACTGTGAATACCGACCTCCAAATTATCGACCTCCTATGGAAGTCGGTAATTTCCGACCTCCGGAGATCGGTATTGTTAAAAACAAAAAATTATTTTATTTTCTTAAGAAAACCGACTTCAAGATGTCGATTTTTTTGGGAAAAAAATGCGGAAAAAATAAATACCGACCTCCGATAGTCAGAAATTTTCGCAGAAAAAATAAAATTAAGAAAAACCGACCTCTTGTAGTCGGTATCGAATTAGTAAATAAAAAATAATATTTAAATTTATCTCAATTAAATATAAAAAAATGAAAAAAAGGAATATTTTTAATAACTTTTAAATAAACCGTCCTCCGGAGGACAATTATTTATAAGATAAAAAATAAAAAAAACAAATTAATACCGACTTCCTGATGTCAGTAATATTACATTTACATAATTGATTTTATTTACCTTAAATTATTCTCATAGTGACTTCCAGAAGTCGGTATTTTTATTTTTATTTTATTATTTTATTAGGATCGACATCGAGTGGTCGGTACTTGATTAGAAAATTAAGAATATAATTTAATTTTATCTCAATTAAAAATATAAAAGACTAGAGAATAATATTTTGAATTAGTTTTAAATAAAGCGTCTTTCGGAAGACGATTTTATATAAAATATAAAATAAAAATAATATTAATACCGACATTCAGAGGTCGGTATTATTTATTTAACGTAATTAATTTTATTTTCATTAAAATTAAAGGTAATACCGACCTCCGGAGGTAGGTAGTTTACTTTTATTTAATTATTTTGAATAAAATCGACCTCCGGATGTCGATATTACCTTTAAAATATTTTTAATAATCACTGTTTTTCTATTGTGTATAACACTAAGGGGTCGTTTCGTAGCTAGTTAAAGTTATATAGGTATTAGTAATGTAGATATTAGTTATGAGGGAATCTATATATTATTTATATATGTATTAGTTATGCAGGGATTTATTATTCATGTACTAATTATACAAGAATTACTTATTCCACCTTCTATATCATGTATAAGATAATACATAGATTCCCTCATAACTTATACATCGTCTTGAATATATACATATGTCTCGTCTAGTGATGTATACATATATATATATATAGTACGTATTCAAAAGCTAATTAACCGATCGATAATACATATCCAAATACGTAGTATGGATACGTCGTATATTACGTACATATGAGTTAATATACGATCATTGAGAAATGTAATTAACCAAGTCCTATATATTATATATAATAATGATCCATCGTCTTGAATATATGTCTCGTCTAGTGATGTACGTATATGCCGGATACGTATTCAAAAGCTAATTAACCAATCGATATATAATCCATAACCAAGTAGTATGGAATATGTTGTATATTACGTACATATGAGTTAATATACGATCATTGAATATAATTAACCAAGTTATTCTATGTACTATAATGATCCGTCGTCTTGAATATATGTCTCGTCTAGTGATGTACGTATATATATATAGTACGTATTCAAAAGCTAATTAACTAATCGATAATCCATCCAAGCAGTGGAATACCATTGTATTACGTACACACAAGGTAATATACGATTGTTGAGTAACGTAAATAACCAAGTCCTATATATATAGTAATGATCTGTCGTCTTGAATATATGTTTTTTTGCGGCGATATTGTACGTATATATATAGTACGTATTCAAAAGCTTATTAACCAATCGATAATCCATCCAAGTAGTATGGAATACAGTATTACGTACATATATGAGGTAATATACGATCGTTGAGTAATATAATTAATCAAGTCCTGTATATTAAATGGTCCATCATCTTGAATATATATGTCTCGTCTTTAGTGATGTATGTTTATATAGATAGTACATATTCAAAAACTAATTAACTAATCGACAATTCATCCAAGTAGCTAGTGGAATATGTTGTATTACGTACATATGAGGTACTATACGATGACGATCGTTGAGTAATATAATTAACCAAGTCCTATATATTACTGGTCCGTCGTCTTAAATATATGTCTCGTCTAGTCATGATGTACATATATAGTACGTATTCAAAAGCTAATTAATTAATCGATTGATAATCCATTCAAGTAGTATGAAATACATTGTATAGTAGTATAATCATTGAGTAATGTAACGAATCAATAATGTATCCGAGTTTATAAAATATGTTGATGATTAAATAATTTTTATTCATTACTTTTAATTTGTTTTTAAAAAACCGACCTCAAATGATTGGTTTTATCAAAAAATACTTTATTAAAAATTTATTTTTTAGTAAAACCGACCTCAATTGGTCGGTTTTTTTTTTTTTTTTAATTTTATTTTATTACCTAAAAACCCTAACACTCACACTCACGCGCTCTCTCTCTCCCCGATCGACCACCACCCTCACACACCCTCCGGCGACTCTCCCTCCGGCGCCCCCTTCCCTCCGGCGCCCCCTCCCTCCGAAAACCTTCCCTCCGGCGTCCCCCCCTCCTCCGCCTTCCACCGCTGCCGCTGCTGCTGCAGATTGCTTCCGCTGCTGCTGCTGAAGGTTGCTGCCGCTGCTGCTGAAGGTTGCTGCCGCTGCTGCTGCTGAAGGTTGTTGTCGCCTGCCGCTGCCGCCTGTCGCCGTCGCTGTTGCTGCTCCGGTGAGGGTCCATCAAGGTAAGTAATTTTAATTTTCTTGTTAATTAATTATAGTTATTAAATTAGGGTTTATCATTGTTAATTTTAGTTACTAAATTAGGATTTATCATTTAACTAGGACATGTCATTGTTAATTTTAGTTACTAAATTAGGATTTATCATTTAATTAGTTTTTATTATTGTTAATTAGTTTGTCTTATATGGTGGATGTGAACTAGTGAATTTGAATAGTGAAGTAGTGACTTTGAATCTATGTGATGTCGAAAGGACTAGAAACTCATGTCTTAGTCCATCCTGATCTACATGTACTTTAGTTTCATCACACTTTAGGATTAAAATGTTACAGTAATAACAACAACATCGCTCAAACCTAGGCTTAATAAGGGTCTCTTCATGAATCTGGCTACATCCTATACTCCATACATGTAGCTAATCCTATTATGACTTTCTCACCTTGGTCTGCATTCTGTGAGATCTTAATACGTCTAGATGTCATGATCGTAAGACATAATCTATGCCATGCTAGACTTAGAACTAATAGAACTCATTATCATTTGGTGTTAAGGGCAGTCTGGTGCACTAAAGCTCCCCCTATGTGCGGGTCCGGGGAAGGGCCGAACCACAAGGGTTTATTGTGCGCAGCCTTACCCCGCAGGCTGTTTCCACGGCTTGAACCCGTGACCTCCTGGTCATATGGCAGCAACTTTACCACTTACTCCAAGGCTCCCCTTCATCATTTGGTGTAGTTGACTATATATCTATCATACGAGCTTTCCTGTGTTTTGGGCTGGTTTTAACTCGCAGGGACGTATGTTAGCCATTTGGGTCAGAGTATTGGAGTCATGGGAGTTTGACAGTTTGTTTGAAGTCTGAAGCCTTTTCTTAATTGCAAGTCCCTTTTTATATATTTAATTTCCTATGACTTGTATTTGTAACAAAACTTTAATCTAATAACGGAAAGGGGCTGCCGGGGGTTGGAAAAATTCTATATTGTTTGCCTATGTGTTTAGTCTTTCTTAATTTGAGTTCAAGAATCTAGTTCGAAAAAAAGAATTAACTATTAGGAATGTAATGTCATTGTGGAGTTCAATGGTGGAATCCCATTAAATAGCGTTTAACGGGATTAGAATTCAAATGTAGAATCACAACTGAAAACTAGAATCATATCTACAGTTTACTGATGTTGAGATTAACATTAGATTCACAAAGATTAAAAGTCAGAAGAATCCAATTTGAATGAATAAAATATGTCCTGCAATCATATAAATTTTCCCACATTTCTTTATTGTACTTGATTTTTTCCCATTTTCTATTTAAACTACACTCAACGTGAAACAAATCTGAGTTCACATACGTAAATGGATAAAATTTGTTCTGCAATCGTATATACTCTTAATTGTTTCCTTATTGCACTTGATGTTCCTTCTCTTTTTCTGTTTGAACTATACTCAACATGTAAAAAAATAGACTCCCATGAGATTTAGGCATTATTCCATGTTTTTCATCATAAACTTTTTTAAGAGTATTTGTTTTTGTTTGTGGTGCTGCCAAAAGAAGGTGATAAAATCCAAATAAACTTTGTAAAAGGTATTATCAGTACTTCTCTCTGCCTATTCTCTTCCATTTTTCACTCTTTGGACTTCTCCCTCTGCTTCTCGTGCCTTTCTTATATCTCTTGCGATAAAATTTCTTTCTGAGGCCTAAAAATAAAAGAAATTGGATTCAGCGAAGTGCCCCATAGTTTTCTTACTTCAATACAAGTATAGCGTAAAACCTACTCTAATTTTGTTTGTGCACGGTGTGTGTCAAGGCCAAAATTCAGGTTCCTTTTGCTTCTCAATTAATCTATCTCCTTTCTGTATTATGCCCAAATCTTTTCAGTTTTGGATTTTATTTTAGGCCTTCTCCATATGTTTTGCTCCTATTTGATGTATTTGTGATTGCTCCTTGTATATATCTAACTCTAGTTGCCATATGTTTCACAAATCTGCGCATGTTGCTCTAGTTTTCGCTATTTAGGGTTATGGATTTTTAGTTTTTTGCCTAGGCTAGTGATTCCGCTAATAGTTACAAAGAAGACGGAGGTCATGGAAAATCCAAAGATGAAAGGGCACTATTATTTGCCCTCCTAATTTTGCACCTTGATCCTAACTTTTGTTTAAAATATGGATTTTTCTGTTGCCCCTTAATAGCACTTCTGTTTCGCTCTTCCAAACTTCATCCCCCAATTCGTATCTCTATGCAAACCTGGAACTTTCTGAGAACACCTGAACAATTTGTAACTCTTTTTTCGTTGGACCTCTTCACTTGTAGCTTCATGTCAAAGTTGAAATTTTGTTGTTATAATCATAGGATTTGGTATTGAAGTGAGCTAAGTATTGGCTAGGTTGTAAATTGATACACTAAGAAGAGCGGATAGAGAACACACAGGGAACCTGGCAAAGACACCAGGATATAAACTGTAGATGTCTTGCAAGCTTTTTGTGTTTGATGATGCTGTGAATTTAAATCTTTTACTGCTCTTTTGCGTTTTGATGTTGGTATATAAGTAGGCTTTATACTTTCATGTCACAAATC
Source organism: Jaltomata sinuosa (assembly GCA_003996215.1). Lineage (NCBI taxonomy): Eukaryota > Viridiplantae > Streptophyta > Magnoliopsida > Solanales > Solanaceae > Jaltomata > Jaltomata sinuosa. The sequence goes on from QJPP01007247.1 coordinate 161,445, forward strand.
GTGTGATAATATTTTCTTTGGAGAGTTCATCTCGTGTCTGTATTTTAAAAAAGGAGTTCGGAGCCTAAAGGGCAACTTTTTTTATCAAAAATTCTAAAGGGGCAATAAAGAATAGAAAGAAATCAAAACGGTAAAAGCGTGGGTCAACCCACGCCTTAATAAAAAAAGTAACGGAGCCGTCAGGTATGGGCCCTGCGACGACTTACAAGGCGTGGCGCCTCCTACGACTTACAAGGCGTGGACTCTGCCACGCCTTACTTTAGGTTGTTATTATGGTTGCTGTAATTTTGTAGCTGGACTGTAAATAGATGAAAATATTGTTCCTGCACCAACTAGTGAAATGAAAAATTAATCATATTTTGATGAAACTAATATTATTTTTTTTGGGAAAATCCTACTTTTTTTATTCACATTATTCAACTGTATAACATTTACCTTCGGCCTATGCTTTTTTTTCCGTTTATATTTTGAAAAAGTTTAGTGTTTTTAACAGGATATTTATGTAAGTCCAAAACGCTACTCCCTCCTTCTTATATTATACTTGTTCACTTTCTCCTTTACACATCTTTTAAGAAATCATAAATAAGAAGAGTATTTTTACTAATTTATCCTTTTAACTCTTTCTAATACACTCTATTATGTGTCTTATCTATCAGTACCAAGTACAACTCAAACTAATAAACTCAAGTTAATGAAGTATTAATTATAAGGACAAATGGAAAAAAAAATCTACAGGGGTAATTTGGAATAAATACAGTTAGAAATGTGAATAATTAATATGGGACGGAGGAAGTAATTAATAAAGATTTACTTAAGAAGACAATATTCAACTTGATCATAAAAGCAAGCTTTTTTATGACAATTAGATGTCCTTAATGGAGGTTTGCCAAATGGCAATATTTAAGCTGTCAAAATTTTAATTAGGTTCGAATGTCTTTGAAAGCCGATTCATTATCTTTGTTTCTCCTTTAGGTAGATCACTTGTGAATTATTTTTTGTTGATGGAGATAGTTCTGGTGGTAGAGACCACGCCTTGTAAGTCGTGGCAGGGCTGACGCTTTGTACGTAATTGACGGCTACGTTATTTCTTTTACTAAGGTGTGACTTGACCCACGCTTTTACCGTTTTGGAATTTTTGTAAAAAAAAATTGCCCTTCAAGCTCCGAACTCTAAAAAAAAGGGCCCTTTTTCCTTTCTTTTTGAGGTTCGTTTTCCTTAATCTTCTCCTTTCTGTTCTTCTATTGGATGCCATTGCAGTAGATGTGCATTTTCTGAAGACTACTGATTTCTCTTGTATTTTCTCCTTTATGCTTGTGTAGTATGAGAATGACCATTGACATCTTATTTGGACAAGAAGACTTGAAAATTTTGAAAATGGCACACACACGTCCATTGGTATCTGTTTTGAGAAAAACCAAGAGATCTCCAGATTTAGGCTTCTGCATAATAAATAGCACTATTCTGTCTCTTCTGAATTTCAACCCATTTATTAGTATTGCCAAGTTCAATACATTTTTGCAGACTTTCTTTGGGTCTAGGTGTAAGCACTTATTCAAACCATCTTTAGTAGTAATGAATAAGTTTTGTCTTGGACTTTGGCCCCAACACTACTATTTAATCAAGTATTTTTATTGAACCAATGTTTTAACTCGTTTTCCTCTTCATTATTTACAAATATCTTATATCTCATCTCTATGCCTTGAAAACTATTAAGCTTAGAATATTTAGAGCCTCAAATTACTACGTTAACTACTAAATGGAGGCTAGTGTCTAAATCACGTATCTTTTAATCACTTGCTACATGTTTAAGTCCTACTTGCTTTATGTGTTCGCGTGCTTAATAAGTAGTTGGATAAATTAATATTACCTTTAGGATTTTTCTTATGAATCGCGCAATGCCTCTTGGACATTAAGAATGGGACGGGTATGCATTATTAGGAATTTAGGATATGCTTTAAGAAAATGCTAGTTTGCATTAGGTAAAAATTCAAAGATAGTAATGAGGGTAGTTGGAGATGATAAAATAATTGCCCGAGCAACCTTTGCTTTGGTTGTAGAAGTCCTTGAGGGCTTTGTGTGGGCCTTGATCCTTTAGGCTTAAAATTTAGGACCCCTCTTCTAATTAATCATTCTCGCGTATCTTTATAATGTTGACTTTATGCGAGTTATATTGATTATAAAATTAGTTTGGCTTTTCTTCAACTTGTACATTCCATATGTAAAGAATTTGTAAAAAAAATTTATGACCGTGGTGTCCGGGCCAGCTTTCGTGCACCTCGACTAAATCCACGGGATACCTGCCACCTCCCACCAGCAACAGGTACCAGTTAACTCTGTCCACCAAGGCTAGAACAGATGGGAAGAATCACCTAGTGTTTTTTGTCTCTACTAGGATTTGAACCTGAGACTTTAGGCCTCACGGCTCTTTTAACCCACTTCATTGACCACTAGGCCACACCCTTGGGTGCTAAAGAATTTGTAATTTTGTTAAGGTAATAAAGACTTTCTTTCTCATTTGTTCAATTCAGTTTTTACTCTCTTTTAGTATCTTCTCTTATCAACAAGTACAATTTAAACATATTCTTTCGTTATCGCATTAATTATTTCCTTTCTTCTTTCATTTCTTAATCATCTTAGAGTAAATTATTCGCATGCCTAACTACTTAGCATATAATTCATTAATCACTTTGCATGTTTTAATCACTTAATCCCACCTAGTTTTATATTCGGAAGGTAACCACAGTTTTCGATATCGTAAGGTGCCTAACACCTTCCTTTCGAGATAATTTGAACCCTTACCGATCCCCAGTTGTGCAGACTAGTAAAAATGGAGTTAACTTGTATTAGTTGTAGTAAATAGTTTCCCCAATGCACATTTACCCATTAGTTGAGGACTCCTCTTTTTTCACTCATATAAAAGAGTTATCACATGTCAAATCCCACATTCGCAAAGAAATGGGACACAGCAGTTTTCTCTGTGGTGTTAAATAATAAACAGTATAGAAGTTGATGGACAAATTCTCAATGGATTATAGTGTTGGTTCTTCAATGGTTATCCTGGAAAATGACGTCAAATGTATAGTGGGTGGCATTGAATATAGAAGTTGATGGACAAATTTCCTATTAGAGTTTGATGGCTAAGTTGTGCTAAATTTTGTGTTTTTAAATTCTCAATTATGGGGAGAAAAGGATGTCTTAAAAGATTGGACTTTTGATTTGTGAATGGAGAAGGTTCATCTTTTGATTAGGAAATAGGAAATTATTTGATTGACTGCTCATTATTGTCACCCACTTCTTGATTAGTTTGATATTTTGAAGCAGGTGACCTACTGACTCCATGACAACTACCCAGACTACGATGAGTCAGCCTAATAAAGCTAATGACCGAGCAGCCTCCTCTGCTGCCAACGTTCAAAACCCAGCTTCCTCGTTCAAAAGATTGGGCAGGAAATCACCATTTATGAGATATGGACTTCCTATGATTTCACTAACGGTGCTTGGATCTATTGGTCTTAGCCAACTTCTGCAAGGCAGGTTAGTTATACTTAATGTCAAATTACTCAATTGATGTTCATTTAACACTTACAAACTGGCAAATCCATTCTAAATTTTTGCATTTCCGGCCTTTTTGTTGGCACAGTTCCGAAAATCCTATATCTAATCACCTTCCCATAGGTTTGTCATTTTTATGTAATTGTCCTTGTTTACTTTGTCCGCCTTTCTGCTAGATCAGAGGCTCTTTTATATGCAGTGGCGGATCTAGAATTTTCACTTAGGGGGTTCGAAAAATAAAAATGTAGTGTTTGGGATTTGAACTTGGAACCTCAAGGTAAATTTTGAACCCCTTAACCACTGAGCCACACTCAAATCTTATATCCAGGAGGTTCAAAATCCATATCTACACATAAAATATTTTTAAAATACCTTTCATATACAGTGTAATTTTTTTCCGAGGGGGTTCGGGTGAACCCCCTGAATACCCTCTGGATCCGCCCCTGTTTATATGGTCACATTTTCATGTTTTAAAAGTATACAACTAGTCCTTATATGACTATCTGATATTGTGAGCTCGAACTCGGTCTTAGTTTGGTTCTAATTTACTTGTTATTATGTATATAAGTTAAGTTCTTTTCTGTTCCTTCTGATGCATTTTTCTGACTTTTCAAAGCTTTCATAGTTGTTGCTACCTCAGTAGTAACTAATACGTAGCATTTTTTATTTTTTGAATAGCAAATAGTAAGTTTTTAGTCATCTGAGTCCATATGTTGAGGAAGTCAGCGAGGGAAGACCTTCACATGTTAATCGATATGGGTCTTGGATACCTCAGGCTCCTATGTAGCAGTCAAGTCCTTGGCATAATGGGATTATAAAAACCCTAAAGGTTTAGGATCGAAAATAGTCTAGCCTGTGTAAAGAGATTCTTTGAACGAAAAAAAAGTTCATCATGGATGCTCGATGAGTGAAATGGCATCTGTATTAATTTTTTTGCTCTGGTCTTATTGTATTCTTGCGCCTCATCACTTATGGCGTATTTTATAATTTTAATTTAGTTGCCTAGTATTATGAGAAGTGCATTCAACTTTCAAATTGTCTAACATGACTTAACTTGGTCCTAATAGCAGAGTTAACCTGTTAAACAATATTTTGTGTAGCTACTAGCTGATGTTTTGTGTAGCTACTAGCTGATGTTTTGTGTAGCTACTAGCTGATAATATCTCGTCAATCTCCAAATTACCTTCAAACCCACCTGGACACCTTGCTAGTTACAAGTGTGTTGTCTTCGTACCACTACTGCCTATTCTTAAAATAGTTAAGGACAATGTATTGATGAAATTGTAGTGGTTCATGGCTAGATTGTATAGTGCTCGGTAAGATTTACATATTGAAGCATTATCACAATGGGTGGAAGAAAGAAACTATTGCACTTGATAATAAGCACAATAACTTCTCTCTTACCTTTTAGTATTTACTTTTGTCTCTTTTATTTTCATCATTGTTTCATTGTGACTTTATCTTCACATAATGGCGTGATCTGTGAGGAGAAGAGAAAAAAATATCGAGAAAGAAACAAGGCATAGGAGGAACTTCTTGTTATCATCTCATGTAATGCCATCATGATTTTAAGTTTCCACTCATCTAGCCGTTCTGACTGTTAATTCCTTGATAGTACAAATTAAGAGGAAAGAAACCATGGAGAATGGGGCTAGAGGCAGGAAGCGCGGCGGGATCTTTGCTAGATTCTGTTACCTAGTGAAAAAAAGAACTCTGAATTTTGCCAACTCCATTAGTCGAAGGTTTTAAAAAAAAAAGCTCATTCTAGACAAACAAATGGTTAAATTCGTTGTGACATGAACAGACAAACAAATGGTTGAATTCGCTGGGATATAAACATACTCCATAGCTTGGGTCCAATAAACCTCAAGTATCCAAGACCTTTATATTTTGTAACAGCAATGGACTATGATTTATTTTTCGTCCATTAGATCTAGACACACACACGAACACACGTACATTTACCTTGTACAGTATCACAGTTAACGGTAATTAAATAAATGTTAAAATGGTTGTAATTAGTTTTACCTCAAACACGCGTTTATACATTTAGCTACAATACAGATGATTTTGAAGTTAGTTTAGAAGTTCTAGAATCCTTATAAGAATTATCAGGGACACTGTTTTTTTGCTTTTTCAACTGTAAATATGGCTCATTACACTGCCTTTGTGTTGTTGATATTTATAACATTGTTACCTTTGGCAAAAGAAAATGATAAATGCCAAAACAAAGTGTGATTCAAGGCAATTCAAGGCTAAAGATATTGATAGCTCAAGAAAAGTGACAGTAATTCAGGAGGAGAAATTTTCATTAACCTTGTTGATACCTAAATGTCATTTATATCTTCTTGTTTTAGATTATTGTGCTTTTGACTTCTCGCACTCTGATGTTATATTGACTCATGTCTTTTGGATCATTATGGAGAAAAATGATATGTGTATTGGTGATGCAATAATAACTTACTATATTTCATTAGTGCTACTAACTATTGCCATCCTGCTAGAGTTGAATTTCGGTAGCTGAAGTGAAAACCATAAATTTTATGTGCTATTTCAGTCGGCCTGAGTCTACTGTCAATATGAGGGCTAGGCATTAAAATATGCCATCTCTTACCCCTCACTGGGTGTATTTATGTGATTCATGCCCACTCCTAAACTGTGTAGCTTCTAGATAGCGAAAATTTAGACATTTTGGTGCTCGCCCCATTTTCCTTGGACAGTCTTGTGCGGGGGTTTCACTTTCAGACATTATTTTGCTCTTTTCCCCCTTGGCTCAAGGTTAAGTGGTGCAAAATTTTGTAGTTCAGCAAGGATATTGCTAAAGTAAAGGATGATCAAGAGTGGGAAATCATCGAAACAAGAAAAGCTCTTTCTCGGTTTGGACCTGTCAATGCATATAACCCCAAAAAGATTAACTTGGAGGAAGAACTAAAGGTGCAAGTGGTCTCCTCATTTGTGTTTATGCGTGTGTTGAATGAATTCCTTTCTGAAGCTTACTTTGATGATTATCCTTTGCAGGCTTTGCAAGAGAAGGTTGATATCAATGATTATGAATATAAGAAAATCCCTAAGCCCAAGGAAAGCGAATAAAAGAAGATGTTACTGGGACTCTCTTGTGCAATAAATTTGCAGCTCGTTGGCTTCTCTTTTGGAGAATCATTTCGATGATTTGTCTACCAGGCAGCTCGTACTGAGTTTTTGTATGCTTTTAGCTCTATATATAGCTCTAAGCAGGATGATTTTAGGCAACTCTTAGTCAAGTTTTAAGTTTATGCACTCCATGTTTGAAATAGTGTGCTATCGTATTGTTTAATTCCTATATTAAAAGTTGAATTACCTAAATACCCTTTTATAGCAATTAGCCCTGCAGGAAGAATAGAAGATGTAACACCAAAACTTGCAGTCTCTAAGGCCTTCTTTTTTTCCTTGTTCTTAATTATTTTCAGTACGTGTGACATTAAAGAATGAAGAACAAAAAAAAAAAAACTAAAGCAGGTCATCTAACACAATGCATTAAGATGTACAATCAAGCTAATTAAACAAACTGAATTTCATATTTAAAAACTTGGCAGGTGAAAACGAAAGTGGTGGTGATGTTCTATTCATTTCTAATTGCGCAAATAATGAGAGCTTACATGTTAATAACTCAATCAATTCTTTGAAAATATATTTTATTACCTTCATTGATAATAGCCAAAAATATCGGGCGCCCGACATTCTTGCAACTTCCTGAATGGTCTAAAGATTTGCAGGAATCAAATAGAGAAATGCAGATTAAATATACTTATAATGGTGTTTAATTATCAGAAACAGAATTTTCAAAAAATTGGTTAAGAGATGAGATTCAGATCAAAATTTTATCAAGTACTGGATTCTCTTTCGAATAGGCTTTGAAAGGAGAAAGGCTGAAATGCCAACATGCATCTATTATATTGAATTTACCCGATAGTCCTCATTTTGGGAACATCTAGTGCCAAAGTCACTGAATGGGTAAGTCGCCAAGCCCTGAACTATGTAATGTACTTTATCTGCTTGGTTAGGGGCAGGCATTATCAAAGGTTTCTAATATACCCTTGTGTGATTCCAGTTGTCACGAACTCTTGTTGCATTTTAGATAGTAACATGTACTAAACTTCCAATTTTATTATGGTCATGATGTTGACTAAGCTCCTAAAACTAATTTGCATTTTACATGCTTTATGTATTGTTCTAAAAGGAAAACTCGCTATAATCGCCTTAAAGTGGGATGTTAGCGCATTTACTTTTCTTTACGCATTACTTTGTTTGTTTGGCAAAATAATATCCAGTATTTTGGTTCCGGAACACATAAAAAAGCATTTTTATCCACAGCAAACTTAAATTTTATCTACACAATTTAAACTTTAACTTAAAAATATATCATCTGTTTTCAGTTATCTTCACATTTGACAATTAGCATTCGCTTGCCCGTGCATGTTTAATCATCTTCTAAATGCTACTAATAAACTAGTAGTCAAATTTGTTGAACGTGACGCTGAAACATGCATATAGACTATAGTATAAAATTGGCCATATGTTCCAAAGTAATGTAGTAATTTTGGCTACATTGAGAACATCTGCTTCATTTGGGACAAGATCCATCATTTTACTAAAACTTTTTCCAGATAGATATACAAATTTATACTCCAAAAAGGCAGTTGGAATTCTCTCTTATACACAAGACTCAACCTTTTCAGGAATTAGGACGAGAGTACCACTGAAGACAAACACATATCTCATGCTTTAATAGATCTAAAATTTGGTTTTACACGACTAGCATTTAACGACGGCAAGAAACAAAACCTCTACCCCATCAATCAACAAAACTTCAGCAACCAAGAGAAAGCAGTAACATAATACCCTCTTTCACCCCAATTCTCACCATACCGCCTTTCTTTTATGTTTTCAGCCCCTGGCTGACAACACATCCAAATTTAGACCGGAAGATGACCCCTCAGGCTGAGAGATTTTTCTAATATTTCTGGTGTAGTCAACATCTTGTCCTAGTGGGAGGTCCAAGAGGTATTTTTCCTTGCTACCGACTTGCTGCAGATGCATCAGTGCAAGCATGCTGACTGCAACCAAGGCTGCATTGACCAAAATTCCACCCACTTCATCCACTCTAAGAGACTTCCTAAAGAAATTAAAACTAGAAAAGAGTGTATTTAATAGAGCATTTGATCTCTTCCTCTTCTGTGCCGTTAAATTTTCACCTGGGGCGCTTGTAGCAGGACCATAAAGATTTTCAGGAGAAACAAACTGACTGGCATTACGAACATCTCCCACCAAAGATTGAGCTTCTTCGATGAATTTATATTTCTTGCCCTGATGTTCAGCCAATCGCATCGCAAGTATAATGCGGCTTTGCTCTAATCGAGCAAGTGCAGCATCCCTTTCAGCACGTTGCTGATTTTGCACGGTCTGGTACAAATGCACCCAAAAAGAAGAAGAAAAGGTCAGTAGGAAGTAAATTATCTGTTGTACACAAAATAATATTAAAGTCAATCAAACTGCGCGTCATACTTCTCTTAAATAAAAAACAGAGCCAAATAAGATATCACAATGTGAATGCTTCAAGAACATATTCAGCAATAAAGAAGAGGATCCCAGAAACAGTTTAATGACAGGATCTATCCATTTACATCCTTATAAATCAAACTTGAAGTTTCTTCTACTTTAAACATGCTATTATCAATGTAAGCAGCTCAAACCGATTACTTGTCTTTACCAACCACATCTCAGTACCATTTCTAATTGCTTTTTAACTGATTCTGTTAGACAGTACTTTAGTCGCACGCATTAGCAGCGCCTGCCCAACGACCCCACAACGAAAAAGAAAACGCTCTAACAAATCATGAACCACTTCAAATAATGCAATTAAAGAACAAGATATAGATTGCATTTACTACAATTCTAAGTTGCTCAGACTCGGCGGCGGGTGTCCGATACGGGTGCGGATCCTTCATGATCTAAATTTTAGGATTTGGGGATACGGTGTTGAATTTCAACACATATGCAGAGTCAAAACGCAACGGAAAATTAAATAGGAACGTACCTTCAGCCATAGTTGTTCAAGTGTTGTGGAGAATCGTCTTTGTCTCCCGTGAACTTTAACTAGAAAGTGATAAAGAAGAAACCCTAAGAATCTTCTAGCCTATGCCTATTTGAGTGTATAGACTGATGGATTCACAGAAGTATTTATAGGTAGGCAGGGACTTTAGACTAAAACTTTAACCCTAGGGACTTACCATAAAATACGGTTGCCCTAGACGAAATGGGTCACTTCAAATAGATTCATCGCTCCTGCCCAGAATACGATTAATCCATCCTGGGCTACATGAGCCCCTAGTAGTTTACCTGATAAATTGAGTTGTCGGCCTAGGTGTATGAGTTGCCGACATTAATTATGGAGGAAACTATTAATTATGAGTCCATGTTTGGGCAATAAAAAAGTCTATGATTCTCATCTCGAAAAAAGAGTTTAAAGCTACTATTAAGTTAAAATGTCGCTTTCCTTTTTCTAGCTCTTCTTTGGGTTCCCTATCGATGCGTGTATGCCTTCGTCAAAGAAAGAAGGGGAATCACAAGAAATTTTCATACACCTAGGCCGACAACTCAATTTATCAGGTAAACTACTAGGGGCCCATGTAGCCCATGATGGATTAATCATATTCTGGGCCGGAGCAATGAACCTAATTGAAGTGGCCCATTTCGTCTAGGGCAACCGTATTTTATGGTAAGTCCCTAGGGTTAAAGTTTTAGTCTAAAGTCCCTGCCTACCTATAAATCCGTTTGTGAATCCATCAGTTTATATACTCAAATAGGCATAGGCTAGAAGATTCTTAGGGTTTCTTCTTTATCACTTTCTAGTTAAAGTTCACGGGAGACAAAGATGATTCTCCACAACACTTGAACAACTATGGCGGAAGGTACGTTCCTATTTAATTTTCCGTTGCGTTTTGACTCTGCATGTGTTGAAATTCAACATTGTACCCCCGAATCCTAAAATTTAGATCATGAAGGATCCGACCTCTAGATCTGCACCCGTATCGGACACCCGCACCCGAGTTCGAGCAACTTAGCTAGCAGTCAATGAAGTGGGAGGAAAACCAAGAGGTCTCAAGTAAAATCATAGAGAAAAGCACCATTAGGTGATTTCTTCCCATCTGCCTAATGTTCGGCAAGAAAATTTATCCAATATTGGTGGCAGTCAATAGGTATCCGGTGGAATAGTTGAGGTGCGCACAAGCTCGCCCGGATCGTCCTTCATCCCAAAACAAAGAACCAACAACTCTAAGTACCAAAAAGTTATACTGCACAAATATATGCAAAACATATCCTAAAAAGGGTGAAATCAACTTCTTCGAAGTTGTGGTGGCTAAAGACACTAGAGCTCTCACACTCTTTCTTAGTTCTATCAAATATGTTAGCTTCACCTCTTGGTCCATGGAAGATTGTGACTCCAAAGGTCATTCGTCGTCTCATTTTGGGTGTCCATAAACTAGCAGAGGCCAAAGTTAAAAGTGTTGCAGCCTCTGGTGGTGGTTTTGCCTTATTGTTGCTTCTCTAGAACCTGCTTTGTTTCTAGTTGTCTACTAGTGTTAGAATCTGCTTCAGCATCTTCTGATCTATTTTGGTAGACACAGTTGCAGAAAGCTTCTTGTTGAACAAAGAACAAGGTTTATCACTTTATCTATTCTGTAAACCACACGAGATCAGTCCAAGCCATTTACCAAATGCTTGGCCATCCCTTCCACTCCTAGTTGTTCTTCCATTTTATTGCTAACTATCCTATCATTATCAAATTTTCATAGTGAAGTTCACGCAACCATTAATGTTGGATACAACTTTTTTATGCACATGTGCGCCTTAATATTTTTCCACTAAACATCGAAAGAATAATCAATACTGACTTTGAATGAACACAATTGATACCAACATCAATGAACATACGCCATCAGAGATAACAACATACCCAGTGAAATCCCACAAGTGGGGTCTGGGGAGGGTAAAGTGTACGCAGACCTTACCACTACCTCGTGGAGGTAGAGAGGCTGTTCCCAAAAGACCCTCAGCTCAAGTGCAGCAAATCCAAGTACTAAGAAGAAGAAAATAGTAGAGAAAACACAACAACTAACAATGGAGGTAGTGCAAAGCCTACAAGAAAGGAACAAGAACAACAAACTAGTGCAATAAACGAAACACAATAAACAACAGTCGATGATACATATCCAAAGCAAGAACTACAATAATATGACTATTACACGACAAACACCAACAAGCCTAAACCCAAGTTCATCAGAGATGCATACAGTAAATCCAGCAAGTTCATAACCATTCTCCTATTCTCATTTGACCCAAGAGAGTTGTTTAATATGCAGGGTAAAATAAACGCCACTAACAATTTTTGTATAACAAAATGCGGGGAACAACCTAAACTGAAAATTGCAATTATCTGGCTATCCTACATAGCATTGTCGTAGGAAGTCTAAAAAACTTTTTCTAACAAAAATAGAGAAAATGGCTAAAAGGACCCCCCCCCCCCCAAAAAAAAAAAAAAAACTATAGCCATTTCCAACTAGACACTTATTCTACACGGGAGTCCTATTATCCCCGGAACCTTCTATTTTCGGAATTTTGTAATCCTTAAACGCTGACTTGACCAAGAAAATCAGATATATAAAAGTGTTTGTATACACGCACTATGGTCCACTCCCTTCACTTTTATTTCCCTCAATATTTCCAAATCAGTGGACCCCGCCTATTTCCTTATTATTTCCCTTTTTCTGGACAAACTCAGCAATTACTATCCACCACCAAAAGAATCTCAAAACCCCCCATTTTTGCATCCTTCAACTCTCTGCAGCAGTTCACAAATCCAATCGATCTCTTTATTTTCTTTTATTATTCTAAAGATTTCCATTCCCCACAATCTTACACAAAATACTTGGATCTCAACCCAAGAATACACTTGTTCATTCGAATCGAACAACATAGTTCTTTTCGTTTTTATTTTCCGAGAAAAGCCATGAAAATCATAGGAGCTTGCGCAGAGGAAAAGGAGCAAGATCGATTTGAAAGTAAGTAAGAAAAAGAGGCAAAATAAAATCTATTGTCAAACTCAGATTGTCATTAAAACAGATCTCTTCCTACCTCAATAACACGTAGATCAATTGGAATTCAAACACGAGAGACATTGTGTTCTTAATTCCTCAGTGACTTACCAACTTATCTCATACTACCTTCCTAATTAGAACTAAAAAATTTCAAACATTAGTTGGGTAGTCAAGAATTTGAACGTAAGGGTGCATAGTGTGTTTATGGGTCACAGTTTTCAGTGCTTGAACTTTGATAATGGTGAGAATTTCAATTTTGAGGAAGATGGAAAACAGGGCAGTGGTATGTGGATGCGTTAATGAGTCCGAATTCTGATATTACAGCTGCCTATTCTTTGAATTTTGGGGTTCTGATAGTTCACTGAAGTGGTGATAGCGGTAGTCGTGGTGGAAGTTTGGTGGGTGTGGAAAGAACGAAAAAGAGAAAGAAAACAAAAGGAAAAAAGGTATAAATAAATAAATCTTAAATGTTAAGTTGAATTAATAATATAAACTCCAATTGGAAACTGACACATGGACTACTTAATTCGATTTTAGCAATTTTAGGTCTTTTCGTTCAATCCTTACGCGCTTACAAGAGGTGTATTCACCTTCTTGGACATGTCAGCGTTTAAGGGTTACAAAATTTCGAAAATAAAAGGTTCAGGGGGTAATAGGACCCCGTGTAGACTAAGTGTGTAGTTGGTAAAATTACAATAGGTTTTGGGAGGGAGGCTTTTAACCATTTTCTCAACAAAAATACTACGAAGTCTTCACTGCATCTTGTATCAAACTTTTCTCTATGAGCACCTAACAAAAACCAAGCTGTCAAAGTCCTGTTTCTATTAAAATTTTGGCAAAGGATAGTGTGGCATACCATCTTACCCAGACTAAAACTGCATGTCGCATTATCAATAACCACAAGGTTTTTGCAGTAATTTCTCGACAGTGGACAACATGGAATTTCAGCACTAATTTCGATAACAGCAATATCAGTATGAGAAAAGATACTGTTTAATTTGAAGCATGAAAACCAAACAAATACACTGTTTTGTGTTTTCTTTTCTTTTCGCATCCACTCCTCCCTTTCCTCTTGCAATTACTGTAGTTCTGCTGCAGGGCACTAAATAAGATGTACTAGCATATATGTAATTATATGCTGGAAACATGCTAAACAGATACTCGACTAACACAAAGGATTATATCGTGACATTTCATCGAACTGTGCAAGCCACATTAATTGCAGCATAATAATCTAGTATCACAAAACTTCAAATCTAAGGCATGGCACAACAGTAGATAGTTCCTTTTCTTTTCACAAACAACATCGGGTAATCCATTCGGTCAAAATCAAATCAAGTAACTTGTAATAACCAGACCAGAATAAACTATAGCAATAATATGTTGGAAACATACTAAGCAGCTACTCGGCTAACACGAAAAGATTATATATCATGACGTTTCATCGATAATCGAACTGTGCAAGCCACATTAATAGCAGCATGCAAATCTAGCATCACAAAACTTCAAATCTAAGGCACTAACAGTAAATAATTCCATATTTTTTCACAACAAGGTCAGGTAATTCCAATTCAGCCAAAATTGAATCAAATAACTAGTAACAACCAGAAGATTATGAAAAAAACTAATAAATTATCTAATAGACGAAAAGGTAAGAAAAAAGGAGAAAGCGACATTAATTGCAGCATAACAATCTAGTATCACATAACTTCAAATCTAAGGCACGGCACAACGGAACAAGGTCAGGTAATAATTCCAATTCAGTCGAAATTGAATCAAGTAAAAACGAATAAATCATCGCAAATAGACTAAAAAATTCAAAAAAAAAAAAAGGAGAAAGGTTACATGGAAGAACTCGAGCTGGTCCTCAAGGTGTTCGAGTGCGGTCCGAATAGCGTTAAGGCTCTTAGCCTCATGAACGGCGGATTCATCGTCTTCATCAACACGGAACTCCTTAACGTAAACGTATCCAGCTTTTACCTGATCTCCATTGTTATCGGTTTTCTTGTTAGAGCGGAAGTCGGCGCGAGACTTGACGGAATTGAGGAAGTGAGCTCGTGAAACAGAGTGAATAGCATCGCTGAGTTTATCATGTAAATCCCAGATTTTCTCGAGGACAGCTTCGATTTCATACACCTCCATTTCCCATTTCATGGAGGAAACCACACTAAGGAGGGAAAGTATATTGAAAATTTTGTAAAAAAAGCAAAAAGGGAAAGAGAGAATTCTAGGGTTTGTGAGTTTTATTTATTTTGTGTGTATTTGTATTTTTTTTTCCCTCTTTCTTTTTTTGGATTTAGTAAGGCGCTTCGTGCGCAATAACCAACGCATATTTTGGTGGGTAGTGACCTGGCACTCCTATACCATTACAGCGTGGAAACGTGAGGCTCATGAGTCAGGTGTATTTTCGTCATCATTCTGGGACGGTGGTCCCCACAGTGAACAGTTCCTTGTCAAAATATATCAATTTGAATTGTGAGGTTCAAACTCTATTAAAATATAAATAAATAAATAAAAAGAAAAGGTTTTTTTTGGGTAAAAAAAGAAGGTTGAAACTCTACTCTTGTTTCATTTTTTTTTAAAGCACCGATTGGGCAGATAGGAGCCAATGAATACCCTGCTTATTGTGTTTACCGTATCCAATAATTTGGGCTGCTATTCGTGGACCACAATATCACAGACAAAGCGAGGAAGACGTGGAACACAAGAGAGTAGCCTCTTAATTCACTCCACACACGAAATGTGAGAGGCAGAAGATAATTGATTGTACATAGTAATGCCTGGACATTAGGTATGCAACATAGAAAATCGACTTCGAACAAGTTTAACTTGCGCTTGTCCCAAACTGAGATGGCCTACGGGCTAGGATGTGGTTGCCCAAGTAGGGATCCAACTTAACTACACAAGCGGAACTCTACTCTTTTTTCAAGGACTAGAAACCACCCATAATTGGATTTAAATTAAACACGGATTGGTTTTTTTTTTTAAAAGAAAAATGTGTGAGGCTTGTTGTTGTTTTTCATCTCTAATGTATTCCTCGTGTTAGCGAATTAAGATTGCCCCCTAATCTTTCTTATCTTCTACTTCTCTTCATATGTATACTTCGGAGTAAATGATTCGAGCCCGTTTGGATTGGCTTATTTTAAGTGTTTTTTAAGTTAAAACAGTTTTTAAGTTGTTTATAGTGTTTGGGTAAGGCAAAAAAGTGCTTCTGGACACTTAATTTTAAGTCAAAATAGCAAAAAAAAACTAAAAACTAAAAGCTGAAATTTCCAACTTAAAAAAAACAGCTTAAAATAAGCTTACCCAAACAGACTAATCTCAATTTAGAACTCTCGTAAAAATTGAGTTTCATAGACTCGATAACATCGTACTCACATATGGAGTCACTGCAACCTCTTAGACTATTCGGATAGCAAGCAAAATGTGCTTGTGGTCGTTCACGTCGATTTTCATTTCTTAGCACGTTAATTTTTTTATATATATATATAACTTGATTTTGTGTGGTGTTTAGTTTTCACTTTCAGTTCGGCTGAAGTGTATGGGGTGGCAATCTAATTTTGGCTTAATTACTTAGTTATCTTTACTCTAGCTAGTAATAAATTCTTATCCTATATAAATAGTAATTTTTCACTTCTAAAAGATTTTAGAAGAAATTGATTTAGCTCAAATTTGTTCTACAGTGTTTTCCAAAAAAACAAAACGTGTTTATTAATTCATGAGCAAATCAGATTTTAATTTATTCTTGAGCCATGAATTTGGATTAGTAAAATTGTTTGAACCAAGTGATCTTTTTTTTAAAAAAAATCCTTGCCGTGATACTTCAAATGCAAAAGAGTTTTTCACTAACTAATTTCAAGATCGACACTATGTTTTCTTACTTAATTACTCGACTTTTTTATTTCTTAGCTCTCATTATTGTTTTAATTAATTTAAGTTTGACCGATTAACTGTTTTTAACGGATCTTAAAGAATGTTTAATTTCTTACGCTTAAGATAATTAGAACTCTTACCTAGAATCGCATAAGTTAAGCAAACCCTTTAATTAGAGTTAATCTAGCATTATTTGAGCTAAAATAGGTGTCCTAATTTATTTTAAAAATAATTAGGTGGCGACTCTTTGAATTAATTTAGGAATCACCAATATATTGTAGGGAAAAGTACATTCATGCCCTATGAAAGTAAACTATTTACACTTAAATACCTCCTTACATAAAATACTCCTAACTAATTATAGAAAATCCCCCCTTCCCTTATTGTAGATTTAGTTATTTATCTTCTTTTTAATTCTTTTCATTTTTATTTCTCTACTTCTTCTCTTTTTTTTCTTCTTTATTTGTTTATTTTTTCTTTTTATGTTTCTTTGTTCATTTATTTTTTTGTCAAATTATTTTTTTCTTTATTTCTTTTTACACCATAATCAAATTTATACTCGATTTTTATTGTGTATACTCCTTTTCTTCTTCTTCTTCTTCTAATCTTTTCTTTTCTTTTTTTTCTTTTTTTTTCATGTATTTCTTTATTCATTTATTTTTTTCTCTGCTTATTTTTCTTGCTTTTATTTTTCTCTTTATTGGTTCCTTTTATTTTTGTGTTTTTTTTTATTTTCTCTTGATTTTTAAATTTCTTTATTTCTTGTTCCTTTCCTTTTCTTTTCACCTTTTTTTGTCGTTTTTTTTTTCTTTGTTCGTTTTTTTCTCTCAAACAATAATGTTCTTTATTTTTTATTTTCTCTTATTTTTTAATTTCTTGTTTCTTTCCTTTCCTTTCTCCTTTTCTTTTTGTTTTGTCATTTATTTGTTTTTCTTTTTAATTCTTTTTTTTCTCAAACCATACTATTATTTATTTTTTTATCACAATCTAATTTCATATTTTTATTCTTTTTATATATCTATTTTTTCTAATTTCATTTGATTCTCTTTTCTTTCAAATTTTTTATTTTTTTTCATTTGCTTCAGTCCGTAATGATACCATCACAGTATATTTATATAATGTCATGGTATTATCTATATCTGCTTTAACTCTTCAATGAGACTTCCATGATACCATCACAGTATATGTATATGTTGTTATTGTATCATAATGTTTGCTTCAACACTTCAGTTAGACCTCTATGCAATACCATCACAGTATATCTATATAATGACATGGTATTATTGAAGTTTGCTTCAGTTCATAGTGTACCATCACAATATGTCTATATATCGTCATGGTATCACTGATGTCTGCTTCAATCCGTCTATGAGACCTCCATGATACCATCACAATATACTCATATACTAGCATGGTACTATCCTTCAATGAGATCATATCGGTATATCTAGATATATAGTATCATGAAGGAATGCTTTAAACCTTCAACGAGACACTCCTCAGTACACCATCACATATTTTTATATACTAGCATGGTATCGTGGAGGACTACTTCAGTCCTTCAATAAGACACTTCTCAACCCTTCATGATACCATCACAATATATTCATATACTATCATGGTATCATTGAGGTTTGCTTCAGATCACAATGATACTATCACAATATATCTATATGTTATCGTGGTATCATTGATATCTGCTTCAGTCCTTAGTGAAACCTCTATGATACCATCACAGTATATCTATATATTGTGATGGTATCATAGAGGATTGCTTTAGTCCTTCAATGAGACACTCCTCAATGCACCACAACAGTATATCTATATACTTGCATAGTATCATACTTCAATAAGACACTCCTCAATCCTCTATGATACCATTGCGATATATTTATTTATTGGCATGGTATCATGAATGACTATTTTAGTCCTTCAACGAGACACTACTTAGTATACTATCACAATATATATATATATATATATATATATATATATAATATATATATATATCTATATATTGGCATGGTATCGTGGAGGATTATTTCGATCCTTCAATGAAAAAAAACTCCTCAATCATCCATATATACTGTCATGGTATCATTGATGTTTGCTTCAGTCCTTTAGTGAGACCTCCATGATACCATCACAGTATATCTATATACTGACATGGTATCATTCAGGTATGTTTCAATCCATTATTTATTGTTGATTTTTTATGTATATATATATTCTGATTAATCTAAAAATAGTAGATAATATCTTTATATTTTATTTTATTTTATTTAAAAAAATAATAAAATAGAAGATAATCTAATCAAAAATAAAATATATATATATCTACTTATTTAAATTTTATTAAATAAATCAGTAAATTTAATATTATTTTTAATTACTTTTTATTATAGTCTAATTAATTATTTATTTTATATTTTTATTAGTAAAAAGATAACTAATTACTATATTTTTATTAGTCAAAGAATACTAATTACTATATTTAATTACTAATTTGTAATTACTACTAAATTAATTAATTAATTAATTAGTACTTAATTAAAAATATAAAAATAAAAAGAGTTAAATAAAAAAAAACTATTATTTTAATTTAAAGGATAAAAGGAAAGGGGAGAAGGGGATCTACTCTGCCCCCCCAAAAGGGAAGAAAACTAAAAAGAAGAGAAATGGCCTACTATAGCAATTAATGCGCCTATTTATTATCAAAATTGATGGGCCTTCAGTCGTCAACTAAGTATAGGGGGTAATGCGGGTAAATAATTACTAGCGCATGGATATTTTTAAAATTAGTTTGGAAAGAGGCATTTTGATGTAAATACTTTAATATTTGATCTATTTAGGGCACTTTTCCCTATATTGGGTGTACTCCATTTTGACGCGATTAAAATGGGGGTATAACAAGACCTAAACCCTAACTTTTTAAAAGATACATTTTTTCAAGTCTATTATGTTAGTATGGTAGGTCTTGAAATAACAAGACCTAAAACCTAATCTTTTAGAAGGTATATTTTTTCAAGTCTATTTTGTTAACATTTTAGGTCTTCGATTACAAAATCAAAACCCTAATTTTTCAAAAGGTACATTTCAAGTTTATTTTGTTGGTATTTCAGGCCTTGAAATTGCAAGGCCTAAACCCTGATTTTTTAGAAAGGTATATGTTTTTTCAAATCTATTTTGTTAGTATTTTAGGTCTTAAAATTACAAGACATAAATCCTAATTTTTAGAAGAGACATTTTTTCAAGTTTATTTTGTTAGTATGGTAGGTTTAAAGTGTATGGTTCGTTATTCATGTTTCAAGGACGAAATTGCAATTGTGTCTTGATTTTGTTAAGTTTGAAACGTATTGTTCGTTAATGATTATTGTCGCGCCCTATTTTGAACTGGCCAAAATATGCTTGCAACATCCGGCTCTTTCTGCCTTTGTTTTGGAAAAAGGGTTTAGAGTCGCCACCTAAATTTTAGGAAAACTTAGGAAACCATTTTTTAATGTAAAACTCTGTTTTTAGTCTGCGAAAACGTTTGAGATTCTGAGTAAGAGTTTTGGTTACTCGAAGGGAAGGTGTTAGGCACCCTTCAGAGCCTATCCGAAGATAGTCCTTAAACTCAGTTTTAGAAACATATTTGGGAAAATTATTTGCTCATTATTTGCTAAAAGGTGATAAAAACATGGTTTATTAATTTAAAGAAAAACTCAAAGTATATGACACATGCCACTACAATAGGCAAAAATATAAAATATACTTATGGTAAAAAGATGAAACATATGTACGTATATGTCAAAATATATGAAAGTTTAATAGCAATAATTAAAGTATGTAAAACTTTATGATTTATAAGAAATATATATACTTAAAAGCTATGTAAAAAGATGAAGATATTATTTATAATAAATATGCCTTTGTAAAGTAAAATATATGTAGTTCTTAAAGTTTGAGAAAGTTTATGACATGTTTATTAAAAAGGAAGTAAAGATGACGTATGTATATTTAAAATATAGGAAATCATGTGAAAAGTATATTATTTTAAAAAGATTTGGATAAGTAAAAGTATGTAAGAAATATATTGGTAATAGAGAAAAAAAGATATAAGAGGAAACCATATTTGTTTTGTAAATATATTTCATGTAAAAGAACAATTTGAAAATTGAGTAGAGAAACGAGAATTATTTGTTTTCATGTAAGGGAGACTTTTATTCGTAAGTAAAAAAAATGAACATGCATTGAATACGAAAGAAAATATTATGTACGTGAAATGTAATTGTGATAAAAATAATATATGTGTAATTTAAATAGGAAGAAGGGTAAATAAAAATATAAATATATATACCTTGTAGTAGATAGCATATGACATATACACCTTGTGTTTTTAGGCCTCAAAAATCTGAAAATCTGAAAATATATATATAGAGTATAGCAAAATACTTGTAAAATATTGGTGTTAGAATAAGAGAATACATAAATTACTAATAAATATAAAGGAGGCTTGCCTAAATTAGATAAAGCATTTTATAATTTAAAGCCTAAGAATGACTAACTATTGGTGTGAAATAAATTGAATCGCTAATTAATGCTTTTGAAAATCTACCGCGAGTTATTTGGAACAAAGTCCTTCTTGAAACGAAGCCTAAGTTAGTTAATAAAAAATCTGCACTATTCACCATTTATCACTACTATTTTTGAAAGTGTTTAAACACTAATTTTAAAGGATTTAAAAGGGAAATTAGAAATATTTGCCTAGGCTAAAGGAATGAAGGAAAACTCTTTCAAAATTTCAAACTAAATATCCTAATCAAACCAAATGGTAAGCCGAAGGATAAATGTTAATCGAAGTCACAAAGAAAAACACATATCCAAATAATACAAGGTTAGTTAAACAAATTCAAATAATAAGAAAAACATATAGAAAATAAAGGGCTAAGTATATTAAGTTCCTTTGGAGGAATTAATCTCCTAGTGAGTGACTCCGAAACACCGCGATGGTTCCTAATAGTTGTTCGACCCAAAACATATTTGGGCCGAGATTGAGTTTCGAATGAGAACTCCAACTCTCCGGGGTGTACATGAAACAAAGAAAGGTGATAAGGATTAGTAACTTGCATAACAAAGTTTACAAAAATATAGAAATATGCCAAACTTAACAATAAAGTGATAAAGAAAACAAACATGCTATTTGGTAAATACACAAGAATATATGAAAGACGACATGTAACCATATTTGCTTCATTTTTAGCAAATGATCGAATTTATTTGACTAGAGCACAAACGAACTAACATGAGATGATTATCCGAAAAGAACTTAGGCAAAACGAACATTTTCAACACTAGTCGATTATTGGAAAACAAAGTACACAACAAGTAGCAATATAAAACTTTATTATTATTTATTTCAAGTAAAGAAAGTAGTTATGAAACAAATCACTTCAAAAAGATAACACTAATAACCGGGAGATTAAAGGAGAACTAAACTACTACGTTGGCTTATAATGAGTTCCTTAAGCTAGTATTCCCGAAATTGATCCCGAGTTAAAACCAAAACAATGAAAATACGGGCAGCCCTCTTCTTCTAACAAATGCACACTAAATCAACCACTTTTTACTAGGATTAAGGTGTTTTGAAGAAAAGTTAGATTACAAGCAAGACCACGATATTTTACAAACGCCGAAAAATATAAACATGATATATACATTCCTATCCTAAACAACATTTTTGGGACTAAAAAAAAAATGACAAAACTTATTGCAAACTTTTCTATCTTAAGAGATTGAACTACAAGAAATGCAAGCATAACAACATATACTTTTCGGGTTTACACGAAATTAATCAACTAACCAAAAATGAAGACAAACCAATTAACGAATTGGTCCGCCAACTTCACTATGACACAAATTTAAATGAAGAAAAGCGAGAGTCACGACTCAAATTTCAACTTTGCAAATTAAGTGGTACTCTTGATACTTAGGCAAATGTATGTCAACAAAAACACATAAGGAGAACATTCAAACCAACTATGGCTACTGCAATAGTAAAGTTCCATGCTTGTTCAATCATATATAAGGTTCAAAGTCACCACTTCCGCACCCACATCTTGAAACAAATAGCACAAAAGGTCTACAAACAAACGGTTAACCATGTTGAGGGCTTGAAACTCGTAGTCTTATCATCCTAATCTAAAGTTTTAAGACTTTAAATCCTTTTTACGCTAAACGAAGGCTGCCAACACCTTGCGGGAACGAAAAAATTATAAAAGGCGAACTAAACAATTATTATAGTCATCAAGTGATCACAACAAAATCCTTAAACATTCAGCGGTATAAACCCGGAAAAACTCGAAGCCTCTTGAGGTTCATTTCAAGCTAATCCAAGGTTATAAATACTCTTTCAATACACCATCAACCTTAAATACAAACCAACATCCCGACAACTACATTACTTCAAATCTTGCTCAATAATTCGTACCAAACAGCCAACCATTTACAACAATTAAACCAAACCTTGAATTGTAAACATTTCACAATCACATAAGCTAAACCAAACGGCCAGAAACTGATTTTCGTTTCACATTTTAACGCCTAAAATCAGCCAAACATGAACAACCCAAACTCACACGAATCAATGGATCACAAAACTAAACATAAAGTAATTAGACGGGATAGGATTTACCTTGTGTTGGGCAGCGATTGAGACCGTCAAGTGTCGAGTTTCAAACTAACTCTTCCGACTCCGACTCCGGTTATCCGAATAGCAAATGGGACAACGAGAGTGAAACGAATAGTGAGTATGTGGAAATCAACAATGAACAACCAGAGAAACAATTTCTAGTGAGCTGTTGATATATTTTTTTTTTTGATTTCCGCCCGTCCGTCTGTGTGTGTGTGTTCGTGTTCATTTTTGTGTGTGTCTCTTTTTTTTTTGCCGTTTCTGTGTGTGTGTTCTCTTTTATAGCCAAAATTCTAAGGCTCCAACGGTTTCTTTCCAAGAATTCAACATTTGAATTCTTGGAAAGCCAAGTTGCAAAAGAAATGATGAAAATCAGAGAAAAAAAAAAAGGAAGAAACTTACTCCTTTTTCAGGCCGATTTGAAAGATGATGGTGACGGGTCGGCGGTGTGGAGTAGACGGTCGGCGGCCAGCTGGGTTTCCTCTTTTCCGAGGTCTGCCACCGGCGGTGGCGACCTTTTCGAGGCTACCAAAAGCCTCCGAAAAGGGGAAGGGACGTTGTGAGGTGACGGGAGAGGGTGTGGTCGTCGTTTGCCCGCAAAATCCGGCGGGTTTTGGGGGTTTTGGGCGGCGGCAGTTGGGTTTGGGGGTGGGGTTTGTCGGCTGGTTTTGGGGGGGTGGGGTGTCGGTGTGGCTGAAGTGGAGGAGAGAGTGGAGAGTGAAGAGATTAGGGGTGTGTTTAGTGGTGAGGTTGGGCGGCGGCAGCAGGGTCTGGGGGTGGGGGTGTCGGCGGCTGGGGTTGGAAGGGATTAGGGGTTTGTTTGGTTTGGATGAAAGTGGGGAAGAGAAAAGAGTTAGGGTGTGTTTAGTTGAGGAATTTGGGCCGGGTCAGGGGAGTATTGGGCTGGGTCGGCTGAATTGGGTAGTGGGTTAGGAGGTGTTGGGTAGAAAGAGGTATAAAAATTGGCCCAAACATGTGTAGGTAATGAATTAGTTTGTAGAAAAAAGAAATAATTTCCCTAGTCGTTTTCCACTTAATTAATTTAACGATGCCTTCTTTCACCCCGATTAATTTCAAATACTTATATAGTTGACTTAAACATAATTTTGGTACGCATAATCGCAATCCTCAATTGATAGAACAATATTTAGGAAATGTTATAGCGATACGACAAATCTCATTTAGAGTTTGAAATAAAAGTTACTATACCAATATCTTGTTAAAAAGAATGAATTATAAAATATTTTTGGGGTGATTTTATAAGATACAATATTATTATTATAAAAAGTAAAGGAAATCATTTTAAAAAATGATTATTGGTGCCAAAATTTATAAAAAATTAATATAGAAATAAGAAAATTATTTTGGAAAAATCCTCGGGATTAAGAAGCATATAA
Organism: Jaltomata sinuosa; assembly: GCA_003996215.1. Lineage (NCBI taxonomy): Eukaryota > Viridiplantae > Streptophyta > Magnoliopsida > Solanales > Solanaceae > Jaltomata > Jaltomata sinuosa. Next base: position 186,071 of record QJPP01007247.1, read on the forward strand.
AAATTAATTATGGGAAAAAGGAGGGCCAAAATTGGGTGTCAACAACTATGGTTTTGGCTTCGGGCCTACTGGCACTATTTTCTAACCTTGCATCGCCCCGGGGGCCTGTTTTAATGGAAATGATTTGGAAATGGTTTGATTTAACTTGTGAATGTTCATGGGTAAAAGAAAGTAAAATTATGTTTTAAAACACCAGTTTTACGACTAACGCTAGACTCGGCAGGGCCGGGGTGCTAGTTGAGTTTTCTTGCTACTTGAGATGATTTTTAGCCTCGGTCGGACCGAGCACTTGAGATGACTTTCTACTGTTTAGACCCGGTTATGCCCGGGCACCCTTGGAGTGGTTTTTGAGATATTTTCCTACTACTTTAGTCCTGGACAGGGTCTGGGCATGCATATTCGAGACTGGATCTCTATCTTGATACCGGACTTGCTTCCGGATGACATGTTTTGATACTGAGTTTTAGTATGGGGTCAGGGACCTCCATGGACATTGCCATCCGGGCCTGGGGCTTCGGGCTGCGTGTGCCGGAGGAAGGGTATACGGTGGAGTAGAGGTATACGGGCAGTGTCCTTCCATGGAACCTACCTGCTGGGCCGGATCGGCACCGGAGGAGGTACATACAGAGATACCATTTCACTTGAGATCTTCATGCATCATATCATTCATTGTTTGAGGCTCCACCCTTGTTTGTTGCTTTTGTTGATTGTACGCTCCGGTAGTATGGGATGCCGGAGGGTTTGTTTTCACTTGTTTGTGTTCCTCGGTTGTATGGGCGGCCGGGGGACTGTAGGTAGACTCTTGCTATTTACTTACAGAATTGTTCCCTGTTACGGTTAAGTAATGAAATTGGTACTGATAGACTGGTTAGTTTCTGGATTGAGATTGATATGATTAGTTGATTGATTCATTCTCCTGAGCATGCCTATCATTACTCTTTCCCTCTTCTTATACTTGAGGTTACCGGTATACCGTCCATTTCGTAAACTTATTATGTATACACTGTTATTGCAAGGACCCCAGGTGCGTTACTTCTTACTTTCGCCTGTGCCTATGGTGTGTATATTCTGCTTACTGGCCTCACATGTCGTTCTGTTGATTTCCCTCTGGGCTAGTTCCTGTGTACCTTTCATTGATTTCTGTGACTGCTTGCTTCCATTCTGTCTGTTACTACGCTTTTATCTTATACGTGCCCAGTCGGCCTATGATACCTACTGGGTACCTTATGCTTCGCATTTGGTGCTCACCCTACCCCCCTGCATCTTTGGGTGCAGATCCTAGCGTGGGCCATCGCCGTTAGATCACTGTGATTCGTGCTTGGAGATCTGTTGGGGACTACTTCAGACTGAGGGTGAGCTCTTGGCGATCGGAGCTTAGCTTTAGTTTATCTTTTACTTCATGTACTCTATTACTATTCAGAGACATCTGTATATATTGTTTTGGGTCGTTTGCACTCCATGTATGTAGTTTTGGCTCTATACTATGATATCAGGTCTTGGGGTTTGGTTTAGTTTTCGCATATGTATATATATATACTCCTGTTATCTATTCTCCTCATCTTACTCCCTTACTTTTGCTTATTAAACTATTCTTCCGCTTATTTGTTAGATAGTAGCCCATTACTAACTGTCCTGGGCTACGGGAATTGATTCGCCTACTGGGGGGTTGTAGGTTCCATCATGACCGAGAAATCGGGTTGTGGCAGGGGCGGCTGGTTTGAGTAAAATGGGGGCTTAGGATTGATGGGTGTGTGGTTTAAAAGGAAAGAAAGGGTGAAGTGATCTTGGCCGTTGATCGTATTAGATCAACGACTGAGATTTAATCTGAATGAATGGGTTTTGGAGTGGGTCAATGGGTACCCAAATTGGAATTGAAATTGAGCATTTGAAATTGAGTCCAAATTGACTCAATTGAAATAAATTAAATAAAAGGAGGCTAGAATTTAAATAAATTGGGAAGAAAATTTAAATTGGGCTGCTGTGTAATAAATAAAATACTACGTATATATAATTTAATAGATAAAATAATAGCTAACGATAATTATCAAGCGAAGAATTTTATTTAAAATTAATTACGTATATATATTGTACGTAAAATTAATGACATGTAATATTATACGAAATTTATGATAAAATAGTAATAATTAAGAAATAAATTATATATTTATAAATTGCATACGAATTTAAAAAGTGTCAAGACGTCGATAAAATACGTGATTTATTTAGCAGATAAAAGCAATACGCGAGAAAAATTAAGCTTAAAAATAACAATAACTAGTATAATAACAGCCCGAGAGAGGTATAGAAAAGTCAAAATTGGGTGTCAACAATCAATAGATGTGATGTTTTGGAAAGAGGCCATTAAAAGTGAATTAGATTCTAGAATTTCTAATCACACTTGGGACTTGTATGATTTACCAAAAGGTTGTAAACCCATAACTAGCAAGTGGATATTTAAGAAGAAATTGAGACCTGATGGTACAATTGGTAAATATAAGGATAGACTTGTGATTAGGGGTTTAACAAAAAGAAAGGTGTAGATTACTTTGATACTTATTCTCCTTTAACTAAAATAGCGACCATTAGAACTCTTATTGCTTTAGCCGCTATTCATAGTTTAGTGGTACACCAAATGGATGTCAAAACAGTATTTCTAAATGGTGATTTAGAGGAAGAGATCTATATGACTCAACCTGAGGGTTTTTGTGGTCCCAGGACAAGAGGATAAAGTATGCAAATTGAGGAAGTCCTTGTATGGACTAAAGCAAGCACCTAAGTAGTGGTATGAGAAATTTAATGTCACATTAATAAATAATAGCTTTGTTGTTAATTTAACTGATACCTACGTTTATTCTAAATTGATAGGGTCAGATTGTGTTATTCTATGTTTATATGTGGATGACATGTTAATCTTTGGCCCTAATGTGAGTGTTATTAATGAGACTAAGAACTTTTTATCTTCTAAGTTTGAAATGAAAGATCTTGGAGAAGCAGATGTGATTTTAGGGATTAAAATAAAAAAAACTTTTAATGGTTTCTTTTTGTGTCAGTCTCATTATATTGAAAAGATGTTGAAATTTTTTGATTATTTTGATGTAGTTCCAGTGAGAACTCCTTATGATCCTAGCATACACTTAAAAAGGAATAAAGAATCTAGTATTTCATAAATTGAATATGATAAAATAATTGAGAGTGTAATATTTCTCATGAACTATACTCGGCCAGATATAGCTTATGCTGTTAGCAGATTGAGTAGATATACTCGCAATCCCAGTAGTGAACATTGAAATGCTCTTCATCGCTTGTTAAGGTATTTGTGAGGTACTATGAATTGGAGTTTGCATTTTAATAAATTTCCTGTTGTTTTAGAAAGTTTTTGTGATGCAAACTAGGTAACTGACAATGATGAAGTTAGCTCCACTAGTGGCTATGTGTTTATTTTGGTTGCAGGTGCTATTTCATGGAAGTCTTCAAAACAGACTTGTATAGCACGTTCTACTATGGAATATGAATTCATTGCTCTCGAGTTGGCAGGGCAAGAAGATGAGTGGCTGAGAAATCTTTTGACAGATGTGCGGTTATGGGGAAGACAATCTTCACCAGTCTCTTTACATTGTGACTCACAGGCAGCTATTGGGATTGCTAAAAATAGCGTGTACACAGAAAAAGAGACATATTTGCATCAGACATGGTGCAGTTAAACAATTGTTAAAACATAGTGTTATTTCCTTGGAATATGTAAGGTCCGAAAGAAATTTGACGGATCCTTTAACCAAGGATTTGACAAGAAAATTATCCTTGAAACGTCGAGGGGGATAGGGCTAAAGCCCATGGATTGAGGTAGTATGGTGGATGCCCATTTGTGGTCAAACGAAGCCATATATGTCCTCAATGTACACTACATATCCTATCCCTATATCGTAAAGTAGTGTTTTATAAGGTTGAGCTTATCTTGCTCTTAATGATTCTATAGCCTTAAGGTGGTCTATTTGAGATAGACTTGATGGAATCACCTACGTGAGTGTAAAGGTATGGTCGCCTTTTATGAAAGACTTGGGTCGTCTTTCTAGAGCATTCTTGAGACCCAAGGTGTGTGTGCATGACCATAAAGCACGTTGGTAGTATCACGGAGGTTGCTCAAAATTATGGATATGATATGTGTTATGAGAGTCTCAACTTATATTCATTCAGTTCAAGAGTCCTTCACTTTGTGGATATTAGTTGTTGCCTCATTTCACTACGTGTTAATTCAAATCGAAAGATATTGACACTTAAGTACAAGTTCCTTCCTTTTGCCCAGAAATTATTCCTATTCTTTATCTTTGCATTAGTGGGGAATTGTAACATTAATCCTATCGATTATTCATTTGTGTAATGCAAAAAATACAAAGAGAAGAAAAAAAAATACATAAATGTTACAATTAAGATGAACATTTACGTCTATGTTACAAAGAAGATGAACATATCCTCTACAATTGTGAACTCTGTAAAAAGTGACTTAATGGCTCTTTAATGCCATTAATTTTCCGTTCCTCAAATTCACTCCTCTCTTTGCAATAACTTTTTTACAAATCCTATATAAAGGGAGGTCTATTGTTGAACATATACACCAAAAACAAAGAGGAAAATATCTTTTTCTTTTCCTCCTCTTCTAGTTATTTATTTTGAGCAATTGGTTTGGGCAACCTCCAAACTTTCAGCCACGAGTGCACGTGTTTGAAAGTAACTCTGGAACCTTGGGGAGCGACCGGCTACAACGATTTGCACCGGAGTCGGGCCAAAATCGCTTTTAAGACAGTGGCTTGCCACGACACAGTATTTGTGTCTATTCTCTTACTACTTTTTAATTCATGTTCTATATCAATATTGTAGTATTTTTTTACCAATAATATGTTCATAAATTATAGGATTTTTTCATAGAAACATAAATGATCACTTTTATTTTAATTAAATTAAATAATTTATTTATGTCAATTGGAGGCTCGAGTTTTTTTTAATCCCTTCCCATGAGCTCTCAGTTTTTTGCTCACTTGGTGATTTGAACTTACAATTTTAAGTTGGAACTGAAAGATGTTTCTCGTTACCATATGAATAACTTTTTTTGTCACGTTGAAATATTCAATACCTATTAAAATTTTAAAAGTAGATGAAGATTAATTGTGATTGTACAATAAGATAAAAATAAAGAGACTCTTATATGAAATTAGTGGCGAGAAGCCGGTGCTGTGCACCGACCCAATATTTGTTTACCAAATTATTTTTTTAAATAGTGTCAAATATATATTTATGTTAAATAATTTAAAATTTTAATGTAAAATAAGTTATATATATTTGTATGTCAGTAAATCATCTTATTAAGTGTAAAATAAATACATGATAAATATTATTAATATTAAAAAAATTTAAGTGGTGTTGATTAAATAATTTTTAATTTTTCATTTAAAATATGTGAGGAGATCCAGTGAGATGTCCATAACCGAAATATTTTTGTTCATTGATTGTCATTTTTGGTACTCAAAGTAATTTTAAAATTTACACAAATATCATCCCGTATTTAAAGTAATAAAGTCATAACAAAAAATCATGAATTTAAAACTAAAAAACACAGTCTAAATGAAAATCGAAAAATACACAAAAATATATAAAATAATGAAATTACCCTTGAGAGGAAGCAAGCACGTCGACGGAGACGTGTCGGCTTCCTGCCCAACTCTCACTTATATAATAAGAGAATTTAGCAACATTTACTGCAAATTAAATAATTTGAGAAAATCAACTAAAATATGGTGAAAACTGAAAACTGATTAAACAATCCTACCAAAAGTCCTTGCTCACTAGGGGTGGGCGTGGTATGGTATGGTATGGTTCGGCATTTGAAAGTTCGGTATGGTAATTTTTGTATTTGATTTTTAAAATTATTATACCATTATCATACCAAATTAATTCGGTATGGTTCGCTGTTTTAAAGTTTGATTTCGGTATTTTGAGGTATGGTAAAACAATAACCATATTTTGTTCAACTTCGACTAATATATAATCATATAATAGAGTATTATGACTTCGAATTTTCAAAAAAAAGGTATCAATTGTTCATACTAACACATTATACATGTTGAAATATATATTCAAAAGAAAGTACAAACAACTCTTTTTGTTAATCAATAACATTTAAAAGATATTTCAATCAAAATAGAGTAGTCAATGTTCCAACTTCTAAACATTTAATTTATACTAATACTAAATTGTATATTTGTTAGTATTTTAATAATATATATACGTTATATGTAACTATATACTTCGGTATGATATTCGATATTTCGGTATGTTATTTCTAAATATCGAATACCATATTGAATACCAAACAAATTTAAAATGTATACCATATACCATACCAAATATCATAATACCAAAATCACGGTATCAAAAATTTCGGTATGGTATGGTAATTCGATATATACTATGCCATGCCCACCCCTACTCACCACGCTAACAGAGTCCAGATTTAAACGACGTCGTAAAAGCAACAATAAAACCCTGTGAAATCCCCCCGCTAAACTTCATCTATATGCTACTGGCTGCAGCAATCAAGTGGCCCACCTTTACCCAATCACGCTGCGGTATTCCGCCGTCTAAACTCTTTTTACTCCTCCGCCGCTTCTCATCCCCGCCAGCAGAACCACCACCAATGGGTACCGCCTTTCCCAGAGACGAAAGTTATCTAGAAAATGTTATTCCTAGACGTATCGCACTCTTCGTATCTATCCAAAATCAGCAACGCCTTCAGCGTCTTTCACTCTCCCCTGATCCTATACAGTAAACTCTTAACTATTTCTCATATTGTTTTGTCTATTACTACTCTGTCTAAAAAATGAATTATATGAGTTTGATTATTTTGCTGATAATTTCTCTATCATTTTTTACTGTATGTTTTGTAATGTTTTAAGGTTGTAAATTTTGTTTCAAAAAGAGTGAAGGGTCAAAAATACAAACTGCGAGTTTTCTATTTGAACTATCACCAACTATCAGGTAGGAAAAGGGAACAACTGATAGTTGATGTGTGTTTTGATAAATAGTTAGTGATAGTTCAGGTAGTAGTCTTGCACACCTTATAGTTCAGGTTTTAAATTCGAAAAACTGGGATACTTTAAGTGTGTTTTTGACCATCAACTCTTTAAAAAAAATAGGAAACAATGTTCTTACTCACCCCGAAAATTAATTAGAAGGATGGCATTCTTACTATGTGTATAGTCCTATGATTTAACATATGTCAAATGTTCTCTTCATCAAAAACATATGTCAAATGTTTTTGATTATAAAGAAGTGATTTATGGTATTCTTTTGTAGCTAACTTTTATTTTAACAAGTTAGGACATGATGTTCCATTTCCTTATAAAAAAAAATAGGACATGATGTTCCATTTCATCCTGAAAATTAGTTTAAAGTATATGAATATATTGCTATTTGTAGAATCGCACAAAAATTTGCATTGAGCATGATCTCCTCATACTTTTTTGAAATAGTTTTTAGGCATAATACATAAACAAACAATCAAAGTTGGCTTCAGCTGACAAGTAAGCACTTCCAACTTTGAGTATGCACGTTTAGACGCCTCAACTCATTTCCACTGTGTTAGTTGAATACTCCAACTTACAAAATGATCATCTAGACATCTCCAACATTTATGTGCCACGTCAACATGGGGTCTCCACGAGGCACATTGGGATGAGTTGGTGTATTTAGTTGCCAGTTGAGACCAAAGTTGAGATGTCTAGATGTGCACTCTCAAAGTTGGAGTGCTTACTTGCCAGTTGAGACTAAGTTTGAGTGTCTGTTTATGTATTATGCATAGCTTTTAACTACAAAAATTGTGATTTATAATACCTTCATGTATTTTCTAAATATGCAAATTTTAGTTAAAAAATGGAAATGATGTTTGTATATACACAAAAAATTAGTGCTGTGAACATTGCCATTCTTTTTTGGACGGAGGAAATAATTAATTTGGTAAAACTTTTTTTAGTTAAAATGTTGATTGTAGGTTATGATTGTGTTAAATTAGGATTGAATTACCGAATGGAACTGTGAAGGAGGGGAAGAAATGGAATACAACGCCTTTGGATATAGCAAAGGAGATATCAAAGAGCTTGGCTTCCAATGCTTTGATAGCAAAGGTGAATGGGGTGCTTTGGGATTTGTTGAGGCCATTGGAGAGTGACTGTAAGCTCGAGCTCTTCACTTTTGACAGTGACGAGGGTCGCGATACGTTTTGGCACTCTAGTGCTCACATTCTTGGCGAGGTTTTAGCCCTTTGTCTACCACATTGTGGTTGTATCTTCATCAAGTTTTGATTTTTGAAAATTGTTTTTAATAAAAGTACTTGCTATGCCCTTTTTTAAGTTTTGATTCTTTTTTTTTGTGGTTTTCTTAGTCATTGGAGAGGAAATATGGCTGCAAATTGTGTATTGGACCCTGTACAACAAGAGGAGAGGTATTGCGTTTGCCTAATCTTTAAATATTAAAATCTTTTATAGTTTAGAAGTGTTCTGAAATCTGAGACAAAATTATCTAGTATTGGAATGAAATGGGCCCGAATAGAGCAGGATGGAGGATGATTCATATAGTCGATGTCTTTGAGGCATAGTTGATTGATTAGTTTTGGGGTCTAAATCATGTTATGAAACCTTTTCTTATTTTGCATGGCTGATGTAGTTATTGCATTTCTTCTGTATGAATTTATTAAAGTGAAAACAGCTAGCTAGCTAATTATAAGCTTAAGTAGTTTCCAAAAAATAATTTAACTTTGGTTGGTACTTATTGCTTAACCGCATTATTTGGTAGCTGATTTCCTGGTAAAGACCTTGGGACAATTCGACATCCCACCTTTAGCATCTTTAGTTGCTGCTTTAACTGCGGCCATAAGCCCATAACCCTTGTTGATTTCCCGGTTGAAAGAGCCATCCTAAGAAAAAGCCCATGAAACTTTGTCCTCAGTACTATCATTTGAATGTGGCATTTCATCATTTGAGCCTAACATATTACTAATGAACTAACTTCTCAAAAAATCCATATTCCTTGAAATGAGTTAGGCAAAATTAGATAACATTGTTTTTCTCAAAAAAACTAAATAAGATAACACTGTTCCACTACCTGCTCCCTCCTCCTGGCTGGCTCTCTCTCTCTCTCATTATAGTTTATTCTTTACTCAGTTCATATTGCTTCCAATCTGTTATGACATGTCTAAACTGCCTCTGCAGGGTTTCTATTATGATGCCTTTTACGGTGATCTGGGGCTAAATGAGGATCATTTTAAAGGGATTGAGGCAGAGGCGGCAAAAGCTGTTTCGGTATTACTTTTTTTTTCTGTCAGAGTTGCCTTGATCTAATGAGCATAAAGTCTTCCTCAGTTCTGTCTTTTGGAGTTTCTCTGTTCTGATTGTCTGTAAAAAGGGATTGAATGATTTATGGTTGAGTATTATGTTTCTCGTTACTCTGATGTGATAATTTTTTTTTGATTGGTGACTTCCATGTGATTATAAACTTAATAAAAGATTTCACTTTCTGTTCTATATGGTTAGGAAGTTGGTAAAAAGGAAAGTGCATTTCAACAAATTTGATATGTTTTTTGCTAGTCTTTTGTGAAAAGTAAATTCAAAACAGAACCGGCTTTGCTGATTGCTAAGCAATTCTTTAGTTAAGATAATCGTTTGAATGTCTCCAACCCTGTTATAGAATATAACCAGATCAGGACCACTATTTGTACATGTGGTGGACACAGTGCACACAATCAATTATTTGTATCTTTTTTGTATATGCTCTCCTACTGTAGATGAAATCTTCTTTCTTCTACGATCCTACATACATACCTCATCAGGGATGCAACCACAAGATTGTACCCAAAGTTTAAGATATAGATATATGAATGATAGCCGCTTGTAAAGATCTTTATCATCACTCAATAAGCACCTCAATAGTTTATCTTCTTCGCTTTTCTGCTTAGCAATGGCTACAGTGCTCTTTCCTGTTGTTGCAGTATGTTGTTTATTTTTTTCCCCGCATTACTTCCAACATGCAACTAACTTCCCTTGATTTCTCAGGAGAAACAGCCTTTTGAGCGCATTGAAGTTTCACGGCAACAAGCTCTTGATATGTTCTCTGATAATAGGTTTAAGGTTGAATTGCTGTGATCTTGCAGTCCTGATCCTTCCAGGCTTTCCTTTGTGCAACAATTTTCAGGAAATATTCTCTGCTGTGATCTCACATCTTAATTTATTTTTCCCCATCTTTTAATTAGGTTGAAATCATTAACGATTTACCTGAAGATAAAACAATCACAGTATACAGATGTGGCCCCTTGGTTGATCTATGCCGTGGTCCGCATATACCAAATACATCTTTTGTTAAAGCACTAGCTTGTTTAAAGGTGCGTTGTTGCATATATTCTACAAGAAAGAGTCTGCCCATGTGTGTTGATTTGGTTTTCTCTTTTCTGATCGATTCGATGTTTCTAGGCTTCATCAGCATATTGGAGGGGAGACAAGGACCGTGAAAGCTTGCAAAGAGTTTATGGAATATCTTATCCAGATCAGAAACGGTTGAAAGTGAATTTCAAAAGCTCCTTAAGTCATTTCTGCATTTAACTTCTTCTGCCACTATGCCTTTCTGTAATAATCAGTGCAAAAAGAATTATAAAAATTGTTCCTTACAAAGGGACAATGAAACTGCATACCACTTAATTTTCATATGCTTGATATTTGCTCTTCCTTGGATGGAGGAAAAGGAAAAGAAATTGGATAGAGAAAAAGTGGAAATAATCCCTTATATTGTGTGAGATGGTTTAGCTCTCAAAATTATTTTAGGGTGATAATCTTTGGAGTTGGTTTGTTCATTTTAAAATTATCTCATGTTGCAAATCTGAATCCATCAATGTGTATCTGGCGTCACCTCTTGTGAGTCGTGATTGCAATACAATTATGTTTACTCTTTTGGACTTTGTTTGCTCTAGCTCGTTTATCCAGTTAGGTGGCTTTTTCTTGTTCGTATTTCATTGTATTTACATATCCTTTTTAAGCATGTAAGTAAACTAGCTGATTGTTCCTATCCCTTTTCGTTTCATGATTTCATATCTCTCTCTCTCTCTCTCTCTCTCTCTCTCTCTCTCTCTTTGTAGATAGTTTCGTGGGTTTGATAGGAGATGAAGCGTAGCCCACATGCCATTGTACGTTATTTGTGTACTAGCTTGATGAATTAATGAAACAATATTTGATTTATCAGTTAAAGCAAAAGTGTAGAGTATTGGTGTTATCCCGACTCCTGAGAAAGGAGAAAAGGTCAAAGTGCTGCTTACAATGAGGACTTTTTAGTAAAACAAGTTCTGTTATAGGAATATCTAAAGCTGCTGGAGGAAGCAAAGAAATACGATCACAGAGAGCTGACTAAGAAGCAGGAGCTTTTCTTCTTTCATCCATTAAGGTATGCCCTGAAATTATTTTACCTTGTTATAAAAAAAATGAAAGAAGGTGTACCTTGTAATTCCCACCATAGGTGAAATGTTTCATAATATTTAAATGTGAATCGTGCATTCCAGCCCTGGAAGTTGTTTCTTTCTTCCACATGGTGCTCGAGTTTGCAACAAATTGCTGGAGTTCACACGGAGTCAGTATTGGAAGAGAGGCTACGAGGAGGTAACTAGATTTGTGCTTAAATATATTGGTTGGACGGACTATTTGAACCACAAACTGGAACAATGTAAGTTTAGTTCGAACTGCTGGGACTATTGACTGGTTGGAATTCAGTCTGGACAATTGCAGAAACTGTTTGCTGTTTAAAACAACATTTATTTCTTGATTTCATTTGAGATGGATAGTGCACTCCTCATTATTTAGTGGACTGAATCCTTTTTGCCCTCTTGTCGAAAGAGATCAGCATGTGGTGCCTTAAAATTCTTCATTGACAATCATGTCCATAGACTAGATCAAATTAGCAAGGATATATGGAGACGTGATCATGAACACAAAGACACTATACCCTTAAAATGAAGGGGACATGACCCAAATGAACCCTTTTAGAAATAAAGGATATGAAGCTGGATTAGTTTGCAAAAGTATCTAATAACTATAGAATACAAAATCAAAAGGAGCGCAACAGCCCCATAATTCTTAGCTTTAGAAAAGCATCGTAAGTAGCATTAAGTACCAAACAAAACATATGGGAAATAAGTCTATCGTGCAGGGATCAAAATATAAGTGAGAGCCGTAGGATAAAAGCAGCCAGTAGCATGGAACAAAATCAGTGAATGAGCAGAACAGTCATAGACCGACAGAGAACACTGTAACTTTGAGAAAAGAAAAAGACTAATTAGGGGTATTATAAAGGTGGACTTAGTTCCTTTTATTCATCAAACCAGGTTCTTTCTTCTTCAATTAGACTTTGAGTAAAGTGATGGCTGTTCTTGAGTTCAATTTTGTATTCTCTATTTCACGGAGCTCCTAAGGTGGTGATTGGAAGCTTTGGCAGTGTGTTGGACCCTTTTTTTTTTTGATTGGTAAATGTATTGTATTAAAGAGCAGCAAACTGCTGCAACGTATTTACATAGGAAAGCCTCATTACAGGTTGTGTAATGAGCTCATAAAAGTCTATCATAGCCTCCCAATAAAACATTAAAGAAATGCATCTGTTCTTAATGCTGATGACAGATTTCTTTTTGCTAAAAAAAATTCTTGTGTTCCTTTCTTTCCAGATGATCCACCATATAGCAGCTACCTGTTGGATTCCTTAATTGCTGGTAGCATGTTCTAACCTTGAATAGACCCTTGGCAATTGGCATCCCTTTTCCAAGTTAAAGAGTCAACTTTAGCTTGAACGAGATTAATCCGGTTAAGTTGGCTAAGTAAAGATGACACCATTTAAAATCTTGTTAACTGACTCCAATATTCTTGTCAAAGATTAGGCGTAGTTGCTGTCTCAACATCAGACACTCCTTACTCAATCAAGGGAGACTTGTAAACAGAGAACACACATGTACTAAAGAGATTTAAAAAAAACAGAAAGTGGAAATTGTGTCTGACCTGCGTCCCGTGTCGATGCAACATTGTGTGTGGTGTCTGCTTCATGTGATGAGATATTGTGTCTTCCTTGTCCTTCTCTTTTTTCCTCCTGGACTATGATATTTCTCTGCTTTTTCTCTTTTTCCCCTTGCTCCCACTCCTCAGGCAAAAGGTTGAACCATTGAGGCTTAACCTTGTTACCTTTTCTGGTTCAGGAATTAAAAAAAATCAATAGAACTATGTGCTACTCTGTTTAAGAGTGCTTGTCTTGATACATGATCCATGCAGGTTTGGAGTCCAAATATGTACAATATGCAGTTGTGGGAAACTTCTGGTCATGCTGCAAATTACAAAGAGAACATGTTTGTGTTTGAGGTAAATTTTGGCGCACTAGTAGCAGCTTTGATGTTATGGTGCATCTGAATAAGTTTTTCATTTCTATAAAACCTCTAATATCTGGAATATAGATACTTCTAGGAGTATTTTAAAGGCAAAAAAGGAAAATTTTGTTACTCGAAGCACATATGTTTAGCTCTCTTAGACTTTTGTTGTAAAGTCGCAAATGTACAGGAAGTAGATAGTATGGTTACTTTTCTTAGTCCTTTTCAAATGTAGATATGTACAGAGATGCATACTGCAGATGGTTGCACTACTCAGTCATCGCACTCTCCGGATGGCTATTCTTTATAAATTTTCATTACATTTTTTAAAGGAGTAATTAATGCCAGTAAGTCGTAAGAGAAGCACTTCCCTTATTTATACAAACGAGTGACGTAAAATTTATGAACAACATAGAACTCTAAAGTTATGTTCTGATCAAGTAGCTGGAGTTAAATAATCCTACTAACACTTATATCAGAGAAAACCACGCGAACTAGGTTATGGTTGGTCTTAAGGGTTGACTCAAAACAAATTTCTTTGTCATAAAAAGAACACTCTTATCAGAGAAAGAATAGGCATCTATATGTTTTGGGGAAGAATTTTGGAGAACAGATCCTATCAGTGAAATTTGGAAGCATAGTCATAATAATCTGAAGGAATGAGGGAAAATTACTTATCAATAAAGGAAACAGGGGTAAAACCTCCAGATATTTTGTCAGCATATTATGGATCAATTTAAGTGCTATATGATGGAGAAGTATTTGCAAGGTGAAAGGACACTTTTCGAGAATTTATTAAAATAAATTTGTATTTATTGGTCCAACTTAGTGAGCAGTTTAGTCAAGATGAATCAGTACAGGATTAATATGTATGGTAAGGTACGTTACAAAAGCCAAAGCAAATAATTGATAGTACTTGGTAAGGTACCTTTCAAAGGTCAAAGCAAATAATTGATACTTGACTGTGAAATATGTCGATATAAAACTTTAGTTTTATGTGGTTTCCAAACAAAAGCTTATATTTAAAGCTGATGTAAGATATTTGTTCTGGATAAGCTTAAACATTATGTTCTTTATGTTGATTGTTTCATGTTTCTCTAAATTTCTAGTATGGCATGTTCTTTTCTGCAATGGTTAATATTATTGATGTCAAAACCAGCACTAAGAAAGTGCTGTAATTACATCCAAAAGAGAACAGAAAAAAGGAGAAACTCATTGAAGGGTCTACGTTGAACATTATTAGTGCTTACACTCCGCAAGCGGGTTTGTACGAGGAGAAGAAGAGTTTTTGGGAGGTTTTAGATGAGGTGGTGAGAAGCGTGCCTAACACCGAGAAGCTTTTCATAGGAGGAGATTTCAATGGATACATCGGGGCATCTTCGGGGGGTTATGACGATGTGCAGGGAGGCTTTGGTTTCAGGGAGAGGAATGAAGGAGGAGCTGCACTTTTGGATTTTGCTAGAGCCTTTGGGTTGATGGTAGTGAATTCAAGCTTCCCCAAGCAAGAGGAGCACTTGGTTATCTTCCGTAGTTCGGTGGCCAAGACGCAGATTGACTTTTTGCTCCTTAGGAAGGGAGATAGAGGTCTCTGTAAAGACTATAAGGTTATCCCAAGTGAGAATCTTTCGACCCAACATAAGCTTTTGGTGATCAAAGAGAAGAGGAAGAAGAGGGTTGTGGATGATCGACCTTGGATCAAATGGGGTAGCTTGACCATGGCTAGTGCCCTGGAGATAGGAGAGAAGTTGATGGATATGGGGGATTGGGGGAGTAAGGGGGATGCGGATAGTATGTAGGATACGACTGCCAATTGCATTAGGGAAACTGCTAGGGAGGTGTTGGGTATCTCGAGAGGTCGATCTGGAAGGCGTCGAGGAGATTGGTGGTGGAATAGAGAAGTACAAGGGGAGGCAAAGAAGGGCGCATACACGAAAATGGTGGGAAGTACGATCGAGGAGGAGAAGCAGACGAGTAGGGAAGAGTATAAGATGGCTAGGGAGGCTAAGTAAGCAGTTACGACGGCTAAAACAATGGCTTTCAGAAGATTGTACTCAGAGTTAAGAGGAAAAAGGCGGAGATAAGAAGCTATACAGGTTAGCCAAGTCTAGAGAGCGGAGGGCCCGTGATCCCAAATGGAAGAGCCCAACCCAAAAGACTAGTCTGATAGGTGGGAGAACCCATTTAGCCTATAAACCCATTGACATTTCTCTATTTTTTCCGATGAGGGACAATTGGTTCACAACAATCGCCCCCGCTTGAGAACCAACGACCTCGTTGGTCACGGCTGGCTCTCCTTTTTTGGGTCCAGGCCACCACTCCGAGTTCTCATTGGTCACGGCTGGGCTCAGTTGGTCACGACTGGCACCTCTCTTGGGTCCAGGCCACCACTCCGAGTCGTGGTCTCCACTTTCAATGAAAGCACCAATGTTACAAACCAAATGGAAGAGCCCAACCCAAAAGACTAGTCTGATAGGTGGGAGAACCCATTTAACCTATAAACCCATTGACATTTCTCTATTTTTTTCCGATGAGGGACAATTGGTTCACAACAATTGCCCCCGCTTGACCAAGTGAAGTGCATCAAGGGGGAGTATGGCAAAGTATTGGTGGAGGAGGTACTCATTAGGAAGAGATGACAGTCATACTTTCATAAGCTCTTGAACAAAGTGGGGGGTGAAGGCATTGTGTTGGGAGACTTGGAGCACTCAGAGAGTTGTCGCGATTATGGGTATTGTAGGCATATAAAGGTTGAGGAGGTTAAGGGTGCTATTCGTAGGATGCGTAGGGGTAGAGCGATTGGGCCAGATGAAATTTCGGTGGATTTTTGGAAGAGCACTGGCGGGGCAGGCATGGCGTGGCTGATCGAGTTGTTTAATGTCATTTTCAGGACGTCGAAGATGCCCGAAGCTTGGAGATGGAGTACGATGATTCCATTGTACAAGAACAAGGGTGACATTCAAAATTGTCACAACTATAGGGGTATCAAGTTGTTAAGTCATACTATGAAGGTTGGGAAAGGGTGGTGGAGTTGAGGATGAGGAGGTTTGTGACTATTTCTGAGAATCAGTTCGGGTTCATGCCAGGACGCTCGACTAGTGAAGGACTTACACAAGGTGTTTATCGACCTAGAGAAGGCTTACGATAAAGTTTCGAGTGAGGTTCTATGAAGGTGTTTGAAGGCTAGAGGTGTCCCTGTTGCGTACACTAGGTCAATTAAGGATATGTACGACTGAGCCAAGACTCGGGTAAGAACTATGGGAGGAGACTCAGAGCACTTCCTTGTATTGATGGGGTTGCACCAGGTATCGACCCTTAGCCTGTTTTTATTTGCTCTGGTGATGGATGTGTTGAATCGACAAATTCAAAGTGAGGTGCCTTGGTGTATGTTATTTGCGGACGATGTAGTTTTGATTGACAAGACCCGCAGAGGAGTTAATGGTAAGTTGGAGGTTTGGGGACAGACCCTCGAGTCTAAAAGGTTTAGGTTGAGCAGGACTACGACAAAATATTTGGAGTGCAAGTTCAGTGAGGTGGCGCATGAGGCTGCTGTGGTAGTTAAGCTTGATACTTAGGTCATCCAGAAGAGCGATAATTTCAAGTATCTTGGGTCTATAATCCAGGGAAATGGTGAGATCGACGAGGATGTCATTCATCGTATTGGGGCAGGGTGGATGAAGTGGAGGCTCACATCCGGAGTCTTATGTGACAAGAAGGTGCCTCCTAAACTTAAAGGTAAATTCTACAGAGTGGCGGTTAGACCAGCTATGTTGTATGGGGCGGACACGGAGTGCTGGCCAGTCAAGAACTCCCACATCCAAAAGTTGAAGGTGGTGGAGATAAGTATGTTGCGATGGATGTGTGGATTTACTAGGAAAGCTAGGATTCGTAATGAGGTTATCCGAGACAAGGTGGGAGTGACTTCGGTGGATGTTAAGATGTGGGAAGCGAGGTTGAGATGGTTCGGGCATGTGAGGAGGAGGTGCACGGATGCCCCAGTACGGAGGTGTGAGAGGTTGCTTATGGATGGTTTCAGGCGTAGCAGAGGTAGACCGAAGATGTACTGGGGGAGGTGATTAGACATGACATGGAGCAGTTACAGCTTACCGAGGACATGACATTAGATAGAAAGGTGTGGAGGATGCGGATTAGAGTAGAAGGTTAGTAGGGAGGGATACGTTCTTGCTAGTAGGTAGTGTAAAATTAGGTCTTGGACCTAACCCACACCCCAAAAGCTAGCTCATGAGGGGAGGATTTCCCAAGTCCATATAAGCAGACTACCAGTCCATTCTCCAACCAATATGGGACTTTCACCCACTCTAACACGCCCAGGGCCCAACTGGAGCGTGGATCGGGAGCCCAAACAAGGATGTACCTGACTCTGATACCATGTAAAGATATGGCACCTGAGACTAACTCAACCTCAGAAGCTAGCTCAAAGAGAGGAGGATTGCCCAAGCCTTATAAGGAGACCAATTACCTATTCCATATGCGATGTGGGACTCTTAACACTCCCCCGCACGCCCAGACCTAGTTAACTGGAGCGTGGACAATATATAATATGGGGCCTCAACATCGGTAAACAAAGAATTGGAATGAGTCTGGCTTTGATACCATGTAAAGATATGGCACCTGGGCCTAACTCAACCGCAAAAGCTAGCTCAAAGGGAGAAGGATTGCCCAAGCCTTATAAGGAGACCAATTACTCATTCCATATGCGACGTGGGACTCTTAACAGGTAGGATTGCTTGGGTGTGTGGTCCGTATTAGTAGTCGTAGTGCTATGCTGGTAGTGTCTTGCTTTGGAGTCGTGTTGATTTCTTTTATTGCTGGTAGATCAATTGTAGTAATATTTTGTGGTAGTCTTGTTTCTGTAAATATCTGTGGTTTTGATACGGCCTATTGTTTCTTGTTCTTATATTATGCCCTTTTTCTAGATTATGTGTGTCTTGAGCCGGGGGTCTATAGTAAACAACATCTCTACCTCACTTTTGAGGTAGTGGTACGGACTGCGTACACTCTACCCTCCCCAGACGCCACTTTGTGGGAATATACTGGGTATGTTGTTGTTGTTATTGTTGTTGATAAAAGTGCCAGATAATTAGTAGAAATAAGACAAACATTCATTTATTTGAGATATTTAGTTCTGACAAATAATCTAGATTTGTGTTGTTTTTAGCCTTCCTTTCTTTTCGTTTCACGATGCTGTTCACATTAAAGTTTGCACTTTTCTAGTTAGGGTTATAGTATATTGTCTTGTAAGAAGTGGTGTCTCTGGCAGCTGATTTTAGCTAGGTACTATCTTTCCTAAGTAATGGTTCTTGCTTCTTTGGCCTGCAGATTGAAAAGCAAGAATTTGGGCTGAAGCCAATGAACTGCCCGGGTCATTGTTTAATATTTGATCACAGGGTTCGTTCCTACAGGGGTGAGATTTTCCAATAGTTACTTTGCTTCTTCTTTGATCTACCCAACAGTTACTTCCCTTTTTTCTTGCTTTACTTGCACATTCTAGTTGTAGTAATTTCTTGAAACTAAGTCATGCCTAATCTGAGATTTCGATGATAGCGTAGAGGAACTCGTATACTTCTTGTATGTGGGTTTTTTCTTGCCCTTATTTATAAAAGCTTATTACTTGATCAATAAAACATAAAGGGACGCTTGATGAGCGCTTGTTGGTGCTAATAATAACTGCAAAGGCTCTATTTTACTGTCTTTGGTATTTATTCTAACATCAGATGGTCAAATTACAAAGAAGCTCAAGCGCAGTGCACCTTGCTGAGGGGTGAAATTTGATGGAGATATGTTATCTAAAAGGAAGGCTATTTAAACGTGCAAACATGTTCACTGCAAATATTTTGTCTTTTCATAAAATCCAAGATCTTCTCATTATTAGTTCCAGCCTATAGCAGTCTGCTGCACCATACCCTAACTTAGTTTCGTCTTTATAGTGCCTTTATCTTTCTTATTGATGTCATTGCCACTGCAAGCAACACATTACTCATTATCCAGCTGTCCAACAATGCAGAGCTACCACTTCGTCTGGCTGACTTTGGGGTTCTGCACAGGAATGAGGCCAGTGGTGCACTTACTGGCTTAACGCGTGTCAGGAGATTTCAGCAGGTATCACCTTTTTTGTTCCCATTTCATCTTTTATAGATGATCATGCTAGTGTTTTCCTTAAGGAGCATTAGTTATTTGTTTGATTCAAATTTTCCCTGTTTCTTCCTGCGTAAGAAGCAACCTATAGGCTCTTAGGTCATTTTGTCGTTGTACTAGCCGTTTTACTATAGTTCTTGTTTTTGATGTTTATCATTGTTTATTGTGTCGAATTATCGCACTATGTTGTTGTTGTTCTTGTTCCTTTCTTGTAGGCATTGCACTGCTTCCCTTGTTAGTTGTTATGTTTTATTGTTCCCGTCTTCTTTGTACTTGGATTTTCTGCACTTGAGCCGATAATCTTTCGGAAACAGCCTCTCTACTTCCACGAGGTAGTGGTAAGGTCTGCATACACTCTACCCTCCCCAAACCTCACTTGTGGGATTTTACTGGGTATGTTGTTGTTGTTGTATTGTTTTATTGGCGGTTATATTTCTTTGGGTTTTTCATAACTGGGATAATCTATTGCCAAGGAACTTCCTGTAGAATCTGTTTCTACTAAACATCTTAATGGCTCTGTTGTACTTGAGCAACCTTTTTTATAATCCTATTCCTTCGCAGGATGATGCTCACATCTTTTGCAGAGAGTCACAGGTGGGTTAAGATTTATGATTATGTGCAGTTAACAACTTAACATATACATTTGGAAACTAGTTTGACCTAAGTTCTTCATGTTGCAGATTAAGGATGAAGTCAAGGGTGTATTAGAGTTCATCAGCTATGTGTATAAGATATTTGGTTTCACTTTTGACCTGAAGTTATCAACAGTACGGCTTTATCTATTCCATTACCCTTCAAATTTGTTGTACGCGATTTCAGCTGATATTGATACTACATGCATTTATTGTTTAATCATTACAGATAGTCGCCCTAATATGGAACATTCATTGTGAATGTTTTCCACATTTTACACATGCGTACATTCTCTTTCCATGTATACCAACACATATTTCTGACTTGCAGAGGCCTGAAAAATATCTCGGAGACATAGAAACTTGGGTAAAGGCTGAAGCTGCTCTTTCCGAAGCATTGAATGAGCATGGGAAGCCCTGGGAGGTTTGCTATCAATTTTGTTGGATTTTAAAATGTAAAAATTTCAGACCGTTAGACTACATATATAATGATTGTACTCCCTTTTTGCTGATTAAAAATGGTTTTACTCCTATTTTTGGTGCTTTTTTTATAATTCATTCCAATTTATGTGTCAAATCACTTCATCAATTTTCTTTTTCAGAAAATCTTCATAAAGAATTTATGTCAGATCACTTAATACTGGCACCATTCTAAATTTCTACTATAAAAATTTGATTTTACCTTCACAAGTTTTAGGAATTCTGATTTGACGTATTTTTACTTTAATACTATTTAATCTAATATCTTAGACTCCTTGCACAATCAAATGTTGTCATAAAATGAGATGGAGGAAGTACCTTTTCTGGGTTACGTGACAGAGAGTGAGGGTTGGGGGTTGCTCCTCTATTTTCCTGTTTATATATGGAAAATTGAGGTAGTCCCCGTTTGTATCAATGCTTTTTTGGTTATTTCTTTTTCTTAATTGCTTTAATCTTGCCCTTTACTTAAAGAATCCCATTCAATTAGATCAATGAAGGAGATGGAGCATTTTATGGCCCAAAAATTGATATAAGTGTTTCTGATGCAATGAAGAGGAAATTCCAGTGTGCGACATTGCAGGTCATATTTGTTCTTATTCTCCTAGTTTCATTTCCACAAACAATATCATTCTTCACCTTTGAAATTCATCTGTCTTAAAGTTTTTCTGCATGTTCTTTTGTACCATGTTGGAAGTATCATCTGAATGCTGTGTTTTTCAGCTTGATTTCCAACTCCCTCAACGTTTCAACCTATCATACTCAGCAGAAGATGAAAGTAAGAGAGAGAGACCAGTTATGATACATAGAGCGATCCTTGGGTCAGTTGAGCGTATGTTTGCTATTCTTTTGGAGCATTTCAAGGGGAAATGGCCTTTCTGGCTTAGTCCACGTCAAGCAATGGTCTGTCCTGTTTCCGACAAGTCTCAGTCATATGCACTTAAGGTTGGTTACATTTACATACTTTATCCTATTGATGTATTAATTGTTTAACTATTAAAAGACTCTGCCTTCTCTAAATCTTTTCTATGCATCTGATTGGATTATATTCCTTAGATATTTTTATTTTGGTGTGATGTTATTACTGTTGGGTATGCCTTCATTCTTCTTTTTATTCTACTCAAAGGGTACTCATGGTAGTTAGAGAGAGTTTTTTCTTCTCTTATTTCTATTTGTTCTTTAAAGTAAGTAGGTTTGTTGATACTTTTTTGACTAGGTAAGTTGTTTTATTAATTAAAAGTATCAAGAACAACAAAAGTACAGGAAGAGAAGATTGTTGATACCTGTAGATTTAAACTTCAATTTGTTAGTTAATAAGTAGGCTGGATGTAAGTAGTTTCACTGTTGGTGTTGGCTGCAAAGCATAAAGTGTGATTATGAAGTGCTTTGAATCACGAAGTTGGTAGAACCCGCATACATGTAAATATTGAAGATGCTTGGTAGAAAAGTTGGACAGTTGATAGGTAAGGGTAGCTTTTTGGCTCAGCTCCTATCTCCTGCCAACTCCCTCTACAGGAAGAATAAAGAGTTATATGTTGTTTAGGACTGTATTTGGGCACATATAGTCTTTTAATAAGGCCACGTTTTTTTTTTGTTGATTTAAGTCTATTTTGAAGAATCCGCGTGAAACACCTTCACCCATGTCATGCATTTTGGTAGGGGCATGTCAAGGCAAAAAAAGGACATAATATAAAAAAGTAAACTTGCTGATTGATAACAAATAAATATGCTGATTTTTTTTAACAAATATGCTTTCGTGAATAATTTTGTTTGTACTTGATCCATTATGAAATTGCTTTAACCTGTTGCTCGTATATTATTCAGCTCCGGGAGCGGATACATGATGCTGGTTATTACGTTGATGTTGATACAAGTGACAGGACAATCCAGAAAAAGGTTAGTTTCTATTGTAATTTATCATGTAAAATGCATGATTGGTTCACTTTTCGAGGGTCACTAGCATTTTTCCTATATGATGATCTCATTATTAGTTGACAGTAATATTTAGGTCTAAGGACCAAGTACAGCGAATTTCTCTGTTTTCTGGGAAAATTTATTTTACAGAAGCAAATAAGGGCCCATTTGTAATAGTTACTCCATAAGACCTGGCAAAGTCAACCAGTTATGTCACTTAACCTCTCGTTCACCAATCTGTGCACTATTGAAATCATTAGGATGGTCAATATGATCATATACTTGGTCATGGGATAAATGTCATAATGCCCTTCAAATTTATGTTCAATTCAGCAATGGACATATTTTATCAATTTTTTCCATTAAAGTTGATCTACCTATATCTATGTGAAAAACTCATCTCTGCAGTGTGACATTGTTTAGGTCATTTGACCATTTAGTCCATGACATAAAGATTAGATCCTTCTAATTGTAACCAATATGGTTTAATACGTCATTGTATTAATATATTAACTACTGTCAATTGTGGTAACCTACTTTTGTGACTATCCACCAGCATACAAAAGGATTGGCAAATATTGCCATTCTCTTGAAGCCAGATGTTGCTTAACAAATTCAAGAGAATGACGGTCTATTTCTCAAATTAAAAAAAGACTGCCATTTCTTGAATTAGTTAAGCAACATCTGGCTTCAGAAAGCTACCAGACAAATTAACTAGTGGACTGAAAAATAGGAAAAAAGGATGCAACATCCGTTCACAAAATAATTGGTAAATGGAACCTTTTATATATCTGCTCCTGTACTCTGAAGAGTACATGATTGCAAACGGTATAACGTAATGCTTTCAGCTTTTGAAGCTACACGCTTGATGATTTGATAAAATTTTCTCTCAAGCAATACAAGTTCAATCTCAAGTTGAAAACTTTTGTTGGTCTGTTAAATGATTGCTTGTGGCTTTTAATGTATATGCAGGTACGAGAGGCTCAAGTGGCACAATATAACTATATTCTGGTTGTTGGAGAGTCTGAAGCCAGTAGTGGGCAGGTATCTTATTTCCCCCCCAACCTGCATCCTGCATTGCTATATATATCTCTTTTTAGAATGCACAACTGAACAAAATAAGAAAAATTTCCGTATCAGTTTGATGTAGCGCCATGATCTCTCTGAGGTTCTGACTGATAATCTTTGTCAAGAAAAGGTTCTGGCTGATAATAAACTTTTTCTATGTACTGTTTTGTACTGATCGGGATATTTTGTGGCTCGCTTGTTTGATTTCTTCTTGTTCCTCTTCTTCCAACTCCTATTATTGACAAAGATGTATATTATGCTCAACTTTCTGCAAATTACTGATTTGTCTCTATCCAACCCTGTGTGAAAAACTAGAAAGGAAAGGCTTCCAGCATGATTTGTGGAGGTTCATTGACAAATTCTCTTACAGTGGTCATGGTAACAGAGATGTTTAAGGAACAAATTCTCTCATGAAGTCACCTTGATAGTGTCTTCAGTAGTAACTAAACAATTGAAAGTAAATGCAAACTGAAACATTTCCCACCAAAAGATCAGTCCCATTATAACATTCACAGGAAGGAGCTTTGAGAATCTAAAAACTTTTTGATAGAATCTTAGTTGCCAATCAGATCACCTCCTGGCTGGATAATTCTGACTTTACTAGGTAAGATGTTTCTGCTGAGCTGGTTGATTTGCTTGGGAAAAATATATATCTTAATTTGCTGATTTGATGGGGTTGCACATCAACTTTTGGGTGTCATTCCAAATATTCTGCTCAGTGATGTTTCCGATTGTCAGTTGCATTTTCTTCCATACGATTTTCTTGTCTTCTCATTTTAAATATTGTAGCCAACTTTTACTGCTTTTATTTTTGCTGAAAAATCTGGTCTTCTATATGTGAAAATGATTCTAGGTGAGTGTTCGAGTGAGAGACAAACCTGAACATCAAGTCATGACAATTGACGACCTCCTCGCTCACTTCAAAGATATGGTTGCATCATTTCAGTAGGAGTCACTACTTCTCTTACATTTTAGCACTGAAGAGATGTAGTGGACAATCAAGCTTCAATTTGCCTTATATCGCCAAGGGCTTTGGTTAGCACATCACGTTAGGCTCATGGTCACGGGTTTGAACCTTGCCGCAGAAGAATGCCTGGTATTTAAACCATTGTAGGTATAGCATGATAAATTCAGTAGGAATTTTGGTATTATATCCGTACTTTCTTAATGAGGAATGGTTTCTCAATAGCATGTTAGTTTCATCTTATTCTTTGTTCTGATGTGGGTTTGAGTTTTTACTTGTTTTTCCCCCGAATAGGTTACTAGTACTCCACTATGTTGAACATCAGTAGCGTTTTTCATCTTACACAAGCCAAAGGACAATTTAGTGAAGATACTCAATTTTATATAACAACTATAATGAGATTCTTTTTCAGCAGTCATATTATTCATTTTACCAAAATAATCAAATTACCCTCGAAATCTCAAGCAGGCGTTTTGATCTGCTGCATGTCAACTCCCTCTTATTAGATAGTAGAACTAAATGTAAAATATTAAGTCTTAAACTTTTGTAAAAAATAGAAGAGAAGCAAAAGAAAAAAAGAGTGAAAACACGCTGTTTCAACTACTACAGTAGAATTGTTTTTTCAGCTAGCCATATTATTTCATTTTTAAAAAATGACAAAACTGTCCTTGAAATCTCAAACAAGCATGTTGATCTGCTGCGTGCTAACTTCCTCTTTCCTTCTTTTTAGTTGGTAGAATTAAATATAAAATTTTAAATCTTAAATTTTTGTCGAGAAAAAGAGAAGTAAAGAAAAAAAATCCCATTCCAATAGCTTTATTGAAAATTGTGTGTTATCAAAAAGAGAAAAAAGGTGAAATAAATATGTCACTAAAAGGTAGTAACGATCAAGAAAAAAAGATAAAGCACAACGAAGCCTTCCAAATTTACGCTATGTAGTATGAAAAGATTATTGTAATTATTGAATGGCTAATGAATAATAACACAAGTTAAGGGGCAATAAAGTTTTGTGCAACAACTACAGTACGATTCGTTTCCAGCCAGTCATTTTTTCTCATTTTAACAAGAATGATCAATTTGTCCTCAAAATCTCAAGCAGGCATGTAGGCATGCTGTCTGGCGTCTGCTAAATTGCCTTTTATCAGATAATAAATTTAAATGTAAAATGTTGAGTTTTAGTGGGCGTTTGGCCATGATTTTTTTTTTAACTTTATTTGGAATTTTCAAAGTTAGAGTTGTGTTTGACCATAGTTTTTACAATAAATATTTAGAATTTAAATGTAATTTTTTTTAAAACATAAAATATAATTTAAACATGAAATATAATTTAAATGAAGTTATTTTATGAAAATAAAATGTTGAAATTAATTTAGTTTCTAGTAGGAGCAACAAAATACGTTTGGAAGTTGGTATTTTGGGTGTTTATTACCCATTGACTTTTAGTCGTTTCCATCAATACCCCAGGCCTAAGGCGACAAATTTAATACTATGTTATTTTTAAACTTAATATACAAATTTATATTTTACACAAAATTTATTTGATACGGTTCGACATTTTTTCAATTTATTTTTATAAAATTAAAAATCTATCTTTATTATTCGATACAGTTATAAGCTTATACAAACACCAATAATTTTATTAAATGAAACCTAATAATCAATTTAATACAGCTCGATTCAATTGGTTCAATCCGTTTTTAAAGAACCATTAACACCCCTAATTGTAATGGGAATGATTTAAGGATACGGATAGGAATTTTTCATATAGCAAAAACAGAGAAAGAAAATTACGTAGTACATCAAAAGTAGAAAATAGTTAAAATTATATATATACATATATATTATAAGACCCTAGCTTGAAATTATAAGCAATAGAGTAGTGGGAAGCTCCGATGACAGAAAATGCAACTTTTTCCAAAGGTACTTCTTTCTGCTGCATCCCTGTGTATTTTCGGTTAATGGTTGTATGTGAATCAGTTTTTACGTATCTCGATTATTTTGTCGAATGTCTTTAGGTGCTATTCTGGTTGATTGTACGTGGTTATAATACACATATTACACATGAATTATACAACTGATAGCTATTTTTAATTTAAGCCGTGAGTGGAGGGCTATTGATTCTTCAATTTTTTCACGAGTTTCACACAACTATCAGCCTACCTTAATTATCACCGGTTGTTCCATTTTTCAACCTGAACTATCACTATTTATGTATTAAAACACATCTAGTTGAGTAGACAGTGATAGTTTAGGTAGGAAAAGGATGTTAGGATTTACCCTGATTTTCTTACCTTATTTGGATTTTACGATAATTGTGTTTTACTTCAAAAAGGTTTTCTTGGTGGAAAAGATTTCCTTGTAGGAAAAGATCTCTTCTATAATTAGTTAATTCTTTCTTGGATGAGTAGTTTGGACTTCTATAAATTGAAGATCCCTCTTCTCAAACAATAACACAATAACATCCACAATGTAGTCGTTCAAAGAGTTTTGTTTAGGGGGAGATTATTCTCTAATAAGTCTATGCTTTTTGATTTTAGTTTTTAATATGTAGGTCACTTGACCAAACCATATTAATATAGTATGCTTTTTAATATGTTTTTCTTTGTCATCTGATTTATCGCCTTAATGGTTTGCAAGTAATAGCTTCCGCATGACGCCCTCTCGATTTCGATCCCAACAAAGGAAACATCTCAATTCTAATAGTTGCCGAAAAAATGATAGTTCATAGGAAACATCTCAATTCTAATAGTTGCCGAAAAAATGATAGTTCAGATATGTTTTTGACCATTAACTCATATTGAATTGCAGGGAAGAGAGTTGTGAAACATTCAACAAAAACAAAGAAGATGGGTGTTGATGGGGCTATGGGAATTCACTTGCAAGAAGAAATAATTATGAACATCCTCAGCATGCTACCTGTGCGGTCTATTCTTCGATTCAAATATGTTTCAAAGTTTTGGATGACATTGATCTCCGAGCCTTACTTTACCACGAAGCATCTCAATCATGTGAAGAATAACCAAAATTCCCAATAATTTCTTGTTGACCGGACCTTATATTGTTCTTCTTTATCGTTAGTTCAACGGGTTGAGGAAGTACAAGAACTTGACTGGCCTTCTAACTGTAAACCGTGGAGTTGCACATTATATTGTTGTTACGATAGCTTGGCTCTTATTGAGGTTCGTAATTCTCCTGATTATTATATACAGAGACTTTTGTTATGAAACCCCTCCACAAGAGAATCAATAATACTTCCCCATCCAAAAAATTTTCCGGAGAAGGACTTTCGTATTTGGGGATTAGGATATGACTCAACTAGTGATGACTATAAGATCCTTAAGATTGATAACAAGTCACAAGGTGAAATTCTTGCATTGAAAAGTGGTTCCTGGAGATTAACGGATAAACATCCTACCGGCATTCACCCTATGTTAAAATCTACCGACTCTTTGTTATTTGTTCATGGGGCATTTCTTTGGCTTGGTGTTGGTTGGTTAACAAGATATTCAGTGATTTCATTTAGTATTTCAGACGAGGTGTACGGAGAGATACCGTTGCCAAAGCAAATGTGGTCGACTTTATGCCGGTCGTGGGGACGGGGTGTTTCACTATTGGGAGAAATGCTTTGTGCTTATTCTCATTATAAGTCTTATACGGAGGACATTTTTAAGTTTTGGGTAATGAAAGACTATGTCAAGGAATCTTGGACTGAATTGTTTAATATACAAGGTACCGGTCTTTATTCAGCCATAATACCGAAATATATGTTTCCGGATGGTGAAGTGCTACTGTGCTGCAAACTTTTGGAACCTTATTCTTGTGTCTTTAAGACATCCAAAGGACCATTTGGATTATGGCCTCAAGCTGATGCCACTCATAAAGGATTCATTTATACAGAAAGTTTGTTCTTCCCAAAATTTAGTAGTTAGTATTTGCTCATGTATGAACTATGAACGAGTCACTTTTTTTATGGTAATCATGTTACAACCTCTTATGTGTTTTCGTATCATAAATTGAACTCTCTGGTGCAGTATAGTTGGATGCAGTAGTATTCTTTTGCTTGTAATATTAACCAAACAGAGATACACTTAAAACAAACCAGATCAACCAACATAAATATCGAACCAGACTCATCTCACGTGTACTCTAACAACATAATACAAACACTAGTGAACAGCTTAAAACAGAACTAAAGCAGATTAGCCAGCAATTAGTAGTACCAACTTGACTCTCTAACACCAGAAAGAAACCAATAAAGGATACAAATGCAGGTATACAAATCCGAAAAAGGAGAAAACAGATGAAAGGCGCAGAACTCACCTATGACTAAGTGAACGCTGAGGACGTCCAAATATAAAGCAGAATCTGCGCGATCACTGCTACATTGTTGGGCAAACTGACAAAATAACCTTAATGGATAACTGTAGAGACCAAATATGCAAAAACGAGGGCATCAACAGATGACACGATTCAGCAAGAAAGCCCAAGAACCATGCTGGAAATATGCACCAAAACTGAGGTGTAATAGACCTGGAAAAACAGCCCAGGACGCCTAAAACAAGAACCAATTTACCTCCCACGCGAGTAAACAAGTAGGACAACAAAGAGGCCCTTACTCGCGCTTAATTAATAGTGTGGTAATATAAGTAGTATTTTGGATGTAGGAAGAGTTTTATTGTTACGAGGTGCAAATGTGTCTTAGATTGTTAAGAAAACTTGAAAATACAATATTTTTCTAATGATATCTAACATGCATTAGAAAGAAATAGATAAAAACCTGGAAATTAAAACTTCACCAACAGTCAAATTGAGAACTATAAATAAACCAAGCAAGACTTAAGATTATTACTTCATATTATTACTATGTGCATTTGTGTCTTTGATTTAATTAGATTATCAACAACTACACATATGGACTTACATTTGACAGGAGATACAGATTAATAATTTAATACTATCTAAGTACTTGGTATATAATAAGACATACTCAATACTTTGAATTCAGAGTTTCTCACACAAGTGTATTTCTTAATAAACTAATGAGCTGTTTTTACTTCCCCTTTTTTCCATCTTAGATTTAAAATGTTATGTCATGCAGCTTACTTTTCAAATTTCCATTTGACAGTGTACTAAAATAAGTTATGTTCGAGCATAGATTCCCCAAAGTGATGTTAAGTTATTTATTTTTCAAGATTTCATCTAAGTTTCAAAAGTAATTAAACTTGAGCAATGAGTTTTCTAGATGATCGTTTTATTCACGTGCTGGTTATGCAGCAATTACAATATTAAAGGGATGTTATGTCATTAATTATGAATGAATTGTTATGCTGATTATTTAAGGGCAGGTTTTGTCTTTAAAAACTTCAATCCCCATATTATCAATGCACATTTTTCTAATTCATATTTTATTGTACATAAAATAATAGAATCTTAATTAACTTAATGTGAATATTATTTAACACCGCCAACCAAGCGTTGCATAAAATGACGCATAAATTTATTTTCTGTTATGGCTAACCAAAAGTTGTGTTAGGCACGAATCATTTATCCCTCTAACCAAATGTAGTAACCCCTCCGCTCCAAAATAAGTGATGTTTTATCCTTTTCATTTTGCTTAAAAAATAAGTGGTGTTTAGATAATCAAGAAAACATTAGTGATGTTCTTCTAATTTTACCCTTCTTTAAATAAAGAGAATTTTACATAACCAAAAAACTACTAAAGATTTACATTTTTTCAAGGTATTTATTTAGGATAAGTTAGTAAAAACACTCCTTATATTCTAGGATTGAGTAGTTTTCTTAAGGGGTGTTCCCAAGCTAAAAACACCACTTATTTTGAAACGGGGGAGTAGTATTATCCAATGTAGGAATTTATGCTGGGATTATTTTCAGTCCTTCTAACCAAAGGACCCCTCAGTGAAAAATATGTGCAGGCACCAAGTTTGCAAAACACAAGTTTATACATTCCAAAAGGCTTATTATATGCAGAACAGTAGTGACAAGATCCTGCTCAATGCTTGACACTGCAATGAGCATTTCAGACAACAAAATCAAGAACAATAGGAGCCAATTGCATGTTTAAGTTGAGGGAATATGTTGTCAGCAAATAAGAACTGTATATAAGAACCACTGCTATACATAAGGCTATCTTTTCGATAGATTTGTTGCATCATACCTGTGAAAATGTGTGCTATCGACATGAATTTCTCATTTTACACGACTTTCATCTTTTTACTGCTTCCCCTATACTATACAAATATATTTACCCAAAACTTTGCAGATTCTAGATTCCACCTTGATCCCATGGGAAAAATGCGATCAACAGCAGAAGAAATAAAGGGAAAGAAGGGGGAGAGGGAGAACTCAACTTTACATCATGATAACAAATTGAAATATCATTGGCCGAGGAATGCACCAGAAGGGAACTATCTGTCTGATCTGTCTGATAATACAGAGGAACTCCATGAAAGCAATATATCTCGAGCAACGGATGGTAAGTCTGAAAAAATTTAAGACATGTAAAGTTTATGATGAATCATATATTATGAAATGTATGATCTACCAGTATTTAACTGGAAGGAAGACTCTATGGACAATGGATGTGTACCTTGTGCTAGTTCCAAAGCCATTGAAGGTACATCTACCTGGTCTTCAAGCAGTCTATATACATCAACTACCTGCAAGAGACAATCACATCAGAGTTGTGCATCGTCTGACATAGACAATTATCTATCTATCAGATATTACATACTTCTTGAATGTGAAGCTTGGAGTCTTCGGTCAAAGCAAGAAGAAGCTGCCTGCGAATTCCTTCGTCAATTATGAAAAGCCGAGCTCCATCCTTGATTGTGTCAGTGAGGTCTAATTTCTGTTCATTCTTCAAATGTTTGCTTGTTCCTCTGACAAAACATGCCAGAAAATTTGAAAAGTTTCACATAACAGTGGAACAGGCAAAGGTATACTTCGTCAAAGAGTAAAGAAGGGAGTGCTAAGAAGTACCTATTATTCCCTTTAAATGCAGGGTTTTTGCTCAGTTTTGTGACATTTTCCTTTGCTAGAGATATTAGGTTCTCCAGTCGTTTCCACTGGAAGAGACCATCCTTGAACAGAACCTAAGAAGTGAAGCAGAGAGAACAATAACCGGAAGGCAAACAAATAGAGTCAATAGCTTGCGCAGGAAACTAATTCAGAGAAACACCATTTGTTTAAGCTAATCAAGGATTCCTCAGTTTCTACTTACTTTTAGTATTTGTTCCTTTTTGTTCTTTTTTAAAGTGTTGGGACGGGAAAGGGAATTAATGGAGGATGGATAGTTCCAATCCAAATGAATGAAGTCATATTGATTAGGTTAACCCCAGACCCAGAATGAATAAGATTTCACAATGTATCTCTAGATTACTATCTGCTAAGTGATGTTGAAGAACAGCCCGGACTCAATCAGACACTCTTTCAAAAAGTCTCCCTCTTGATTTAATTGTCAATCCAACTACTATTGAAGAAAAAATTCCTATCATAGATTGTTAGTAGGTTGTATCAAAGGACCAGTGTCACCTTGACTTTGGATAAACTGTATTCTGAGAAAATTCGGTGGATCAAGTTGTAATAACAATTACACAATTCAAAAGTTCATTTTTGGGCTGAAGTTGGACTAGATATGGACTACCCAAATACTACAAATCTGTCCCATGACAACTCGTTATTTCATTCATTTTCTGACCCTAGTTTGTTCTCGGCAAATCATTGAAAGAGAGAAGAAACCAAACCTAGCAACCCAAAAAGCCACAACTAGCTGCTGCCTATTGTTAACAACCACCATCCAGTCACTGATAATACTACAGCAAAAAACTGGCAACTATGCCAGAAAAATGACTTCAATGACTTCCCCATTTACGGTTAAAAAAAGTCACTCCAATGACTTATTGACCAGATCACTGATGACACAGAATGATTTAAGAGGTTGACCACTCTCTCACTATAGAAATAATTTTGGCTCTTGAGCTGGATAAGGCATGAGTTAGCTATCAGGAGATCTGCAGTTGAACTTCAATCTGATCTGATCCATCAGAAAGAATGCTAGCTGCAAAAGAAAGGATTATATCGAGCAGATTGGATCCATTTCTCCAAGATAAACTTTAGGTCCATCCAGGTTGGTCCCATTTCTACCTATACTTCCTATTGGCTGCCTCTGGATTTACAATTCTCATAAACTAAATAAATTACCATATAGAATACATGTTGCAACTATCCTTGACCTAACTACAGTAATTTTAATCGTTACCCATTTCTATAGTTAAATTCGACACTGATTTCCAGAAAAAGTTAAGACGTCAGTCATAAATATCAAAATTTAAGTATATCATAACTGCCGAGCCATGGTCCCCAAACAAGTCAAGTATCATAACTGCCAAACATGGTCCCCAAACAAGTCAAGTCAGATAAGCCGTAGAACTGGACACCATTGTTTAGGGATGTCTCATAATGACGTCATTTACTCATGCAATTCTTTGCGTTCATTATTTAGCTACTTTTAAATAACTTTTAGAACTATCTGAGGCTTAATTTCACACTTGTTAAAGAGTAATATATAAAAGTTATCTCGTATGTCAACACAATAATTTTTTTTGAGAAGGAATGTCAACACAATAATCCAAACCCAACATCAATAAAAAGTTTAAGAAAGGTCGAACAAGAGGTTAAATACGAAATACTGCGCTCTTCGTAAAGCATGATAAAACAAAGAGATCATTAACCAACCTGTATAAGGCGCTCCCGTAAAGCTGGATTAGGATCTGTTAGGAGACGCTTTGCCACATAAGGATAGGCTACCTGATTTGATGCCATGATTATCAATAGCATAAATATAAGAAGAAAAGTATGCAAAATAGCATGTATAAAGAGTAATATTACTAGAATCAAATATTTTCAGCAGGATGCCTCATATTATTTGAAGTGTCATGACAAAAATAGGTGTATACCGAAAATCAAAACAGCCCTATGATTGATCGCTTATTTGATGCCTGTAGTCTTAATTGCTACTCTGCGTAAAAAGCAGAGTAGAGATTACAGAATGTGCTTCATTAGAAACTTTCAAGGGGCCATGAGTATGACCTAAAGTCTACTTTAGTCCAGAGTGGTATCAAACTTCAAAATCTTTTCCAAGAAGGTCTAGGTTTCTTTTTTGTTGTCAAACTTAATGCCTGGGGATCGACATGTTAAATTTTATTCAAAGATAGCGGAGAAGTTTCTCTGGTTTTCCGACCAACAGCATTACCAAATGGCTTAATAATGAGGACAAAATAGTAAAGAATACACTTTTTTCCAAAGTTGCAAGCTAAAAAGTTGGATGTTTTACCTCCAGAAACTTGAAACCTGGCTCCAGGGTCAAACAAATGCCTTCTTGAGTCAATAGAGAACGAATGACAAGAGAAAACCTTTCTGGTATTCGAATAGGATAGTTGTAAACTAGTTGATTGAATTTGCCTGCAGCGACAATATTATTTACAATGTTAGAAAACAAATTGAACTTTCTCTGGTAGCATTTGCATCATATATCTCAATTGATAAATCCAGATGTCTTCAAACAGCAAAGCGTAAACAATTACTGGTGCAGTCTTAATTAGTAGACTTGATCGTCACAAACACCAATTATAAGAACCAGATAATGGTGAAGACATTTTTTTTAATTCATCAGGACTTACTGAACTCAGATTAGGTTAACAACATAGGCCTCCATGTAGCCAATTTGTAGTTAGACAAATAGGATAGTTAGCAAATCACTTTGCGTATTTCATAAAACAGTTTGGGTTTGGGTTTTAGGAGATTTAATTTCCATATAAAAATCAGCGTTAAGTTATACAAATGTTTGGTTTGGGTTTGAGGAGATTTAATCTCCACATAGAAATCGGCATTAAGTTGTACAATGTTTGGTTACTTCTTTTTGTTTTCCTTATAAATATTACATGCATAATTTATGCGGGAATCTATATAATATTTTATGTGAGATAAATGTGAAATAAGAATTTGGGTATTAGTAATACGTAATAAAAATACTATATTGACAAAAACTAACCCTCATAATAGGAAGAAAATTTCTAATTTGTAATATATCAAACTAGATATTCAACAAGAAATAATCAGCACATTACAACCCTTGCATTACTAATCCATACATTACTAATCCTGGAATTATTAACCTCTACATCAATAACCCCTGCGTAACTTGTAATAGAACAATACAAGGATCTGAATGCCCCTAGTATTCAACTCAATCAGGCTCCTAGGTATGGAGGTGATGCATGAGAAGCTCTGTGGCTGGAAGAGTGACAGAATAGAAGGTATATCTGCAATTTTCAGGCTAAATATATAAATTCTGTAGTTTTATTGATTAAAAGAAAGGTTTTGGTTCGGTAATTTTAGTAGTTTGAAGATATGGTGAATGATGAACGTTAGGAGGAAAATCAAGAACAAGGGAAGAGAAAAAATGAGTAAAGCAAGAGAGCACAGGCAATATTCTGAAGCTTCATTCACTCCCAGAATAAAACACATCACGCATGTAAACAAGTATGTCATGATAATAAGTTTAACCGATATTACGTGGTTTTGCAACCAGAATAACCCTCAAGCCAGCTAACAAGATTTTTCACTATTCCTTATTAGTCAATCTCTATAATAAGTCCTAATAATGCCTTTTCCTGACCAAGTAAAACAGATTAGTAACCATAACAATCTGCAAAGTCACTGTCACAGCAGTCTAACATGTATTAGAAGGTTTCAATTGAATCAGATGATAAAGATAGAAACCTTTCAGAGCTGTAATTTTCGTGATACCTAATTTCTTTAAACCTATAAAGTAAAAGTGTTTGGTATAAAGGAAATCTTTTTACCGGGAATTAAGTGGTTTCCTCACTTATTTTTCAGTGTTTGGTTGGTGAGAAAAATTATTTGTAAAACAATATTCATTAAAGATTGATAAGAATGTCAGTTGGATAGTGTTTTATCGAGTACTGAAAATTGATAATGTTATATTAAGTGTTGGTTAGAGCAAGTGATATGGACTAAGAATTGGATTATTGTCACGGAAAATTACTTCCACCTATAAGTGAAGGAAGTCACCTTCCCCCTTCTCCTAAAATATTTCCTTGAAAGATATTTTCCGATAAACAACCACTACAAATGACTTCTTCATGGAATTTTCCAATTACCAAACACACCTAACTCCATAATGTTTTCTGAGTTAACATCTTGATCAGCAAAACAGAAGAGTATAATATATATCCTTGCATCACATGAATTAGGCAATGGGGACAGGTTGCAGCTCAAATTTCCAGTCAAAAGACCTTCTCATCTCTAAAAACTGCAGTGTTCTAAGTGAAGCTACAAGTACAATATTCAGGCCATACCCCACACCTAGATGCTGTATGGTATCGAATCTCTTCCTGGTCAAGGATCCAGTAAAACGAATTGATAAACTGAGGCAAGCGTGCACCAGTTGATATGTCTTACTTTAGAAATGCTAAGCTCAAATTAGTAGGTCATCAATTTCTAAAATGGACAGTACCAAAAGAAGGAAGACATAACAGAAAGTCAGAAACAAGGGCTTAATCTCTCTCTTGGTGCAACAAAATGTGCTGCAAATTTTAGGTGTCATAAGGATCTGAATGATGAGAGCTTGTTGTTTAGGGCATCACAATGTCTATGTTGTACGGGGCAGAGTGTTGGCCAGTCAAGAATTCTCACGTTCAGAAGATGAAGGTAGCGGAGATGAGGATGTTACGATGGATGTGTGGGTTTACTAGGAGGGATAGGATTAGGAATGAGGATATTCGAGCCAAGGTGGGGGTGTCTTCAGTAGAAGACAAGATGCGAGAAGCGAGGTTGAGGTGGTTCGGGCATGTGAGCAGGAGATGCGCGGAGGCCCCGGTGCGGAGGTGTGAGAGGTTGGCTATGGATGGTTTCAAGAGAGGTAGAGGTAGACCGAAGAAATATTGGAGAGAGGTGATTAGACAAGATTTGGCGCAGTTGCAGCTTACCGCGGACATGACCTTAGATAGGAAGGGGTGGAGGGCTCGGATTAGGGTAGACGGTTAGTAGGTAGGTCTGCTTCATATTAGTAGGTAGGAATGCAGTGTCTTGTTGCACTAGTTAGTAGTTGTAGGTCTGCTCTTGTAGTTTCTTGTTCTTCAGTTTCTACTGCTTTCTAGTGTTTCATGTGGTTCGGATATTTACTGTCTATATCTCTTGTTCTTTTATTTTTGACCTCGTACGGTCCTATTTTGTCTTGAGCCGGGGGTCTATCGGAAACAACCTCTTTACTTCATATGAGGTAAAGGTACGGTCTGCGTACATTCTACCCTCCCCAGACCCCACTTTGTGGGAATACACTGGGTATGTTGTTGTTGTTGTTGTACTAGTGCCAACTTCAAAGGGCATAATTACCAAGTAAGTTGCTTCACAGGAAAAAGCACAAAAATTTCTAGAAGTTGGGAGCAGGGTGCAATTAACAGGAACAAAGCGAGTCACTGAAGGTACCTGTAACACTTCTGAAGTTAAAGTCAGCAAGTCCTTTTTCAAGCGAGTTTTGCCATATTGCTTCTAGTGCTGGAACAATGGGGGCAACATCAGTTCCACTGGCTAGGAATCCCAGCCTGGTAAAATCATTTGCCATCTCAGCATAGTCCTCATTCACCGCATGGACAACAGCATCAATCAGAATCTGTTTATTTTGCTGAAAAGAGAAGACAGGTAGATAGAATCAAATTGCAGGCCAACTGGAGAATAAACAAGTAGCTCCGGGCAATTATATATGTTGAAAGTAAAGAGAACTGATGCTATTCCATAAAACTCATGATTCAGTGAACTTAACTAGGAGAATTTTGGAGGGTATTTCACTATATTCACAAGGATACCATAGAATATTTTATATTTACTTACCCTGTTTGTTGAAGAGAATAATTAGTTAACATATTGTACATAACCTAAGACTCCTAAATGAGGAGCTGCTCTTGTGCATTGTTCCTCAAACTAATTTCAAAGAGAGGTTTCTCTTTTCACATGGTACCACAGCCCCTATAATCTTGGTAGAGATTTACGTAACTTTTGCCTACTGCAGGGTGGCCTTGTATCACCCGCTCGGGGAAGGTTTTCTTTCTTTTCTATGTTTTACTATCCATGCCTCCTTAGTTCCCGGTGATTGTTCTTACAGCTAGACACCTCTCTCTAGTGACCGTTGTGGCAGCATACATGCCCCTTTCGATGACCATTCCGGCAAAGTAGTGTTTCTTTTCAATTTTGGTCATTCTTCTGGTGACATTTCAAGCTTCTTCTTTTTTTAATCAAGTAAAGGTATTTTCATTCATAAACATGGCCTAACTGGCAGTATACATGGGGTATACCTAAAGGTAAAGATTCTACAAATATGATTATCTACAAACTCCGCCCAATCATCTATACAACAAGGTACTTTCTGTTTACACCAAAAGAAAATAAGGGAGGGAAGACGACTCCTCAACAGAGAGAAACTCGATTCTACTCCTTCGAAAGCTCTCCTATTTCTCTCTCTCTAAACTACCCACATTAACACAAGAGGAACCATGTTCCAAGCCCTTCGCCTTCTCCTCCTTCTCCCGCTCTTCCAACTGAAACATCAACTCTTTCATGGTTCTTGGCATTGCCCAAGGAGTGTGAAACTACTTAAACATATCCCACCATAGTCTCATGGTAATCCCACAATTGAAGCTAAACACCTCTTAGCAAAATTGAAGTTCAGGTTCTGTACCGAAAAAGTATTCTTCGCTTCTTTTGTTCATTATATTACACTTTGGGCATTGAGTCTCTTCTCTAAATATTAAATTTTCTTCCCTTCCTTCTCTACATGCTATCAAAGTTTAGGTATTGAGTTCCTCTAGCATTGAATTACAGGCTACTGTTTTGGAAAAATCTTCCTCTCTTTTTCTTCATCAAATCAGAGTCCGGATAGAGTCCCTCGTCTGAACATCTAATCTTCAGTCATTATTCTGGAAAAATCTTCTTCTCTTCTGATCTTCTTCCATCATAGTTAAGGTATTGAGTCCCTCCTCTGAATAGATAAGTGGTTGAATGTTCATATGAACAAAGACTTAAAGAGGCAATAAGACGATTTAGTACTAGAATAAATCTGAGTATTAGTACTAGAATAAAGCTGAGGATTAAGGCCAAATTCAGTAGAATAGCTCACTAGGTACCTCCTGGCTACCCCCTAGTCTTCTATTCTCTACACCTCATCATACGGATTCTTCCAATTCAAAAAGTTGAGGTACAAATGACCCAAACAGAAAGCGAGACTAATCCTAGTTTGTAGATAGACGCCAGCAAAGCTTCTATCACAAATAACCTTCCCCTTTCACATTAACTATCACTCTCTTGGGAGGCTTGCAAGTCACAGCACAAAAATCACCGGAACACTACCTTCCTGCTTGCTATAATTAACTTCAGTATGCATCAATATCTTGTAATGCATCTCTTCACGATTCAGTTTGCATTGGAAGGAGAGACATTGAAGATTTTCAGCACATTAACTCAATTTTCTCATAGGAAACTCTGCTTTTTGAGATTTCTAGCATAACATAGTATTATTATTATCATCATCAGATATATCACAAAAGAAGAAATAACTATGCAAAGCCACTAGGAAAGATTATATTCATAGTACATTCAAAACAGAAAAGGGATGTTCTTCTTTCCTTTTTACTTTACAGCGGTTAAAAGACAAGGGCCTGTAACCACTTTGCAGAATCTACGCAACCCTATACTAGCAAGTGGATATTAGAAATCATCCTACGCAACTTACCGACAAATATGTTCTACATATCAACTTCACCCAATAATCGGAAATTACAAACCCTCAATTCTCACCTTCTTCAGAGTTTCATAATTTACTAAACCCTCTAACTTATGTAGCAATAGATGCATTTAATTTGGGCATGCAATAACTTCTAGTCAATGACAACAAATTCGACCTCCTAACTTCCAATTTCGGCAATCTGAGGAGGATGAATACATGATCATATGTTAGTCTAAGACCATAGTAGATTGTTGGGGATTCCTTGTAACCTGTATTTGACATGCTCATGGATGCATGAGAACACACATACCCATAATGATAGCATCCACTGTGGCATACCTCCATTAAAGTTGATGGGTTTTAGTGAGAAATCAAGAAGATGTTTATCGTGGAAGAAAAGCCCAAGAATGAGCCCCACAATTGTAGAGAAAAATGGGCTAAACGCTACACATATTTCATGGTTCAAATCCAAGCCCAAAAGAAGGAAGATGAAGGCTCACATGAAGCCCAAAGAGCTAAAAACTAAGTCAACAAAGAGGTTGAAACTCTGCCCACCAATGGGCTGCCATGCACACCCACGTGGCAGCAGATTAAAGCCCAAAAATGGCTGTTTTGGAGCTGCTTCTCACGCCCAAATTTGGGCTGAAAAGTCACGCTCAAAAGTTGGGTTGCTTGATCTATAATTGGAAACTTTCCCTTATTTTTGTTAGCTAGTTTTTGGAAGTATTTTTACTAGTTTTCCTAGTTTAAAAGTTCCCTAGTTTAAAGTTTCCTAGTTAGGTTTTACTATTTATTTCCATAAAAGTAGGATTCGAATCTCATGCTATTTGGGATAGGTTTCTCCCTATATATAGGTATGAATTTTGTTATTTTCATTAAGAACATTATGATTAATATTATTTGAGAGGTTTCTCTTCTTTACACCTTTGTGTGTGGTGACTATGGATTTATCTTACAACCTTACAAGAGCGATTCTTTAAGAGGTAAGATTAATTCTTTAACTTGATATCTTTGATTCTTATTCGTAAATTAAAGAAGGTAATTAGTCTTATACTAATTGTTGTCTCTAATTTCTTCGAAATAGGGGTCTAGATCACTATTGATCTAAGTTCTTGAATTGACTCTATTAGTATCATAATTAGTTTTAATCCGCTAATTCATGAATACTAAGATCAATTAGGGTTCTTAGCACTAATCTTGAAATTTGAGAATTTTGTTCTCAAATTTCACATATCTTTTAATTTCTTGTCTTTAATCTTAGTATTTTCGCTTCCGCAGTATTTTCTTGTTTATTCAAGTAACCCGATTCTTATCAAGTGGTATCAAAGCGATTCTATCAAGGTTCCGTTCTTGATAATCTCGAGAGTTTCAAAAAAAAAGAAATCCAAAAAAATTGTAGTTTATTCCAGTAGCTTAAACGCTGAGGTACATAGCAAGAAAACGAAATTTTTTTAAAAAAAGAGAAAATTCAAGCTCTTGAAAATTAACTTGCTTTTAGAAACTCCGTGTTTATCCTTGGTTTCCAAAATCAAGAAGAGGGAAAAATTGGAGTTTCTTTATTTGGTATACAAATTGGTCTTTTTCTTGTCTCATCAAAACCCAATTCGTCTGGGTATTGGTAAATTCTTTTTCTTTCTACATCTTACTTCTAAGGGGTTGTTATGTAATTTGAGTGGAAAAAGGCAAGAGAGAGTGAGATCAATAGAGAGAAAAAAAGGCAAATTGAGAGATATTTATTTCTTTGATATTTTCTTGAGATGTCTCAATCAGGTAAGGAAACTGAAGCTGAAACTCAAAATGACACCAACTTTGCTGAAGTGCCAATCACACAATTGGAGGGTATAAATGTCACCATAGCTGATTTAAGACAAGGTGTGGAATAATGGATAATATTTGCTCTATGATTATTGATAGCGGGAGTGGTGCTAATGTGGTGAGTTCATACGTGGTGGAGAAGTTGAAATTTACATGCATGAATGATTTTGGTGAGCTTCAGGTAACTAAGCAATGCATGATTTCTTTCTCTATTGCGAGGTATTCTGATGATGCTCTTTGTGATGTATTACCAATAAAAGATTGCCATATCATGCTTGGGCGTCCATGGCAATTTAGTAGGAATGCAATTCATGATAGGAGAAAGAATAAAGTGTCTTTTGAGCTAAACAAAAGAAAATATATACTTGCACCTTTAACTCCATCCCAAGTTTATGAAGATCAGAAACGTGTGAAAGAAGCAATGAAAAATTTTGAGAGAGAGAAGAATGAGAAGAGTAAGGGAGTGTATGGTGACATCCCAAGAGAGGAAAAAGGAGAGGTGGTGTTGTGGTGAAGAGAATGGGATGTCAAGTGAGAAAAAAAGTGAGATCGAGAGAAAAGAGAAGAGAGATGATCATGAGAGTAAAAAGGAAAGGGATGATCCTGAGGTGGAGAGAGAAAAACAAGAGAGCTTGAGTGAGGATATTTCTTATTCTAACTCTAACATTCCTACTTCTTCTTTTAGTTGTTTTGACTCTCTTGTAGGTGCTCATGAGAAAGTTTGCATTGAAAAATCATCATTGGATGAACTTAATCCTAAGGTGGTTGAAACTATATGTCTCATTGAGAAAGTGCATGTTCGTGAGAAGGATAGAGGTAAAGAGAATTATTTTGTGCATGTCCAAGATAAGACTCATGACAAGAAGTTCAACAAGGCAGTTGTAGATCTAACACCAATGAGCAAGGAAAAACAAGGTGATGTTATTCCTTTGTCACATAAGACCAAGTACAATATGTATGATTGGTTTATTCACATTCTTGGGATTCCTAGAACACCTAAGATCTTTTTGGAGGTGATGAACTACACTCTTAATTCTTACATTGGTGACTTTACTAATTTTGAGAATGATGATATTTTGCTCTATAATAAGTCATTAATTGCAACCTCTAAGTTCAACTATAAGAGTAATTCGTTCCCTTTTGCAATTGAGCATGACATAGTTGATTGTGAATCCCCACTTGTGTTGGAGTTTAAGGGTTCTTCTATCCTTTTTGAAAACTCAAGTGTTTATGTGACTTGCGTGTATGAGAAAGAATTTGTGAAAGGTGTAATTGAGGATGCTTGTCTATATCATAAAAGTGTTCAATTCGATGCATATTCTCGGGATCTTAGGTCGTCTGTGTCAAGCCCATTGAAGTACCTAATTGATAGAGTTGAATTGGAGAGGCATGTATCATTGCCTATGAAATCTAAACGAGATTTTTGTTGTGCTTATATACGTAGAAGAATTTTTTACTAGG
Organism: Jaltomata sinuosa; assembly: GCA_003996215.1. Taxonomy (NCBI): domain Eukaryota; kingdom Viridiplantae; phylum Streptophyta; class Magnoliopsida; order Solanales; family Solanaceae; genus Jaltomata; species Jaltomata sinuosa. Next base: position 228,796 of record QJPP01007247.1, read on the forward strand.
ATGATGATGTCCACATACTTTATAAGGGTGTATTTATACATGCTAGGATTAATTGGGTTAAGTGGACACATGATCACTATCTTGTTTTATTCCTACAATTGTTGCTTTCAAGTAATGGATGTTGTTTACTACTGCAAGTCTTCTTAATTTTACAAGATTCAAATTCGAGGACGAATTGCTTTCAAGAAGAGGGGAATGATAGCATCCACAGTGGCATACCTCCATTAAAGTTGATGGGTTTTAGTGAGAGATCAAGAAGATATTTATCATGGAAGAAAAGCTCAAGAATGAGCCCCACAATTGTAGAGAAAAATGGGCTAAACGCTACACATATTTCATGGTTCAAATCCAAGCCCAAAAGAAGGAAGATGGAGGCTCACATGAAGTCCAAAGAGCTAAAAACCAAGTCAATAAAGAGGCTGAAACTCTGCCCACCAATGGGCTGCCATGCACACCCACGTGGCAGCAGATTAAAGCCCAAAAATGGCTGTTTTGGAGTTGCTTCTCACGCCCAAATTTGGGCTGAAAAGTCACGCCCAAAAGTTGGGTTGCTTGTTCTATAATTGGAAACTTTCCCTTATTTTTGTTAGCTAGTTTTTGTAAGTATTTTTACTAGTTTAATAGTTTCCTAGTTTAAAAGTTCCCTAGTTTAAAGTTTCCTAATTAGGTTTTACTATTTATTTTCATAAAAGTAGGATTCGAATCCCATGCTATTTGGGATAGGTTTCTCCCTATATATAGGAATGAATTTTGTTATTTTCATTAAGAACATTATGATTAATGTTATTTGAGAGGTTTCTCTTATTTACACCTTTGTGTGTGGTGACTATGGATTTATCTTACAACCTTACAAGAACGATTCTTTAAGAGGTAAGATTAATTCTTTAACTTGATATCTTTGATTCTTATTCGTAAATTAAAGAAGGTAATTAGTCTTATACTAATTGTTGTCTCTAATTTCTTCGAAATAGGGGTCTAGATCACTTTTGATCTAAGTTCTTGAATTGACTCTATTAGTATTATAATTAGTTTTAGTCCGCTAATTCATGAATACTCAAATCAATTAGGGTTCTTAGCACTAATCTTGAAATTTGAGAATTTTGTTCTCAAATTTCACATATCTTTTAATTTCTTGTCTTTAATCTTAGTATTTTCGCTTCCGCATTATTTTCTTGTTTATTCAAGTAACCCGATCTTATCACATAAAGTCAATCACATCAGGCATCACTTAACTAAATACCAGATATATATTCGATCACATCATATTACCTGACTGAGCACAGCAACATTGCCAAAATCCACATAGGCAATGCGTCCATCACGCATAGCAAAGATATTCCCAGGGTGAGGGTCCCCGTGGAATAGGCCAAATTCGAGTAGCTGCCGCAAGGCTGCGCTAACTCCAACTGTTAAAAATCCATCTATATCAATTCCTTCATCTCTGATTGCCTAAGTCATAAGAATGACAACGTATTAATAAAAGGAGGAATCCCAAAACATGCATTTGAGGAAAACTAAAGATCCACACCTGTGGGTCAGTGCACCGAATTCCATCAATCCACTCCATCACCAAAACACGTGAACCAGAAAGCTGTCTGTAAACCCGAGGTATTTTAACAGTAGGGTCATCTTTGAAATTTTCCAAGAAGTCTTCGATATTACGAGCTTCCTAGAAAGGAAAAAGAAGAGGGATGATTACAAAACACAGACAGTGAAAGCCTTCCAAAATAAGCAAAACTTCTTTCCCCATCCAATTTGCAAAAAGAGGACTGTGCTGCATTACCAAGGTGTAATCCAACTCCTCCAACAGCTTCTCACCAAATTCATCAACTATAAGCTCAGCGTTACACCCTAGTTTCTGTAGACTGATGCCATTCAAGAATGAAGCTAGAGTGCGGAAGAGAAAAAGATCTCTGTAGATGATAGGCTCTATTTGAGGCCTTAGCACCTAAAAAGGAAAGAACAAATCCCAAATATGAATACCACTGCATCATATTGTTAATTCAATTCTTTGAAGCTTCGACATAACAGACAGAAGCTTCAAATGAGATGCATAGATGTTAATATGAAGCCAGCATAAAAAAAGGAATGATTAGATAACACACAGGATTTCTCTATGCACATTTGTGTCAAGTGTGAAATATCGAACCTTTAACAAATCTACAAAGCTTCACTACTTGACTATTTCCAAAGGCCATCCAGATATTTTTCAGTTATTTATGTAATGGACAATCGTCTTTTTACTGTTACTAGTTCTACAACAGGTGTTCTCCAAATGACTATAAAAGAAGGTCAAAGAGAATCGTCGAAAGTTTGGTTGACACATTGATGATACGAGAAAAGGCTTCAAGGCTTTAGCAGTAAAATTGGCCAACAGAAAAGAAAGATTGCACGCAAACAGGAAATGGTCAACCTTTATGGCAACTTCTTCCCCTGAAGCACGTAAAGTAGCACGGTATACTTGACCCAAACTTGCAGCTGCAATAGTTTTTGAAGAAATTTTGCTGAAAACAGCTTCAAGAGGCTGACCCAATTCCTCTTCTATGATGTTAAAAGCGACCTACATCATTGTCAATGATTTCTGCTCAAAGGAAAAGTGTTCTACGGTGGATAATGTAACAAAAGCAAGCATCAACTGCACCTCACTTGTCATCTCATTACCTGATTAGGAAACGCAGGAACGTCATCTTGAAGAATGCAAAGTTCATTCATGTAATCTTCTCTGATGATATCAGGCCTGTTTGCAAGAACCTGTAAAAAAGAAATAACAGATAACTAATCAGAAGTAATACGTGCATGCTGGCTATTGCAAACAATCAAGAGAAAAACAGAGACATAGTACAATATAATATAATAAACAAGTTTTCAGAACAGAAGTATAAATGAACAAGAAATTAGGTAAGCTAAACGTGTTCAAAATTGCTTTTGTTACTGCAAATTTACTAGAATATTAAGTAGTTTAGTGGCAGGAGTCTTTGTTTAAATTAAGTAGTTTAGTTAGATAAGTTTAGTTGAGATAATCTAGGTTTTTGAATTTTATTCTGCAGATTTTTCTGTTTTTAAGTTGGCTATTTAAACCCTCTGTGCTTAATAAAAATTGAGAGACAATTTCAATCACTTTTAGTATTTTTGCTGCTCCGCCATCTTTTGAAAAACCGTAGTGGTATCAGAGATTCTATGGATCTTAATGGATCTATGAGTTCTTCCTAGAGCTTCCATTGATCTTAATGGATCTGTGAGTACCATTAAAGAACTGTCAACCACTTTTAACCCCCATACCTTTTCTCAACCAATTTTAAAGCATGAGCCCCATTTTTAACACTGGCATATTTTTAACTTTTGAGTCCCAATATCAATTTTCAACCCATGCTTATTTTTAACGTAAGGCTATTTTCAACCAATCCCAATTTTTAATTTGTTTTTAACCAATACTTGTTTGAACCCATCCAAATTTGTCATCCACGCCTATTATAATCATGACAAGCATCAATATCTCTTTGAATAACCCACAAATCTTCACTGGTGAAAACTATAAATTTGGTTAGTGAAGTTCAAGTCTTACTTTGAAGCCTATGATTTATGGGATGTTGTGATGAAAGAAAAATCCTTACAACAACTTTTTGCAACAATACCAGTTTTTTTTTTAAGAAAAACACTTTTTGCAAATCCAACAATTGTCCAAATTAAAGCACTTTCAAGAGAACTTTCAGATAAAACAACGTTATTGTCAAAAGAAGAAGAAAGAGCTTTGTTACAAAAGTATGCAAATGCATAGACGCTCAAAACAATCTTGAAGCACAAACAACAGAAACAAAAATTGAGGAGCAACTTTTTTAAATTGCAGCAAGTGAAGCAAGGAGGAGGGTTGAAAATTGTTTCTGTTACTTCAGATTTACTAGAATATTAAGTAGTTTAGTTTCAGGAGGAGTCTTTGTTTAAATTTAAATTTAAATTTAGTTAGATAAATTTAGTTGAGATAATTTAGGTTTTTAAATTTTATTCTGCAGATTTTCTGTTTTTAAGTTGGTTATTTAAAGCCCTCTGTACTTGATAAAAATTGAGAGACAATTTCAATGACTTCTATTTTGCTGCTCCACCACCATCTTTTATAAAACCAACAAAATGGAGCTAGGCAAAAGAGTTGTAAATCCATTCAAATAATATACCTCTGCCTGCAGAGGAAACAATACAATAAACAAATGACCATAGTTGCTGAAGAACAGCAAAATCAAAAGGAAGCTTAAGTGCACAATCTTAGAAATTATCACATGTTATGTTTGTCCAAGAAATAAAGATGACCAGGAAGCATTCAATTTGAACTCAATTCTGCCAAAGAGGTTTAACTTCTTACTAATATTTAGTTGCACCCTATTGCCAATAGCTTGCATCTGCTGCATATGGCACATTTAGATTCATGACCAGTTCTCTAACTCCGTATGCTATCATATATGAACCTCACTAAGCAGTCCTATAGCTCTCTCTATCTTCAATATGTGACTCTTTAATTTATATCTGACAGATGAGCGATGATTTAACAACCTTGATCCAAATACAATAAGACAAGGAAGAAGTTTTTTGCAATATGTATTTTTCTTATAACAATCTTGACCCAATCTATTAGTCTTACAAATATCTAGAAATGGAACTAGTCAAAAATCATGATGCTTAGACAAGTGAAGTAAATTCAGAGCACAAGTCTTACATATTGCAGTACTACAGATTATATATTGGGAAAAAGAAAAGTTCAATTGTCACTAGTATTGACTATATCTCTGTAAAACAGAAATGTTCCATTGTTCCTCTAAAGTTAGGATTAACGTGTATTCACCAAGCAATATTTATTTCTGCAATGACCCTTATAAGTGCTAAAGGTGTTGGTGGTACAGTAATAAGCCACTGAGGGTTTCACCATTTTCAGTACAAGACTCCTATTCATGTGCAAAAAATGATGAATACTAGCAAACAGGATACCACACTTAAATCCATGTTGCTGAGTGAGCCTGAGTCATCCTAAACTTTCACTGTCGATTGGAGTTTCCAGCCAATGGGGTGTGAAATGCTTCTTTGTTACACAATTCAGCAAATTATAGCATTTCCATAGTCTTCTACTCTATATTTGCACAAAGTATATTCTTCCGCTAACAGTTTGTTTCATCGTTGACTGCCAGTCTGCCATTATATATCTACTTGGCTTCGCATACTAGTACAGAATCATTTTCCAGTTTAACACTCCAAAGTTTACAATTTCCAAGTACAGCAATACTCATCCACAAAAAATATAACAACCAATTGTTCTTGAACTTTAGAAATTTAAAACACCAAACCTGTCCTGCTTTGATGAAAGAAGGTCCCAAATCACACAACAGCTTCCTCAGCTGCCGAGCACGGAAAGGAACAACTTCTTCGTCACGACCCACCAAATAATCATACACCAATGTAGTCCAGTAAAGCCCCAAACTCCAAACAATCTCTATTCCTCTACCAACCAAAGAAAAAATCTGCCCCCTTGACTCTAACACCTTGTTTCTCACCTAAAAACCCAAAGTTTGCATCAAAAAAACAAATTTCCAACCCACAGAAAATGAACTTACTTTTCCAACATATCCACAAAAATTTTACCAACAATATAGCAAATAATTCGGAGGTAATTCACATACTACACACTTAACTTACCAATAAGCTAACAAAAGAACTCAAATAATCACAGGGATGTTAATCACGTATCACAAATTCAATTCTCCAATATAATATACCCGAAAAAATAACGAAGAAAGAGCAAATAACTATTTGGAGGTTATCATATAATCCATAATTTTCCAATAAACCAACAAAAAATATCAATAAACACTCAATTAGTCGCTGGAAATTTATTCACATGTTCCAAACTTCTTAAGCAAATCTAGTTTCACATAATAAAAACTTGATTTTCCGGACAAACCCACAAAAATTATCAAAGAAAACTAGCAAATAATTACCAGGATGCTATTCAACAACAACAACATACCCAGTGTAATCCCATAAGTGAGTTCTGGGGAGGGTCGCGTGTACGCAGACCTTACCTTGCATCGTAGAGATGGAAAGAAAGGTTGTTTCTGATAGACCCTCGGCTTAAAATAAAGCATTTCCAATTTATTTGAAAAAGAGAATACAGAAACAAGAGCAGTAACAATAACGAAAAAATACCCCCAAATCAATTTCCCAGCAAACAAAAAATAAACACAAGGAAGTAAGTAATTCTCATACAGATTCTGGGGAGTATTTTCGGAAGGGAATGCAAACGCCACGTTCAATATCGAGTTGCTCCAAGGCGCTAGTTCTAGAAATCTCCTTCACTATCACAGCAGTTTTAGTTTTCTCCGACGGGGTTTGTACAGTACTTACTGCACAAATTCTTGTGTATAAAGATCGATTTTTTTGAACTGTATTCACGAGTTTCCTTCTACTTTTGTACTCAATTGATGATGGGGTTATCGAAGAATACAAGCAACTAGTACAAATTCCCTCCATTTTCTTAATTTTTTTTCTTTATTTGCTCAAATCAAGAAGATGAGAAAGGTGAAATTTGAAGAGGGATTTTACATATTATAATGGATTAAGATGAAATTGATTGAAAAGTAGTATATGTGGTTGTTTAAGTTACAAGAAGTCATGCAAGTTGGAAAGTTGCAGCAAAAGGAGATGACCACAAATTTGCGTGTGTATATTTGTTGATGATCAGAAAGATGCTAGTAACTAACTGAGCTATCTTATAAGTTGTACGGTATGCTTCAACTGTTGAACCGGTTGTTTTGTTGCTATCTTTTGTCGACGTGTTTTTATTTTTTGACTTTTGTGTGGCAGGAAAAAGAAAGAAAATCAGTTAGAGTTTATCTTTAATTAAATAGGAGTATATTCTTTTCAATAATCAATATTACGAAAAAGCCTTTTCATCTTGAACCTTTTTTTTGATGATTTATATAAAATATCATTCTTTTTAAAGATGATTTATATAAAACAGAAAAATGTCAAATATTCCTCCAAACTTTCAAAAATGATGCGTTCATACCCTTCATTAGACTTTCAGGCCAATAAAGCTCTTACCGTCTAACTTTCGGCACAAATATATTTTTATATTTAACAAAGGGACATGTGACAGTCTCACAATAAAATAACCCATCTTTTTTATTTTTACCCGGATTCATTTTAAAACCCTCCCCGACCCAATTTTTCATTTTTTTTCTCCTCCTCTCCGCATCCCATCAATGGCAGCTCCTCAATATAGCCATTTCTTCTTTTTTTTCCTCCTCTTATCTACGGTCCATCAATGGCAAAGCTCTGTCTACAATACAGATTAGATTGGAGAAGCAGTTTAGATTGAAAAAAATATCTCATAAATTACTTAAGTATTTGAAGATCTTCAAGATTTTTAGGAAGCTTGAGAAAGCTATAATCAGAAGCAGGCATGGTGCGATATACACAATCAAGACTCAATGTATAACCCAAAACGACACTAGAAGCTACCTCAATCTACCAAAACGACAATGGAAAACTTTGCGGATTTAAGATTCATATCCGGGGTACTGTGCGATTAAAATGTACCATCAATGCTTAAAGATAAATTCTACAAGTGGTGGATAAACCGATTTTATTGTATGGGATAGAGTGTTGGCCAGTCAATAACACTCACGTTCAAAAGATGAATATAGCGAAAATGAGAATGCTCAAATGGATGTGTTGGCATACTAGGAGAGATATGATTAGGAACGAAGTTATACAGGCAAGGTAGAAAGTGACCTCTGTTGTAGACAAGATGAAGAAAGCGAGATTGAGATGGTTCGGCCATGTGAAGAGGAGGAGGCATATGCGTCAATATGAAGGTGTGAGAGGCTGAATATAGCAGGAGTTAAGAAAAGATAAAAATAAGCTGAAAAAAATTAGGAGAGGCGATTAGATATGACATGATACAACTTTAACTTACTGATAATATGGTCCTATATATAAATTATGGAGATCAAAGATAAGTAGGTAGTTGAGTTTTAGAGTCTTGGGCTAAAATTATCCCTTATCTATTAGAGTAGGTTCATTTTGGTCCCTCAAATATAATCCTGAGCATATTTAGTCCCTTAACTTTACTAAAGTGAAGCACTTTTGGTCTTCCTAACATAATAATGTTAAAAATTAACGAAAAGGATAATTTTCTAACGGTGTAAATTTGACAGTGTTATCTCTTTCTTAATTGATATACATTTTCTTTCTTTCTTGTCTTCTTAATTTTTTAGGATTAATGTAGTAGTAGCTATTTATATTTGAAGACAATACTTTAGAACACAATAATCTGCCCACTCGAAAAAAATAACCATTTTCTTAATTGCAGTAATAAAATGGTCTTAAAATTAGTGGCGTAGCTAGTAATTTGGTGAAGGGTGTGCGAATTTCTTCTTAATTGTGTTTAAGAGCGTGCAAAATTAAATATATACTCATAATAGCTAATACTTAACCTCTATGAGTTTGTATTTTACAAGTCACGTGGGTGCCACATGGGTTTAACACTATTATTTTTAAATGAATTTTGTTAGGGAGATCAAAAGTGCTCCACTTTAGTAAAGTTAAGGGACTAAATATGCTCAGAGTTATATTTGAAGGACCAAAATGAACCTACTCTAATAGTTAAGGGACAATTTTAGCCCCAAACTCTTGAGTTTTATCACACTTCATGTTAGAAAGGAATGAGACTAGCCTTAATAGTATTATTCAATAACCTCATAATTTTTATTCTTCAATATGTATTACTATTTATCCCTTTGTTTATTGTTGTTTTGTTGTTATTATTTTTTTGAGAAAATACATAACCCCCCCCCTCCCCTCTAAACTTGACAGTCAAACTTACTTTAACACTTAAACTTCATCGATAACTAAATACCCTCCATAATAACTTTAAAGTGAATTTAGTGATTCGTCTAACAAGAAAAGTGTTTTCACTCACTCAAACTCGCGTCAAAAGGAGAAAAAGTTATAAAAAATTGACCAAGTCCCAAATTTTTTATTTTTTTTCTGTTTCCACCTTCTTCTTGTTCATAGCCACCGTATGCCACCCATCATATATGTAAATCAGCCACCTTCTCTGTTCTTCTTCCTCCATCACAATCCCCACATTCAATTCTTTCATTCCAGCAGAATATAGAGCAAAAAAATACTCTTTATTCTTTTTGACACATTGCGATTGTTAAAGAGAAAATAATCTCCGAGGAGGATTTTCAATTCATGGAAAAATAGAATTGTTTGTGCCACTTGTGTTTATGACGGATTTTATGGAGTCAGCGGTAGGTATTGTGGTGTTGACGATAGTGACTTGTGGGTAGTTTCATTCTCATGCCCCGATCCTTTACCGCCTTCACACACACCACCATCTATTTCCATTCCTCTCCACCATTCCAATCTCCTGTTACTATTCTTTAATTTCATAATAAATTTATTTTCGTATGATTTTTATGGCGTAATTTTTGGTTGACATTGTAAGTGTTGCTGATGGGTGTTGTGGATTTGAAAGCGTTGGCAAAGTATTTTGAAATTGATATCAGTGGCGATGGTGAAAACTATGAATTTGACGACGGTAAAGGTGATATTGCTGCTGGTGGTGACTGTGTGTGGAGTTGACAGTAGTGATGTTGCTATTAGTGATGGGTATTATGGAGTTGATGGCTATGGAGATGGTGTTAGTAGTCATGATAAGCTTTGTAAATTTGACAATAACAATAATGATGAGGAATAGAGTGAGGAGTAGTTGGCGATGGCTTTGTGAAATTGCCGGCGACGCTATTGTGAAGGACGAATGTGGTGGGTGAAAAAAAAACATTATATATATATATATAAATAATTTTTTTTTATTAAATGACGTGGACTAATTAAAACACATGTGGTTCAACAACACTCAGGCTTGATCTGAGTTGAGCTACGAAGGAATATCGAAAATAATTCACATTAAAATTATTAAGGGAGTATTTAATTGCCCGTGAAATTTGCGTGCTAAAGTAAGTTGAACTGTCAAGTTTAGGGAGGGATTTATGTATTTTCTCTTCTTTTTTTCTTGTAACCCTGCTTCAAAAACTTTTTTTTTTTGAAATTAAAGGTATCGAAAATAACTTCTCTACTCCACAAAGATAAGAGTAAAATTTGAAATACATCTTATCCTCACCAAATTCTACACGCACAATTATAATAAATATGTTATTTTTATATTAGAGGAAAAAAATATTAAAATCACCCTAAACTATACCCAAAAAGTCGAAGACACACCTAAACTATCGAAGTGATCTAATACACACCTATACATATTAAAAGTGAATTTAACACTACCCCGAGATATATAGCACCACTCTCACTGAATATTGTATTTTACATTCGTCTGCAATGTCAGCACCATATCAACACCCTAAACATTCATTACTTTTTTTCTTTTTCTTTTTAATTTAAATGTTTTTCTTTCTTTTTTCTTTAATATCCAACATAAAACATCCATTATTACTGATGGAATCACTATTGTCAAATCCAAATCAATTTATCGCCACCATCATCATTCATCAACAAAACTGTCATCACCACTCATTTCTTCTAATTTCTTTCTGTTATCTATCTTCTCTCCTTCTTCATTGATTTTCTGATGAGATAATAATTTTTTTTAGAGTGAAAGAAGTCAGATGTGGAACAAGTTTAGGTGATAAGAGAAAGAGAGAGAAAACAATCTTGAGGGTGGGGATCTGTCCGACAAAAATCAGGCAAAGATATTAAAAAAATAAAATTTACGGGTGATTAAATTGGTGATGATACGTCAAGTGATGAAATTGATGGTGGCATTGTAATGAAATTAGTGGTGATAGATCAAGTGATGAAATTGATAGTGACATTGTGATAAAATTGATGATGACGGGTTAGGTGATGAAGGTATGGCGGGAGTAATAAAATCGGGTGATAAAGTTATAATTTTTTGGTGGTGATAATAAAATTAATGAAGATGTGATGGTTCTTCTTCATTAATGTTTTAATTGATGTGGAGAAATCAATAATGATGTGATGACTCTTCTCCATTATTTTTTCGATAAAATTGCAGTGAAAAAAAGTTGGGGTGTGAGAAGAAGAAGTCTGGGTGGGTGGAATGTGAAGAAGAAAAGGGGGGGGGGGGGATTTTGATTTCTTTTGGCTTTAATTTTAAACTCAAACACGCCTATTTTTTTTATTTTTATAAAACAATTTATCACGTCAATTTTATTGGTAAATAAATTTACTTTCAAGTAGTACAAATGTGTATTAGATCGTGACAATAGTTTAAGGAATCGTTTGGTAGGGTTTATTAGAGAAAATAATGCATGTATTAATTTTGTGTATTATTAGTATCTTGTTTGACATTTTTTTTTAGCCTATGTATAACTAATGTTTGTATTACTAATATACTCTTTTGTGTATTGAAGAATGTATTACTAATGCCATGGATTTATATGTATTAGTAATGCAATTGGGTTCTAATGCATGCATTAGCATGATTAAAGATACAATTGTTCCTCAAAACTTTTTCCACATTCTTTCCACCATATTTGTGAAGGATATTTTTTTAAAAACAATTTTTTTTTAATCAAATTATACTTGTATATTATTTTTAATACACCAAACCAAACACTGCATAAACAAAATATCAATATAACTAATACTAATAATAGTAATACAAGCATTATCAATACATCATATTTTATATTATTTTTATACATTCTATCAAACGACCTCTAAGTAATTTACCATGAATTATCTTACCCTCCCCAAATTTCATACGTTAGAGTTATTTATCACCTTTTCACCAAGTATACTCTCGATCAAATCACTCACATTAATCGTCCTTCTACTATTCCTTATTACCCTTCTTGTTTTTTCGGGTACCGAAGACCTCTCCAACTTGGCTTCTACCATAGATCGGCAAATTCGCCGACGTTGAAGTTTCCCGTCGCTGTCTCCGATTCCAGCGACGATGAAGCTCTCTTTTTCTCTCTCTTCAAAACCATCTTCAAACCTAAAGAAGCACCCGTCTTCTCAGACCTTTTCCGGCGACGCTCCTCCCAACTCCACCGGAAAAGAGTACGTCACAGAATTCGACCCATCCAAAGCTGCGACTAGTTCCACCAAAGACACACTCATAATACCTCCAAAACAGAACGAATGGCGCCCCGTCAAACGGATGAAAAACCTTGAGGTCCCTCTCCAACCGGATTCCTCCGCTGCCGATCAACCACTCCAATTCGAACTTGACTCTGGCAGTTCTGTCGAACCGTCCTCAGATGGAATCTCTTACGGCCTCAATGTCCGCCAATCAGAAACCCCTAATCCTAACCCTAACCCTAACCCTAACCCTAAACAGATGATTGATCCGATGTTGCATAAGTTTAAGGAAGATTTGAAGAGGTTGCCAGAGCATAACGGGATTGATGAATATACTGATATGCCAGTGGAGGGATATGGGGCTGCTTTGTTGAAGGGTTATGGATGGGTTGAAGGTAGAGGGATAGGTAGGAACGCGAAAGAGGATGTTAAAGTTGTTGAGTATAAAAGGTGGTCAGCTAAAGAAGGGATTGGATTCATACCTGAAGTACCAAAACCTAGCAGTAAGGGTGAAGGAGGTGTTAAAGTAGATCATAGTGATGGTAAAGAAAAAGGAGGGAAAGGATTATATGTAGGGAAGGAAGTGAGGGTAGTGAGAGGAAAGGAAATGGGGATGAAAGGAATAGTTTTGGAGGTGAAAAGCGGTGGGGATTTGGTGATCTTAAAGCTTTCGGGACGAGATGAAGAGGTGAAACTTCAGGCGCGGGATGTGGCTGAATTGGGTTCAGTGGAGGAGGAGAGGAGTTTGAAGAAGTTGTTAGAATTGAAGATTAAAGAAGAAAAGAGTAATCTTGATGGGGTTAGAAAACAGTCCTCAGGAGGTAGAAGTAGAGATGAAGCTACAACGGAGAGGAAAAAGGAAAGCAGAAGAAGTAGAGATGAAAGGAGTGATAAAGTATCTTGGCTTGCTAGTCACATTAGAGTTAGGATTATAAGTAGGGATTTGAATCGGGGAAGATTGTATCTAAAGAAAGGGGAAATTATGGATGTGGTTGGGCCGACAAGTTGTGATATATGTATGGATGAAACTAAGGAGTTGATACAAGGTGTGGATCAGGACTTGCTTGAGACAGCTCTTCCAAAGCGTGGTGGTCCAGTTCTTGTTCTGTATGGTAGGCACAAAGGTGTCTACGGCCACTTGGTTGAGAAGGATAGTGAGAATGAGACTGGAATCATCCGAGATGGTGATACAAAGGAGTTATTCAAAGTGCGACTTGAACAAATTGCTGAGTTTCTTGGAGATCCAAGCTATATTGGTTATTGATCCCAGTCCTTGTGAGTAGTTTTTGGCATTGACATGATGAGGAATTACTATTCAGATAAAAGGTATTGAAGTTGTTACTACCTTTGCCTCTCATGTTATATAAAAACACACATTATCTTTTCTTTCTTATTCATGCAAGTGCTTTGAAGGTTGTGTGTTGTGCTTTTGTAATTTTGATGCATGTATAAGTACTGTTGCTAATGGCTTTCTTTTAAGCACTTTTAGTTATTAATTCAGTCATTTCATTTTTTTCTCCTCTTTAAAGCAATAACAAATTTTCTCTGTTGTTCTAATCTGTTGCCATCTAATAAACATTGACTATAGCAACTCGTCTTGAACGAAACTAGCTTCCCCCAAGTTTCTTTGGTTCTTCAGTGAAACAATTGATGCACAAGTTTGTTCAAAACTCTATTCACCAGTTGGGCACTTAAAACAATCCACATAAACAGAGTTGGAGTTGATAGACGTAGCATTTTGGATGTCTTAGCCGCTCTTATCCTCCATCTTGTATGGAGTCACTGACTGCAGCAATGGTAATTTATCCCCAAATTTCGCAAGAAAACTATAGAGAAAACCAAGTGGAGAGGAAAAAAAGGGGTATCTCTATAGTAGATTTTTCATAAGAATGCATTGCAGAACTGCAGATTCTAAATTGTATCCTAGTCAAATATAGGCGTCAGTACATTTTACCTCTGCTGCAACGAGCTTTAATTATAGCATTCCACCGAAAGATCCGTGTTAGTCTTAAATTTGCAAGGGACTTTCTTAGGCGATGTGCCTATTTATAAAGTATGTTTGAATACCAAATGTAGCTGATTAATTAAGTGAACTCTCTCAAGGGTGTGACCTAGTGGTCAATGAAGTGGGTTAAGAGTGATGAGGTCTGAGGTCTGAGGTCTCTGGATCAAATCCCAGTGGAGACAAAAAATACTAGGTCATTCTTCCCATCTGTTCTAACCTTGGTGGACAGAGTTTCCTGGTACCAGCAACTGTTGCTGGTGGGAGGTGGCAGGTATCCCGTGGAATTAGTTGAGGTGGCCTAGACACCACGGGCATCAAAAAAAAATTAAGTGAACTCACCCAGCATACTTCAGTGATTTATTTTTCCATCCTCTGGTTATGCTAATGATATCCTCAACTAGTTCATGCATGCTTAGTTTCAACTTGCTAGAAATAGTGGGACCCTAGGTACTTTGATGGTAGTTACAATTGGCAAATCAACCAATCCAACCAAGTCTTCTTCCTTCCTCATTTGATATTCCTGATAGATGAACACAATTCTTTTGCTAGCTTCAGTACAAACCTTAAAATTGTTAAAAATCACGCGGCAAGCCTTTATAAACGTAAATGTGACTGCTCAGTGGCTCTAATATTGCAAAATCTGTGTGAATGTGTGTTGTAATTGTCACTCTTGACATCTCCTATAAAAACCAGCAGTAATAGCACGGAAACTATGTTGAAACATGCCTGTGAAGTGAATGCATCCATTCTAGTAGCAGAAGGCCGGAAAAATATTCTCTCCCTGCCCAAGCCCTCAACCACTGCCAAATAGGCCACCGGAACATCATTTTACACTGAGAATATGCAGTAGCTAAGCGATGTAATTGACAAAGAGTTGGAGAAATTCAAAAGCTTTCACTGCACAAAGGCAACTGGGAACCTGAATTCTTATAATTCTTGTATCTGACATGATTAGGTGATACCGTCTGTCTCATGCCTAGAATTTGGTAGGAAAAATGGCGAACAGATTAGTATAGTTGAAGCTGTTATCTTCTTGTGTAGCCATACTTACGGGTCCGAGTAAAACAAGTTGTACTTCTAAGAGAGGTTGAGCAAGCGCACTATGCTATCCCATTGTTGGATGAGCAAAGTGGTACACCTATTCTTCATCCAAAAAGTGGTGCGATTGTTGTTATTGTGGTACAGCTACCCTTGAATTTTTTTTGGAGCGTTCAATTGCTGAATTGGTCAATTCCGGCATATTTTGAACTTGCATCACTCTACGTAGTTGTATCAATAGCGTCAACGTGGAGTCTCTGTGCTATTTAATAAATGCTGTGTGGCTGCAATATCTTCTGTCAAAAGACTGCTTCTATCAGGTTTATGGTTAGTAGCACTCTATCATGATAGAAGCAACCCATACTAGGGTTTTAAATTCTAAGCATTCAAAATTCAGAAATAAGAAGTGGAAAATTTACAGAACATTATTTAATATCATTTGAATTAAAAAATGTAATGTAGCATCTGATAAGCATGAAGTTATAAAATGACATGAATTTAGTTCCATCGATATTCTGATTTTCTCTTCCTTTTATCTTTTTCCCTTTCCTTTTATCTTAGTACCTTGAATTGCTTGTGGCTTCTAAGATAAGCTCTATGCAAGTGGAGATCTTAATTTGGTAACTGGACTTGGCATATGTGCACTGATGTCGTTGATTCTTGATTGACTATCCTGTGGTGTGGTTGTGAGACAATACTCCGAGAAGCTTTGTGTTAATTGCTCAGAAGAAAAGTATCACTTTACCAATTAATAAAGCATCTGGGGAAAAAAAAGTTTGAAGCCCTAGCAATTGTAATTGTAATGCACATCTGGAATACATTCTGGAGATCAGTAGGATCTTCCATTTATATTTGGGTTCTTGAGTTTGTTTTTGTATGCCTGATATGTAGGTATTCAAGTGATTGTGGAAAAAAAAATTTGGACTTCATACTTTGGGTCAGAATTGATTTACTAGTTAGTAAAGTGAGGATGTTATACAGGATAAGATGGAGTGGCCTCCGTGGCGGACAAGATGAGGGAAGCGAACCTGAGACGGTTTGGGCATGTGAAGAGGAGGTGCGCAGATGCACCAGTAAGGAGGTGTGAGAGGTTGACTATAGCAGGTTCTAGGGGAGGTAGAGGTAGGTTGAGGAAGAATAGGGGGAGGTGATTAGACAAGATATTGACGCATCTTCTGCTGACTGAGGACGTGACCTAAGATAGGAAGGTTTAGAGGTCGAGGTTAGGGTAGTAGATAGCCGAGTGTTATCGTACTTTTATGTGGGATAGCCCGGGGGTTAGTCTCCTCTTCTCCTTATTTAGTATTTGCCATCTTGCTCTTCATTTGTGCTATTACTTGTTGCTTCATTTCTTGTTTATCTTACTATTTTGCCGTTGTTATTTTCCTTTCAATCCTGCTTTGATTACACTTCTTTTGAGCCGATAGTCTATCTGAAACAAAACCTCTCTACCCCACAAAGGTAGGGGTAAAGTGAGGATGTACTACTAATCAGGAGAGTAACATGATTACATATCACATATATTGTTTTCTCACCACGAGGTATATAACACGTCTCGAAATTGCTTTAGCTTGGTATTTCTAACGGAAGATGATGTTGCAAGTAGATCTAAACACATTGAGCATCTACTTAGCTGATAGTATTGTATGGTCATAAACACTTGCATCTGAAATTTGCTCTACTGTAGTTTGCTGTTGTGAAAGCCCTAGGATTAAGTTTCTTGGATATATCTATGATATATTTTCGTGTAAGTTTACGAAGCTTGTGATGGACTTTGCAGGAAACACTGGATCATTAAGGTGTTACGCGGAAGTCACATTTGCTGAAGAAGACTCTCATGTTGCTTATACATGTATTTTAGCTCCTCGATTGTACATTTCGTAGCTGTCTGAATTCTTCGATATATGAGGGTGTTCTAATTTGTATGGCTGAAGTATTACATTGAGAAGCATTTTTAGAAGCTCCTAATGCTCTGTATTCTCAACTCTCTGTTTAGTCACACGGGAGAAAGCACATCTACTTTTGTAGACTATATATTATTATATGACGGCAGTGATTGAATTCTATTCAGTAATTCAATACGTTGGAATGAAATGTAGTGAAGTTACTTGACTCAAGTTAAGAGTTTGTAATTTGGTTTCTCGTAGATTAGGGAAAGCAGTCAAATCAGCAAACTTTAATTTGGGAATTAATGTCCGTGTACGCGATGGTATTTACACCATACAAGTATTGACTGCATCTAAAGGTGTACTGTAGGAAAATAAATTTTAAGTGCTAAGTTATTTCTAGAAGGTAAAGCACATTAAAACTCACTTTTCAGATAATATTTTAGGACTATAGTCCAAACTAAATCGTATGGATCATTGAGAAATTATAGTACATCAATGGACAGTAGAAACAATATGAAAAAAATTGAAAAATTGCGGGTTGAACTAGGAGGCTCTTTTCAACCTCCATAAGTACAATAAGCTACATAGATAATATGGAACTCCTAATTAAAGCCATTCATTTAGCTGTTCCAAACCAAAGATTGCGACAATCATCACATGAGAATTCAGAAGTCCAAACTTCCACACTGCTTGCTTTGTAAATTTTGTGTTCCATTGGCTTGTTTCATATTCGTATGTTCGCTATTGATCCCCCGACTTCGCCCAATGCCTAATTTTGGTAAACCACGGTTGAGGCCCTCCAGCAAGACACATGCTTTGCACCATTTCTGCATATTTACACAAGAAATGGACCAGTCAGGATCCAGATAGTTAAATGCAACTACTAACAAGTAGCCTATTCTGTACAAGAATAAGTCACTAGTAAGAACAAACATCATTTATAACATCCCTGCAAGAAGGAAAAGTAAGTTAAATAAATATAAACGAGGAAAAACAAGTCATTACAGAGTGGAACTTCAAAAAAGATCTTTGCGAGCTGATAAGAAAAACAAAGGTTGATGACAAAAGGAATCTGTCACATCAGAGCGACAGTAGTAGGTCTGTCTCAACATGGATTAACAATTCTTTAGAAGAAACTTTAACCAGTCAAGTTTGCTATTGCAAAGGAGACAGATGGATCACAGTACAATGACAGCATTATCTTGAGAAAGTAATAACCAGTAAAGGGAAAGCATACTGATCCCCTGAACAAATTATGCTTCAAGATAGATGCTACAACTCGAGTATCGCAAACTGTAAGGCAGTAGAATCATCATCATTACCTGGCTGGATATATAACCACATCTTTCACAAGTTCCTTGTTCTGGCATTTTTGTAGAGGTGGAGATCCGAAAGTCTTCACCTGATTTGATAATGTCGAGAATGGCTCTTGGTCTGTCGTCATGATAAATCAGTTATTTGTCAAGAACAAAAGCAATCCGCAAAGACTACTTATACAACATAATCGGCGGAAGAAATTTTCTTTTTTTGGAAGAATTTCAACTGGGAACTACCTCATCCTTTCTAAATCCTTAATGAACTCACGAGCAAAGCCACGGTAAGCATTAGGGGAATAAATACCTGCATTTTCATATAGCTAACTTTTTAGGATGAAGCACAAGGATAGGACACAGACAAAACAAATTAGCGAGACAATTTCAGTTGGATCATATGGTATCAACACAACAAAGGAAACAAGCACTTGCACACAATGCCACGTTCAGTGGAGAGGAAGCCTAAGGACATTGAGTGCTCAAACCTTCAGAATGGTAAAAATTTCAAATATTAACTTCATCAATAAAAAAACCCAAATATAATAGACATTGTATACCTGTCATACAAAAAAAAATATTTTTTTGAGAAAAAGTCGTACAAAAAATGTTTACTGATAGATGATCATGTAGTGTTGTTTAAGTTCACGAAGGATGCATAATGGAGGCACTTGCAAATTGCAAACATCCAAATTACTACTTTCTCTGTCATTCAAATTGATTAGGTTAACACTCGCAAAGCTTAAGAGTAAAATAGTGAGGATATATTATTATACTGAGATTGGTAAGAAGAGCTTAAAGTAATAGTTTGAAGAAGTGGAACTGTTGGCCGAAAAATATCACGTCAATTATGGAACAATACAAGGTAATATAGGTCTATATTGTTGGATCTTTAGGATAAAATGTTTATCATGGTTAACAAAGAGGTTGACTTTTTGGTATGGACTAAGCTAAGAACTAGGTCGATCAGAGTAGAATGGTAGGTCGATCGGAGTAGAATGGAAGGAGTACTTGAGTAGTTCAAATGCTGCTGTTACATATATCCTAGGCAAAATATATTTGAAGTGTATTTTTGCAATGTAGATAGTATATGATATACAACTATCAGTATGTTCAATAAAGGCATATAGAATGAGCAGATGTTTAGCCATAAGTCAGCAAGAAACCTTCGGTTTTGGGGATTATTCTCTTGAAAAGTACAATACTTTAGCCATAAGTCAGCAAGAAACCTTCGCTTTTGGGGATTATTCTCTTGAAAAGTACAATACTTAGATCAAGATGGAGCACGAAGACGACAATTTAGTTTCTCTTTCATCCTTGATCTATTTTCAGATGTATACAACTAGAAACGGATTTAAGGTTCCTTGTTCATGCATTCTATATAATTTCTCTACCAGCCTTCTAAATTGAATTGAAATATTATTTCCTTTCAGATACCGAGAGAAAATCTTAATATTGAACTATTCTAAGATGTAGCAGTTTTAAGACGTTCATATTATCTAATACCCCGCCTCTTTCACAACACCTGGGCCTCTTTCCATTGTAATGGGAGGAAAGAGAGAAAGAATAAAGTGGACAGACATGAACACAACACACACATTAAAGTGCTTCAACAAAGAGAATGTAAATACTAACAGCAAATAAAGAAGACGAGAAGTCCTAGTACTAGAACTGAAAATTGAAGGAAAGAGAACATACTTACATTCTGTAGAGAAGTAGTCCAGCTTCTTAAAATATGCATACGTAATAGCAAGTTAAGGCAGCACAGTCATAAGTGATTACAATCAGAAAGCTATGATTTTTACTAAGATGCAGCCCTTTGGGGTATATCGTAAGGGGTAGGCCAATAAAATACTATCAAACAAAAGGATATATGACAATTTCCTTCTCATATGTGTATTTAAAGGGCTTGCATCTCGGTATTGGCCCATCTTCTCCAGTAATTATCGATGTGCATCTACTCAACCTGGTTTGTTAGCGGTAAGAAAACTGTCAATAATTTGGGGGAAGAAAAGAAGGAAGAGAATCATACAAGAGAACTAAATTACAATTAATTTTTACCTTGCAATATCACCTCGTAAAATATTTAAAAGGACTGTTTCAGCAATATCATCTGCATTATGTCCGGTCACGAGCTTGTCTACCTTTAGCAATGCAGCACCTCGATCAAGGGCCTTACAAAACAAAAACTAATCAATATGATATCTATATTACCAGTTTCAAAGAAGTATCATGAAACTGCAACTGCTAGTGGAAAAGAAAGCATTCCAAACATATTTGCTACAAGAAGAACGCAAAGAAAGACACTTCAAAAAACTGCATTAAGCTTGGTCATTCACATAGCAAGAAACAGAAAATTATGTCAGCCACAAAGTAGAGTTCCAAAATATTTCAAAAGCTTTTCTTACTCTTGCATATAACTTTTGTGCAACAACATATATTACATAGAGATTTGCTGGGAAGGTGCAAATTGTGTGCCAGATGTTGGAGACATTTATGCAAAATATAATCGTCAAACCCAAAGCTAAGTGTGTCGAATTACCTGCCGACGAAAAACACCACAAAATGTGCAGTTGTTCTTCAAGCCTATCAATTTCACTATTTCATCCATCGTCCACCCATACAACTCACTGTAGGAAACTACTTTTAAAGGAAGTCCATACTGCAAGGAGCAGATAGCAATGACACGGTCATAATAAATTGAGAAGATATAGAGGTTAAAAATTTGCAAGTAAAAAATCAAACTCATCTAGTGTAGAAACTGTAGATGCTGCAAAGCCACTGTAACACTTGGAAAATGACAACTACAGATGCTAAAGTGACTCTCAAGTAAGTGAGTAACTACTGAAAATTACAACAGAAGAATGCGATCATGAGAGGAGAAAAAAGCTATAGTCACGAACCAAGAGATATTGGTGGAAGATGAGAGCTCCTCAATTTAGAACAAACAACTATGCCCCAATCCTAAGTTAGCTGTGGTCAACTATATGAATCCTCACTATCATTCTCTAGTATTAGATGTTCTGTTACATTTTTCTTTTAAAATAATTGTGGTGTCCGGGTCAGCTCGCTTGCACCTCGACTAATTCCACGAGGTACCGGCTACCTCCCACCAACACAGGTACTGAGTAACTCTGGGAAAGGTAATTGCTTAGAGAAGTAGTTTTAGAAAAACCCTAGCAAACTTTGGACTCAATGCAAGCTTACCAAACATGACTTAGCCATAATACCAACTAGTTGGTATCCTCAATGTCATATAGAGTGGAAGAAAAGAGAGAAGAAAACATCAGAGGAATGATGTTTCCAATTTTCACTCAGTAATTGCTCAATGCTATACCCCCTGGAAAGGGATATGAAATAGCAGCACTCGACAAATTTGTGCACCAGCCAATGCGAATATATGAATTTTCTGCAATTCTAGTAAAGAAACGGATTATGTATATCTTGACAAGTTATGGAGTTCAGATATTTAGTTGTGATCATAAAACATATAATTCCATAAGCCAGAGAACATTTGCAAATAGCAAGTTCCTATTGAACATCACTGAATCTGGAAGTAGAAACGAGTCACGATCATCTATTTTGCATTGTCTTGTCTGTGACCACACAAGACACCATTCTTGCCCTTGCTGCATTGGATGAGATGGTTCAAACTGAGATGCTGGTAAAGGAAGAGAGGTAAGACTCTGGGGTTTTTCTGCTGTTTGGCAATAATATAGGAAATATGGTTGTAATCCAAATGCCTTCACAGATGGTATTTGCACATAAACTTGGCCAAGAAAAGATGGGTTGATGATTCAACTGCAATATTCATATTTGAAGTTCGTTCAGACTAGTTTAGGCACTATAGTTTACAAAAGACAAGGTTCCATTCCTCTTCTCCATCAAAGCGTTGTAGCATCTACACAAGAGGGCTAAAACAAGCTATGTCCCAAGACATACACAGACTATGTTGGTCAAGTTAAAAAAAGAAAAAACAAGTGACATAAGCTGGCCTTCACACAGTTTTTCTCTCACAAGTTAGCAACAAAAGTCGAAGATAAAGATAAATATAGGAGAGACCACAGAGTTAGTAGTTATTTAACGAGACCTAGGATTCAAACTGACAGCTTAACAAGATTTTTTTCCTGCCTGTATTTCATTTCTTTTGACTGTTTCAAGAGAGTCATCCCTGTAACCAGTTATGCCTTCATCCACTGATAGTAAGAAGAGATCCAATCCATAGTTGTGTCTACGGTTCAACTCAGACATTACATATGCAAGCACTGTTGAATCTGCAAACAAACCCAATTACCATCAGAGATTAATTCCATCACAGAGGAAGAAGGCATATTTAAAATGAAACAGCATTTATCACATATGAGAAACATCTTGTGCAAACTCAATTCCAGTTAACAGAAAAGCTCTCCATTATAGGATCATTTACAGCAGCAGCACTTTAGCCAGGGTGAAGACATACTAATTTGACAAGCTTAATGGGGTTTGCAATATACGGTACAATTCAATGTTTATTAGTAGTAAGTGATAGTAACTCGGGATAAAAACGAGCTTAAGAGAGTAACGGAGTTAACCTCGAAGTACGTGCGTGCCTACACATGAGTAACAGGACCATTGGAATACTTGTTCATGACTAGGATACAAGTTAGATGGAGTAAGTTGCCCAATGGACAAGAGAAGCAAAAATGGTCCCAAGACTGAGTTGGCAAAACAGTGCAATTACGCCCACGGAAGCTCCATGGCTGGTTTGGCAGCCTTTGTAAAGATAGTTCATTTGTTGGTTATACTTATTGGGTTGTCACGTAATACTGCAGTTGCTGGAAATGTTGATAAACAATATCGGAAAACCTGTTCATAAGCATTGATACAGGAATCCTTCCAATACTTGTAAAGATAGTGAAGAAAAAGGTCTGCAAAGTTTCACATTTTATTTTTTGATTGTTCCCCTTTGTGTTCTTAAACATGTCCAAGTCTTGCTATTTCTCCTATTCTCTAAGGAGGTATTAATTTGTAAAGATAGTAAAGAAAAAGGTTTGCAATTTTTTCAGCTTTTATTTTTGATTTCCCCCCTTTGTGTCCTATCTTACATATTTTCTAGACTGTTTTTGTCTTGAGTCGGGGGCTATCGAAAACAACCTCTCTACCCCACCTCTGAGGTAGAGGTATGGACTGCGTACATTCTACACTCCCCAGACCCCACGTTGTGGAAATACACTGGGCATGTAGATGTCCCCCCTTTGTGTTCTTAAAATTTTCATGTTCAGGTTTTGCTATTTCTCTTCTCCTCTTGTCTAAGGAGGCATTAATTTTTTCTTCCTCTTTATATAGTAGATAATTGCCAGTGAGAAGTTGGGAGGTAGAGTTAGGCCCCAAGGCAGCTCCAGGGCACGAGAAAAGTTTGCTCATAGAATGTTATTAAGAAGGATTGCGGGGTGAGAGAAATACTTTACTTTCAAACTTGGTTAAGAGCTTTTGGAAGGGTTTCAACCTAGGCACTTCAAGATACTCAAAAGGTGAGTAATACGACTATATACACAGATTTTCAACACTTAATCATGCTCCTAATGTCACATCACCTCGAAAATCCCTAGTTTCCAAGAAACATCTTCAAAAACTCAAGCGCGAAAAACCTAGGGTTTTGTGAGAACTATGCCAAAAGGTAAATTCTTCTACTCCCTAGCATTAAAGTTAATATCTTTTGATCGTATTACGAATACAGAATACAAGAATTGATGGAGTTTGGAATTAACCATAAGCTCTAAATGTCAAAATGAGACCTTGGTGGGGTTGAAAGAATAGTTTGGGTTAATGGTTTTAACCACTTAAACTTTAGATTTTCAAGAGTTGTCTACGCGAGGTTGTTGAGCAAAGACTTGGACAGTTGTTTCAAGGTAAGTTGAGGTTTCTTTCCTAACTTAAGGGTTAGAATTAAATGTGCATGAAGTGTTTGATGGAACGCCTAAATGTATAATCCAAGCCTATATGCTTATTCTAGCGAGCATATGATTTTTTGTGCTTAAATTGTTAGCCTTACACGTTAGAATGCATTACATAAGAGAACCTAGTTATGCACATATGTTTGCTAATTACTCAGAATGACAGAAAATGATTAAACTTCTATGATGTGATTTAATTTCATGAGGTGTTCTAGTTACTTGCTTCTATGAAATTATCTGCTTATGTGCAATTGCTTGTATTGCTCAGACCTACGGTTAGATTCAGATTAATGTGATCACGTTCATAGAGGGAGAAGTAGTCAACCTATGAGAGCCATGGTCGCCAGAGTTGGCTACTTCATGCTTGCTGAGCTACTCAATGACCCCATATATGGATTGAGCTTGAGTGAGCATAATCAGAGGCCCCATCAACACACTCATATAGGTTGAGTTTGATTGAGCTACTCGATAGCTCCTCATACGGGTTGAGATTGAGTGAACAAAATCAGAGGCCCCACGTGTGTGTTCCTAGATGCTCAAGTACGCACAGTCACCATGTGTAGATCTTTTCAAAAAGTTATTCCTTTTAAAAAGTAACTTCAATTTCAGTTATCATTTGCTTCACTTCTTGCATTTCTTATGATCATAAATGTGTAGTCCAAACTAGTCTTGTCCTCCGCTTAGGGAAATAGACAACGAAACTTACAAGATATCCATCAGACGTACTTAGCACGTTTGGGCCTGCCATGTCGTGTGGAAAGTGTTGAGAAAGCAGGGAACAAAGCACATGGCTATAAGTGGGCATTCATAGATTCAGTGAAAAGCTCCATTGATTTGTTCCAGGGGAAATGCCCCGAAAGTTTTGTATTCATACTTCATCCCTGACAGGCTCATAACTTCCTAACGGGTTATTCCGCACTTTAGTTTTTCAGGCTATACTTATTGCAGACTTGGATAGCATTTATTATTATACTAAGTTCATTAATAGCAATCAGACGTTAAAACAAGATCCACTTAACGGGTACTACAGGTTGGGTGTCAATCACGTTCCACCCAGGGGCGAAGCCAGCTAGGGCGGCCAAGGGGGTTCCCCTTCTAACAAAAAATTACACTGTTTATACATGGTTAAACAATATTTTATGTATATATAATAGATGTTGAACCTCCTTTGACTTATTCATGTGTTTACTTCTTCATATTTTGAACCTCTTAGTGAAAATCCTGTTTCCGCCACTGGTTCCACCCAGTTTGGAGGCATGACACAAATGTATGGCATGATAAATTTAAAGCTTTTGGTCAATGATATCGTCTACAGAGTCACATATTCTGTCAAATAATTGCTAAAAACCTAGTTACCAGTTTCAAGAAAATAGTTGCTACAAACCTTTTCCACCGGAAGCTCCAATAGCTATGCGTTCCCCAGGCTTGAAAAGCTGATTATCCACTATAACCCTATGAATCTCATCTTCAAACACTGTATAAAAGCACTCCCTGCATATCTTTTCAGAAAAAGAATAAAACTTTAGCACTTCAAAAAAAAGAAGAAGCAAACAGTGAATTGTGAGAGTACTTGTTCAAGGGTTTTAGGGCGTTTCAGGGCGGCGCGGTTTTCATTACAGAGGGTGCACAGTCGTCCCCTTGGCTTTGCCGCCTTCTCCATCTTACAATCAAACTACTAATCTGATCTCAGGGCCGTCCTTCCACCGGTAATATTCAGTTGAGCTCGGTATCTCAATGGCTCCTTTAGAGTCTTGGGCTAAAATTATCCCTCATCTATTAGAGTAGGTTTATTTTGGTCCCTCAAATATAATCCTGAGCATATTTAGTCCCTTAACTTTACTAAAGTGAAGCACTTTTGGTCTTCTTAACATAATAATGTTAAAAATTAACGAAAAAGATAATTTTCTAACTGTGTAAATTTGACAGTGTTATCTCTTTCTTAATTGATATACATTTTCTTTCTTTCTTGTCTTCTTAATTTTTTAGGATTAATATAGTAGTAGCTATTTATATTTGAAGACAATACTTTAGAACACAATAATCTGCCCACTCGAAAAAAATAATCATTTTCTTAATTGCAGTAACAAAATGGTCTTAAAGTCAGTGGCGTAGCTAGTAATTTGGTAAAGGGTGTGCGAATTTCTTCTTAATTGTGTTTAGGAGCGTGCAAAATTAAATATATACTCATAATAGCTAACACTTAACCTCTATGAGTTTGTATTTTACAAGTCACGTGGGTGCCACATGGGTTTAACACTATTATTTTTAAACGGATTTTGTTAGGGAGATCAAAAGTGCTCCACTTTAATAAAGTTAAGGGACTAAATATGCTCAGAGTTATATTTGAAGGACCAAAATGAACCTACTCTAATAGTTAAAGGACAATTTTAGCTCCAAACTCGGCTCCTTTATGCATTCTTATTAAATTACAAAGGATATCCCTTTTTAAAAAGTTGGGGTATAATTTGACCATGTATTGTTCGAATTGCCTTTTGATTTAATACTTCCTTCCATTCCAAAATAGCTGTTATGTTTAGCTTCTTGAGAGTCATATTATATAAAATTTGATTAATATTTTAATATATATTTTTCTAATCATATTGATATGAAAAAAATTACAACTTATAACAGGAGTAATAAAGATTAGTCAAATTGACTTTCAAACAACGAAATATGACAATTGACAACTATTATGAGATGAAGAGAGTATTATTTATCCCCACGCGCGCACTCTTAAACCTCTAATGAACTTCTAATTTGAAGTAATTTTAAATCATAATTAAAGATAAGGGATAAATTTGAATTTTTTTCTTTAAATTTTTTGGATACCTAAAATTTCATTTATTTCATGCGAGTTTTATAATTTTAAAAGCCTATTTGTTAATGATAATGTCATATGAATGAATAAAAAATATAGCACAAGATGAAATAGGAGCAACTTCTGACAACACATGGTCAAATTTAAATATGGAAAAAGGTTTAAATTTGTCCTTAAACATTGTGAACTGGTCCAATTTTTTTCTCCAATAATAATTGGAATCAAATATATTTTTGCCATACAAGATTGGTTCAAATATGCGCTTATTCATTGACGGTGAAAAAATTTCAGCACATGAAACTTTTTACCACGGAAACCAGTCATATTTGACCCTTAATATTCAAAATTATGCAAATTTCAATTTTCATAAATATTCTTTATGATTGCGCTAAATCATTTTACTACCATAACAATTGATTCTCTTCATATTAGAAACACTACTTGAAGAATAACGTTACTCCCACCGCTTCATATGCTCTCAAATTTGATTCCTACGTGTATTTGTAATTTATTATTTCTTATAACATTGGATCAAGGGATTTTTTTCCTTTTTAAATTACTCGAACTATTTCAAATATATGAAAATATTTTACCACTCTACTTAGTGATAAAAATTTGAGATCGTTAGATGATACAAATTTATCAAATTTTAACCTTGAATATCTTTTATAAAAATATTACTTGCATCTTGGTGTGTAGAGTTATCATATATCTCCTCCTAGAGATGAAGATGCCGCATAATAATATGAACAATACTCGTCTACTTTTTCTTACTCCAATGGTTGGAGCTAACAAGTAGCCGAATGAATAGTCGAGAAAAGGACACATCTATTTCTTCCACGGTTTGCTTCTATCAAAATTATGTGGGTAAAGGCGGCATATGCCTCCCTAGTGACCAAAGATATCAAATGGGTGACTTCGAGTTTGGACATGTTAAAATGAGTTGAGTCGGTGAATGAATCATAACCTAATATGTGCAAACTAATCTAGGTTAAGATAAGTTTTGGTCAAAATAAGGCCACTTCATACAAAATCACCATTCATTGGACATAGATATTACGCACAAGTCTATCATCATATTTCTCAAAATGATAAAATTCTAATAGCCTTCCTAATGTGCTGTGTATTTTCATGCTTCATCTTCACTACTTTCAAGGACTACAAGAGCTTTCTTGGTTTTCAACTTCTTAACAGCATTGCCTTTGGTTTCTTTGCTTCCTTCTGCATCTTGTTGGGGATCAGACTCATAACTAGCAATCTCTTCAAGAATTCTGCTTCCATATTTTTCAGTCTTCAACTTGCCAATTATCTTTTCCAACTGCATAAAGTAGAGTAGTTTTCAGATGATTGCATCACATGAAAAGCTGCAAGGCTGTGCTATCAATGCGATCGCGTAAACTATAGCAGTGTCAGCTCTTAGCTAGGACACTTACATTTTATTAACCGAACAAACATCACATCTCTACATGTCACCTACTTAACAGGCCATAAATGAGCATGCGTTGGAATAACTATGTCGCACGCAAACGAAACATACAGCAAGTACAATTACTATGAAAAGTCTTGAGACCTTAGATTATACCATTGAAAAATCTGAACTCTCTATGTCGACTTACCTGTCCTACTTCCCTTCTTCTGCCATACCCAAAAACCATCCATTTCTCCGGAAAGGTAAAAACTTTCCTATTTAACACTCCTAATTACCAATGCTCAACTTGGGACTCTCTTTTTATATAGCTAATCTGTCCCAATGAATGTCTGTACTTGATTTGGCACTATTACAACAGTAAGAGTTAATAATATGAAAAATTGTGGAAGCCATTGCTTACTTAGCTTGATTTTTTTGGAATAAGAAAAAAGAAAACATTTCATGAGAGAAGTAAAAGCAGGGTCCAGCCTCCCTACCACACAAAGGTAGGGGTAAGGTCTGGGTACATCCTATCCTCCCCAGACCCCACTTGTGGAATTACACTGGGTATGTTGTTGTTGTTGTAAGTAAAAGCGGGGTCCAGAATTTTAGTGGATAACTAGGTTATCCTTTCAGCAAAGTAGATATTACTTTGACATGGATGCCTTCATCAAAAAATATTACTTTGACATGGATGGAATACCAGACTTTATAGGTAAAAAAGTTCAAATTCCTCTTTTCTGAAGATTTAGTAAACTATAACAGATAACAAGTAATGAAACACCAAAAGTTAGAAGTTAAAACATCAACTCTGTAAGCAAAGCAGTAGGAATGCACCTCTTCAATTGATTTTGGTTTCTGTGCACTCAAGGTACTGATTTGTTGTGTAGATAATACAGAATGAGGGAATATTCCCCCATGGATGGATGCGAGTTCCTTTCGCAGCTCGTCAAGCTTATCATCCAATCCTAATGATCTTTCTCGTTTGGATGATTTCATACTGCTTGAGGTCCTTGACTGTCTAGTCGACATCTCAACTTTAATAATTTTATTACCTGAAGGTTAACCAGGAAAAGAAGTTAGATAACTATAGGACTCTATGATGACCTGAAGCCCTTTTCCTTTTTTTTGATTTGTATGTAACTAGAGATGATAAATAGCTGGCTTAGCCAAATTTTTTGTGTCTGGGCTTGACCTAGCATTCTGTCAAGCCAAGCTCAAACTCGATGCAAAACTTCACTGAAAAACTTACAGAATAAAACACAAAAACTCAGATTCGCACTTTGCTCATCTCGAGAACAATGAAATTGTCCAATTGCAAAAGCAAAGAATGAAGAGATTATCCAGTACTAATCTTACTGGCAGAAAATCAATAGAATTTTGGAGGTTTTTTCATTCTTTTCGTGTGCTAATAACAGAAAGGAATAACCAAATATTCCCAAAAGCTCTTTTTTCTTTCTTCTCTACACCATCCAATACGAATCATTCCTCACGCTAACAGAAAGGTGCTTAACTTGGGATCGTTTAATGAGTCCCTGAATTTTAAGGCAGTCATATTGATGGTTGGGCTGCTGCATATTTGCGTATCTGGAAAGACAAGGGTACTTACCTTGCAATACTTGCTTTGCCAGAGGTCCTACTGTGACATAAGCATTTGTTGCATACGCAGTATGCTGAAATTCTTCTTTCTGCAGGGAGGAAAAGGCACAACGATGTTAGTTCAAAGCTTAGAAAAAGGGAAAGGAGATAAAATGGAAACGCTTTTCATATCCATTATTCACTGTCTTGTTTCTGCTATACAGGGCAAAAGGGGAAAAATAAAAATTGAAGGAAAAAGGAAAATTTAATTTTATACGCTTTGTTGGGCTTCTGGAGGTCATGTAACTAATTCTACTTTCCCTTTAATCTTGTAATAAACAGAAAAGAAATGCTAAACCTAGAACTATATCCTTGCCCAAAACTTGGATCACATATTAATACTTGAAAATTTGTTTCCCTCAAATTTAATTTTGTACTTGGAAAAATGGAGCTTTTTGAGGTGGCAACTAAATAAATACCATTAAACCGCACAAATATGTATAGCAACATCATAAAATGTTGGCTAGCTAATTTGAGTAATTCCTTAGCTTTCTCTGGACAGAGATTGCATTTATGTCAATTAATGTGTACGCATACAACACAGAAGCGCTAATAACAATGCATTACAATGCGAAAGTGTAGGCGTTTTTGGTTTCCTAGCTGTGAAGAAAGTTGTATTTCTCAAGGCATGAAAGTGAACTCCTTTTAGGATTTATTTTTCTTAGTACTTTTTTTTTGACAAGTGAGAAATCCCCGAGGTCCAGTAAGCACACGTTTTGGATTGGACTGCCCTTTACCCTTCTCCACTTAATTTATCAAGCTTTTTTTCTCAGTATAAATATTAGTATGATTAAAACCATAAGAAAATATAAAAAGGGAATACCAAAGAAAATAACTTTTGATAGACGGAAAACAAAACAGCCAAGAGCAAAGAGTGATAAGACAGTGTCATCAACTAGAGAATATATAGGCATCAGTGATTGACATCGTCAATAATGTAGCCGCAGTCAAAAACTGGAGAAGATGGAGGATTAACAAACTCGGGCTTCATGGATAAGTTATCTACTTTCTCAAGTCAAATTCAATATATTTTAGATGATTATATTACCCCTCAATAACCACAAAGAGGTTTGAGGCATGGTGATCCACTTTCTCCTTTTTTCTTCATACTTGCAATGGAAGGTTTAATCAGAATGTTAGACAAAGCCAAGCAACTGCAGTGGATGAATGGTTTTGATGTGGGGAACTGATCGATCACTACAAACATCTCTCATTGCTTCATGCAGATGATACTCTGAAATTTTGTGAGGAAGACAGAAATCAAGTGCTCTATTTGAACCTAACCCTTCTGATTTTTGAAGCCCTCTCAGGTCTGCACATCAATATTTTTTTTTGAAACTGGTAAATTTGTATTCCTCAGCATTGAGGACATACTGGAGACCTTCAAAAATTGTTAGGGATCTAGATTACTTACAAAGATCCTAGAAAATCTACTAACTGTTCTGCTTCTTCTATACATGAATCTTTACACCAAAAATAAAAAGTGGCAATACATCTATCTTTTACTTTCTGGATACTGTGTGCCCTATCTTCAAAACATCTTCCATTTCTCTCCCAAATTGTCCACCAGATACAAGGTGGAATTTACATTTCGTTTGGCCCTTGCTGCCCCCTCTCCTGATCAAGCAACTGAAAAGGTCTGATGTGTGCTCGGGCATTGTCCATTTGAGCTCTGTTAGTTGGAAGAATAGTGACCATAATTGGGAGGTGAATTTACAGTGTAGGAAGAGGTGGTTGTGTCTCTCTTTTCTCACAACATAGAAAACACCTGGAGGCTATGAGAAAGTTTCTCTTTTGCAGAACCTCATGGGTGAGGCAGGCCTTTCTGTCAACTAGCCAAATGAAGCATTTTACTTTTGATGGTGCCATGTTCCCCCAGACCTGTTTCCAGGTCCCCGGTGTGAACTGAGGCTACATCCCTGCTTCTTTCTTGTAGCATCTCCTAACTGAAAATATCCCATCCTTGTCATGCTTCCATCTGATAGTATCAGGCTCTGTAGTTGTACCATTGAATCCTTCTAGGACCTTCATCAACTCCACAAATCTGCTCACTTCCCAATCATTTAGGTGTCTTCTGAAGGTGATGTCCCACCCTTGTGGAGACCAGCTATCAGCTAGTGTAACATTGAGAACAAAACAAATATTAAAAAGATCTGGAAAAGTCTGCTTCAGAGTCCCCTGGCCAATCCAGTAATCGGCCCAGAATATTATTTTGTTCCCATTTCCCACTTTATAGTTCATGTTCTCAAACAACTTAGACCAAAGGTTTCTAATAGTTCTCCACACTGAGGTCCCATAGGTGCTGGTGACACTATCAGTACACCAGTGATCAGTCTGTCCATATTTGCTGACCACCACTTCCTTCCAAAGAGCCTGTT
Source organism: Jaltomata sinuosa (assembly GCA_003996215.1). Lineage (NCBI taxonomy): Eukaryota > Viridiplantae > Streptophyta > Magnoliopsida > Solanales > Solanaceae > Jaltomata > Jaltomata sinuosa. The sequence goes on from QJPP01007247.1 coordinate 261,330, forward strand.
GTTCCCCATTGAATCTCCATAGCCATGTCATCAGCAAAGCATTGTTATGTCTTCTTAGGTCCCTGATGCCCAAACCACCACTCCTTTTATCCAGTAGAACCCCCTCCCAGTCCACTAGATGAGAGCCCTTGCCTTCCTCCTTGTTGCCTCTCCACAGGAAGTCCCTCCTAAGTTTGTCTAAACTTTTGGCCACTTCAGCTAGGATAGGAAACAATGACATATATAAGTAGGCAAAGAGTCTAAAACACTATTGATAAGATATACTCTACCCCCTAGTGATAGGCAGGGGCGGAGCTACAGTATAATACGGGGGTTCGGATAAACCCAGTAACTTTTGCATAGACTCTGTATTTGTACTAATAAATCAACAAAAAATATGTATAGCTTGTGTTCAAACCCATATGCCAAGCAAAGCAAATGGCTCAGTGGTAACCGAGCAGCCGGCAAAGCCCTTGTTCCGCGGGATGTGGGTTCGAAACCCACTGGCATCATTATTTATTGCCTACTTTTTTGCTTAATATACTCGCTGCATAATAATACAAAATTAAAAATGCTCTCCGCCTCTCCATGTTTTTTTCACCTTTTCCTATATATAAAAAATAAAAAAATGATCTCTGCCTTTTCACAATTTTTTTCCCACCTTTTCCTATATATAGATTTTTTTCTATCTTTTTAAAAAAAATAGAAACTGTAATGATAGTGCTTATATTTATATACAAAGTAGTTCAACACTTTTTAAAATATAATAAATACTCGTACTTATTCGTTAATTTGGTGGTTGTTACGTTAGCTTAAGATTGTTGTCTTATCTTAAAATTCAGAACCCACAAACCTCAAATCCTTGCTCCGCCTTTGGTGATAGGTACTGAGCCTTCCGGTTTGCTAGTGTCTTCTCAGTCTTCTCCACTATTCCATCCCATATTTCCAGGCTTGTATCTATTACCCAAGGGCATTCCCAAATATTTGTTGGCAAGTTATTTGTTCTACACCCCAAAATGTTAGCCAGGGTTTGAATGTGGTCCACATTTTTAATGGGAAAAGGCTACTCTTCCTCCAGTTCACCCTCAAGCCAGACACTGCTTCAAAGACAATCAAAATGACCCTGATGAAATTAATCTGGTCTGCCTTAGCTTCATAGAAAACCACAGTGTCATCTGCATATAGTAATTGATAGACTTCCATCTATTCCTCTGCTCTGTCACTAACTTTAAAACCTTTGATCCAGTTGTTGTTTATGGCTGTCCTCATCAAACTGTTAAGGCCCTCCATGGCTATGATGAATAGAACCGGGGGGGGGGGATCACCCTGTCCAAGTCCCCTTTCTGAAGGAAAACCCCCCCACAGGTTCTCCATTCACAAGTATGGAGAACCTGACAGTTTTAATACAAAAGGATATCCATCTCAACCATTTGTCACCAAAACTCATCTGCCTGAGAATGCCTAGCAGAAAATCCCACTTCACATGATCATAAGCCTTTTTTATATCTAGTTTGCACATTATGCCAAGGACATCTCCTTTTAATCTGATATCCACACATTCACTAGCAATGAGTGCAACATCCATTATTTGTCTCCCTTTGATGAAAGCCATTTGATGTTTGTTAACCAGTGAGTCAATTATCCTCTTCATTCTTTCTGTCAAGGTCTTTGTTATGATTTTGTACACCCCACAAATCAAACATTGGTCTGTAGTCAAGCATTTACCCCATTTCCCAGTTATTCACATTTCTTCCGAAGATTGGATTCCAAGAATTGGCTTCTATATTCTGATAGATGGTAGAGTCAGGTTTTCTAGCAATTTGATAAATGTTAGGGAAGTCAGATTGCAAGGTTGAAGAGCCTAGCCATCTATCTTTCCAAAATTTGACCTGTGCCCCATTCCCAACTTGGAATCTGCTTGTTCTGGCTGAATTTGTCCGAAAGCTTGATGATATTCTTCCAAGGGCCTACCCAATGTAGAGCCCTGGAGACCTTTGTGCACCAGTTACTTTGTATCCCATGTTTTGGATACACCACTCTTTTCCAGGTTGGCTGATCCTCCTCTACTCTGATGGATTATTATCCAGGTCTTTCCCACATAGCCAGGGATCCAGATTCAACAGTCTCAAATAGAGATGGCACAACCTGGAGCCTTATGTTTAGAAGGAATATGCAGGAGTGGGAGTTTGATGACCTCGTCAAACTACTACAGGCACTAGAGAGTATCTCTTTCAATACTCAGGCAACAGACCAGTTCAAGTGGAACACTACAGATGCAGGGAATTCACAGTGAGAGCAGCCTACAAGCAGTCAAGAGCACATAATGAAGTCACGGACCACTGGCCACGGAAGCTAATTTGGAAATCAAGCTACCACCCAAAATCATATGTTTTAGCTGGACTACACTTTATGAAGAATGCCTAACTCAAGACAACCTCTCTAGAAGGAATTTTCAGATAGTGAATAGATATGCTTACTAATGTCAGAAAGAAGCAGAAACCCATAGACACCTTTTTTTGCACTGCACTGTTGCAGCAGATCTGTGGAACATGTTTTACTCTCTTTTTTGGACTCATTTGGGTCATGCAACATAGCATCAAAGAAGCTTTTGAGAGTTGGTGCTGCTGGAAAGTTGACAGCACCATCAAGCAGACCTGGAAGATGATACCTGCAACAATTTTTTGGAGTATATGGAGGGAAAGGGATAGAAGATGTTTGATGGTCTATCAATTCCTTCACATTTCTCAGAGCTGGATGCCTCATGCGTTTGGATAGTTGGGTCAATATTTCCTCTGTAGATTCTTCTAATAGTTTTTTGAATTTAGTTAGCTCCTTAGTTTTGTTTGTTTTGTAACTAATTTGCATCTTCTTGATTCCTTTAACGAAACAATTTCTTCATCCAAAAAAAAGAAAACAAAAAGCAAATGCCACGTGAAAGTTGCCAAATGAATTTGACCAAAGAATATAGTGCGCTTTCTCTGAAACTCATAATATTCTACAATAAGCAAACTTTGGGTGCAAAGGACCACAAAAAAAAGAAGGTAGTGATTGGAGAAGCTTATATTTAAAATTTCTGATACTGGTTTCCATGCTTCATAACAAATCGCATTTAAAGTAAGCCCTTAACATAGAAAACCGGAGTTGGAAAAGAAGATAGAAAGTCAGGTTCCTAAATATTGTCCCACTTTCTGTTCTCAGCTACAAACTTTTCTGACAAAAGGAAAAAAAATAGCTGCAGATTATGGACAGTATAGCAAATTATGAAACAACCACCTTGGGATTAAAATAACAAGCAGTCCTTGTGCAGTTTTAGTAAATAAATCAGGAATCATCAAACTCAAATTCTGTGATGCATAACAGATTATATTACATCTTTGTCTGCAAGTTAAGACCCCAATGCGATTTGATAAAAACAATGTTGATTTCACCCTACACGTTTTCCATTCTCATAAGTAGCTGCATATGTTCTAGGGAATTAGATTTTACATTTGTTGCTGGAGTGTCAAATTCCTGTTCTAATATGTTAGTAAAGGAAGAGAGTAAATTAAAAGAGTCCTTACAAGAACATGATCCAAAATAAGCTTGATGACAAGTTGTTCCAATTCATCCTTTTTCAGATCGGGACCTGGGTAAATACCAATAAGACTACATTATCTGTTTTGTGTCCATTATCCCTAAAATTGCAAGCAAAATAAGAGAATTAAAAAGCAAATAGTAGCAGAGCGATAATGAATTCGAAAAGGATCTGCTCAGTTAGACTGACATTATGCTCTCAGTATAAGCGTTGACCAAGACGATGAATGAACGGGGAACAGACTACTGCTAATGGGGGAACACAATCCAACTTTGGGGACAAGAGATAGAGGCTATATCCATGTAAAAGCTACTTTTAGTAGCCATATTTTCCTCAAGACTCTGTTTTGGACTTCCTTTTCTCTAGGAAATGCATATTTTTTGCAATACCATGATCCTGTGAAACTTACCTAGGTTCTTCTGCTTAACCTTTAGTTTTTCCACCAGTTGCAACATTGTGACCCTCTGATCATTCTCTTGTATATCTTTCAGCATAGACACAATGAGTTTTGCATGCCCTGCACACAAATACAAGCGTAAGGAGAAAGGTACTTCCCAAGAGAAACAAGATTATGTTTGAAACATCTCATTGTAGATATGAAAAATCTGAAAAGGATGATATCTTTTTTATTGTGGTACAGAGCAATCATAACAACGATAATTGTGCCCAAAAGAGAGATAGAGAAATGGAGCTTAGAAATCTGATACCATGATTCCTCACACTACAACTAGTTGTCAAAGAATTTGAGCATCCAAAGCAACCCTAAGTCAATTAGTGGAGTAGATCCTTATAAACCGTTCATTAACTTTTCGATAAAGGATGCCCTCAATCATCGGGTGACTTCATATCTTACACTCTCCCACAAGCAACCTAACTTTTCGGTTCAAACATGAAATCTCTTTAAGGGAGATGAGGCCGCAGTAACTCAAGAATAGGAGTAGGCTTGGGACAGATGACTCAATGAGCTAGGAATTAAAAGAGAAAATTGCAAAGTAGTAGACGGGATGAATCCTATGTTGCTTGGGCTCTACAAAAATGCCACTGGGTGCGTGCCAGATCCTCCAAAAGTAGTGCATTTTTGGAGGATCACGGGTGCAGCTGCATTTTTAGAGAGTCCGAGCAACATAGGATGAATCAATAAGCTTAAATATTTGTGATAGGGAAGTCCAAAATAATAAGAATGAGTTGAGAAGAGAATAACTAGAATTAGCCCTATTAGAAAGATAGGAGAACTAAATGGGTACTAGACAATAAACTGGCTTATCAATGTTTAGCTCTGATACCATATCAAAATCTGAGCATCCAACCACGTAAGACAAGGAGTGAAGTAGCCCAAAATCTTTATAAACCACTTTAGGTTCCCTTAATCAATGTGGGAATTTATCGCTAACACTAGTATATATCATGTATATGCCAATCGATCCATCTTACTTGCAACTAATACATTTCAGTACTAGGATAATCATTAATTATGTTGGAGACTGTAGAAGGAGAACATCTGTTACTGCTCATATATATCAGCAATTTACTATCAGATCAAAAGGATCATACTAAATCCAAAAGAAATGGTTGGAAACTAAAACTAACATAATTAGCGAAGACTACAAAAGACAGACTAACCAGGTAAAGCCATGTTGTTAGACAACTCGTAGACATAATAGAAGATTGGTACAAGTATAAAAGTCAAAACAACATACTTGAGACATCCAGCTCTGCCACCTCATTTGAAAAGGCACAGTTGTCACACATTCCTGAGCAAGATGAAGGTCAAGCAAAGTTGTGGAGCTCTTCTGACTATTGTGACAAGTTAACATCAGTATCCAACTTAAGAAGTTAACCATACCGTTGCATTCTTGTAAAGGCTCAGCAAAGTGTCGGAAGAAAGCACTTCGACGGCACTCTCTTTTAGACTGCAACAAAAGATAATTTATTCCTCCAGCTGATTGTTAACAATTACTGTTTACATATGACCTCTAGTAGAAATTTTCCCTATAACTTGGGGCACTGGTTCTTAATTAACAAAACCATAAAACTGATATACTTGTTATATCACTGTCACTAACTGGTTAAATAATGTCTGTACAACCACAGATTAAGCCATCAAGAAACATCATGCCTACTTTGACAGGTATGGATAACCAGTATAACATCTCAGCAAGCTCTCTTGCATTCCGAATCTGACTAGTCGGCAACTGTATTTAAACTATTCGATTACAGCTTAAAAAAGATGCATTGAGGAGCCAGGTACTATAAGAGACGATCACAGCTTAAAAAGATGTGTTCAGGAGGCAGGTACTTTAAGAGTATCTCACATAAATATGGCATGCAAGTTTATAGTAAGAGCTAGAAAACTGGCAGGAAAATCTTCTCATTCATTTACAAAGTTTGTGCTTATCCTGTATTGTACTTATAGTGGCTTGGAATGGAAATTGTTCGTCAAATTTTAAACATTTGTTGTTCTCAGTTTGAGTGTATTGCATAAACAAACTAAATTGACTAACTATAACCTTTTACCCTTCTCGGAAGAGCTTAATGCTTCAAATGCCAATACTACCTCACTATGGTGTGTTTTTCATATTCTAAATTTGAATTTTCTATTGGTTAATGATTGTAGGAGATCATCAAATAATTGGCACAAAGGAGGTCCACCCATGCATAGTAGCAGCAAAACAGAAGAGAGTGCATCAACTATACAAAGCTTTTATCCTCTTGAGAAGGGCAGAATTCTCAGTATGATCAGTATGGTATTTTTCACAAGATGACAAAAGAATTAAGCTAAAAGCGCAGCTGGAAATAGCAAGCGGCATTACCTCTTTCAAAATATTGTTTGACTGGACCATAGCTAATGTAATTATTAAATGTGCAAAAAGCACTATGTGATTTAGAAGTATTTAGAGATGTCATATTAGCCTTGGGTGCTCACAAGTAACAAAAAGCAGTATAAATAGCAAAATTCCCTAGATTAAAATAACTGGATAGTCGGGTAGTTCAATTATGATGGAAATTTTCACCTGAAATGAGCAAGAATGATACAGGATTGTGTCTAGAAGTCTTTCTGAAACAGAAAAGAGGTATTAAGTTTTGTTGCACGAAATTTTACTGTCAAATTCTTCAAGAATTATTTTAGGAGTAAACACATGTAAACACATCAGAAACTAAAGGAGTACAAGAGAAGGAATACACGATGTTTATCATCTGAACTGTCTTCGTCTATGTGGACATGGTGAGGGTTTTAGATAATTAGATGATACGGTAAGGTGACCTTCAAACGTTATTAAGAAATTAAATTACTTTTTCCTTCCCTACCAGCAAAATCTCCTGTCTATTTGGACACTTCTACAGCACAAATTGATAGTTGATAAAATTATCATTCTCAATTTGGATATATAGGCTTATCCCAGTTTCTAAGCAGGTTGTGGGAGAAGAAGCTACTGCTAATATTTAAGCAGGAACAAGCTGCTGTTATATCCTTTAAGTGAAATCTCTTACTATTGGATTTTCTATAATAGCAAACAAATAAGATAAATAAAAGGTCATATGCATTCTCACGGAATCAGAATGACATCTATATAGAGAACACATCCTCTCATATGAAAAAAATATTTCAACAGCCGACCTTATATCCTACCCAAGTCAAAACGGTAAAGAAAACATCAAAATGAAGAGTTGAGGAGCCATACCTGACAATATCGTACTATCTCATACAGATTTTTTAATCCAGAATTCTCATAGAAGACCATAGAACTCTGCCCAAAAATCACAATAGCCACCAATTACATCACCTTGCACTAAAACATTAACAGCATCAGTCTATTTTTTTTTTACCTGCCTAGGAGCATCAGCAGGCCTAAAGAAAAGAACGCATTCAGAAGGAAGCCCATCCCTTCCAGCTCGACCACTTTCCTGTGGAAAAACAGTTAGACAGAGAAGCCTATATCGTGCAAAATAAGCGCAGAGGTGGGGAGTTAGGACCTGGTAGTAAGTCTCCATTGATTTGCTCAAGCTGTGATGGACGACAAATCTGACTATGAATAAGTAGGAGTGAGTTTATCATATCAGCAGAGAATACCTCTATGAAATAACAAATTAATTAAATGAGCAAGATTTACTATCATGTTTTTGATTGTTAAAGGTCACTTGATTGAAAATCCAGCAACAAGAATGGAAATTCATGTCTAATAGACATGACCAATTCAGATTCCACAAGAAAGTAGCTTAGGTATATTTTTGTTTCATACGTAAAGAAGCTTACAAATATTAGGGCACTACTTGAAAAGCTCCTCTAATTTCTTGAAAGATGAGAACTAGGTAAAAAATGGACACAGATTCCCACCCGTGGTTTTGCAATCTTATGAGGAAGCTGTTGAAAAAGGAAAGGACCATTTCCAAATAGCTTCTGAATGTCTTAAACGGGTAAGAAATTTATGCATTTCTAACAAACTTCTCGATAAGATATATTAAGACAACTGCCTAACAAATGACATATTTTTTCTATCTCTACTGAGTGACAGGAAGAGAGAAACAAGTTTGCCAATGAATCTTAAATGTTTGAATTTTCTCACATGAAGCTATTTGAACCATAGTCGTCCTAGTTAAGAGTCTACGCTGCTACTCTATGTCTCTACCAATGCTGGTGGATAGATAGTCAGCAACTAGCTTTGCTACATCATCAGCTCTCTTTCTTCTTCCTTTTTTTTTCTTTTGTGCGTGTTACAATTTTAGTGGATGTTCCCCAAGGGATGCTAATCAGCTTTTAACAGCATTAAATTTTCTTAGTCCTGCTACAAGATGTGTGCATCGCCTATTTTCCCCATTATTGTTCAATAAACCCACATATTTTCCCCATTATAAGTTATAACAGGTTTTAACGGAATATCCTACCCCATTATTCCAGCCCCATATCCTGCCCTTCTCTGTTGTCATTGTTGTTTGATGCTGCTTCTTCCCACCTCACTCACATGATCTAGTTCCACATCCTACTCTTCCCTAGCTGCAGCTGCTCTGTCATTGTTCTAGTCGGCCGTCAGGGATAAATACCATATGTCCATCCCTCTTTCGCATATCAGAGAGGGGCTGATTTCCAGATTGTTAGAAGGATACTTTGTTGTTGTTGGTTTCAAATTTTTTCAACTTTCACTTCACTAGTTTTTCCCCCTTATTCTTATTTTGCTTGCAATTCACTCCCTCTTGGTTGAAAAGAACTCCTAAAGATCCTAATACAAACATTAGGAATAGCATAGTATTGTCCGAATCACAAGGATATAAAATAAACCGCTTTATTCTCAAAATGAGCAATAGTAATAAAAGGTCGTGTCATCATTTTTTTTAAACTGGTAACATAAAAAGGTCGTGTTATCTTTTTTCATTTTCATCAATTGGATATTTAGTTTTCGGAGAAAAATAAGTACTTTCATTATTATTCAATGTTAATAAACAAGATTTTTTCTTAAGTCCTTTCTTACCCCATAGAGCTATTGAATAAAAAGGTTTTTTGTTAGTACTTGTGTGTCAACTAGTTGTCTTGCTGAAAAATATAGGTGTTTCTTTATTGCTATATCTTTTCCTTTTTATGGTTTGAAATTATTTTGCTGCTAATTTTCTTATGTTTTTCAATGTATCTTGATTGAGAAAAGGAACGTTGCTTCTGAAGAAAAAAGAAAAATTTGATGGAAGATAGAGTATGGGTTAAGAAATAAATAATTAGTAATTTTTTTACATACAAGAAAAAAAAAAGAAACTTAACGCCTAAGATATTGGAACTCAGAATTTAATCACGTCGCATGTCAGACAATAGACTAGATAATTATTCTTTTTGGATATATAATAACTAGATTATTATTAGGACAATGAAAACCATATACCCGAGAAAGGTTCATTCTCCGACTCTTAATCTGTCAATATTATCTAATCTCGAGGGACAGAATTCTTCAGGTATCACATTTTTTATCAAACCCTTTGTTTATAGAGCGAGATCCACAAGCTTTCTTAAAGAAACTATCGCTAAACTAACCTTTCTTAAGCACCCAGGGGTGGGGGCAGGGAGGAATAATATCTTCACTAATGTATGTATTTATATGATAATACATGTCAAAAGGATATAACCAGGTAACTTACTAACCATCTGGCTTGTTAATTCCCATACCAAATGCCACCTGAACAAGAAAAGCACTTCCAAGTATGATAATTGCCATAAAAAAATAAGAAGTCAGGGCACTTCATGATACATACCGTACCAACAATGACTTGCAACTTTCCATTACTCCACCTATGACATCACATATAAGTTACTTGTTGAATTAGAATAAGATTTTACAATTTTTTTGATAAAGAATAAGATTTTACAATTTTAAAAAAATGATACCATGAATTATAACCACGCAGATACAAAATTAAAAGAAAATCACAATTTGGCAGCTCATATGCCGTAGATAATATCATTTCTTAAGGTGTGTTTTATAATATTAAATAAAACACACATGAAACCTAATAGAACTAGTGTTTTACACCATGGTCCTTAATGCATGGGGGTTGGATGATTTTGGTCCTTGACACATGAAACCTAATAGAACTAGTAATGCCTGGTAAACGTAGACAAAATTGGTCCTTAAGCCCTAAAATCATCAGCGTTTCTCCACAGAAAACTGTTAAAATTAATGCCGAGTTCCATACCTGCAACTCTTTTCCATCAAAACACATAACCACCGTCAATGGCAGAAATCAAAAGCATCTGGAAGCTATTCTATCTCCTTATATACCAAAATTTATAGCCTAAATTATAAACCTCACCTGTCTCTCGTAGCTTCCTTTTCAGATCTCTCTTTCTTCCATTTTACCATTTTTCACGTGTTCAGTTCCTTGAAGATTGAAGGGTCGTCTGCTGGAGTTTGTGGAGAGATGGTGGAGGGCAGTGCTGGACCGGAGTCCCAGTGTTATTTTTCAACCGAGAGGGAGATTAACACTGGGGTATCTGAGATTATCCAATGCTAGAATTTAAGGCATTTCAGTTGATGAATTCGTATCCACACATTTCTTGCAACTTCTCCGTCGTAGAAGAAGATCAAGAAGCTTGATTAATTGAAAACTCTACAATTCGAATATGCAGTGGATACATTGCTCAGATGATTATATAAATTAGTTTGAAATTACTATATCTTCCTTGGAAAATACCATTCCATGCAAGTAAAAAATTCAATTCTTTCTGCTCTTATTTTGCTTGCGTTTCTCCTCCTCTATTTGTGGGTATCCTCTATTTTCATGCATTCTTCATAACTGAAATGGGAAGTGTTTTCTTCTCAAAAAAAGAAATGGGGAGTGTTTTTTCTTTTTATTGGTTCTCTTTTTTGCCTGTGTTTATGCTTCTTTGTGGGTCATCAAGCAATTTGAAGTTCAAGATTTCTCATGTTATTTATCGGTGGGGAATTCTTATCACAGGTAAGGCGGCTTGTCTATGTGTTTTGACAGAGAAGAGAAAGTGAGTTGAAGATTTGGAGCTGAGGCTAATTTTAACAGTTTTTTAGAAAGAAACGTTAGTTTTAGGGCTCAAGTTGATAACTTTGGTCATACATTAAGGACTATGAGCCCGTTTGGATAGGATTAAAAAAAGTAGATTTTAAGCAGATGTGCTAAGCTGAAACTAAGTGCTTATAAATAAGCATATAAGTGTATGGATAGAAAGTGCTGAAACTGAAACAAAGTTGTTGATGTGTTTGGTAAACAAGTGTTGTTAAGCACTTTTTTTGTTGTCCAAATGACTGAAATGTCCTTGAAGCTGTTAACACTATAAATAAGTTGAATTATAAGATTTTAAAAAGACCTGCAAGCGTTGTGCAGTCTTTGGTGGCCAATTATTTTTAAAATAATTAAACAAGTGCACCTTAAATATATTTTAAATACAAAAAAGGGAAAAGTATTCATAATATTACAGATTTCATTAGCAATCATATCATGAAGCGTCATCCAATAGATATCACTTTGTTCTCTTGCATTTTCAACATTTATGTTGTTAGCTCCTAAAGATGTGCCAACATTAGGATCAATCGATGGAATATATCCCTCATTCTCAGTTGTTTGAAAAGTATCATCTACATTGTATTTCTTTCTAATATAACTATGAATGGCCATAGTAGCAAGGACGATGTCTCTTTGAGTATCCATGTGATAGTAAGGCATGTCTCGCAAAATAGACCACCTTGTTTTCCAAACGCCAAATGTGCGCTCGACGATATTTCTACATGAAGAATGCAAATAGTTAAATTTTTCAATGCGTCCTCTTGGTTCTCGCAATTGTCGTGTTGTACCGTGGCGAAATTCTGCTAAGTGATATTTCCTTTGTATGGAGCCATATATCCCTTCATGTGTGAATATCCTGAATCAACTAAATAATATTTATTTCCCAAAGGATGTGGAAAATTAAGCTCGGGTCTACGAAGGGCCTCACCAAATATACGATTATCGTGATCTGCTCCTTCCCACCCAGCCCATGCAAAACACATACTAAAATCTACAACAGCAAGAATATTCTGAGTCGAATAACCTTTACGTCCAATATAAGGTATCTCTTGACCTTGCGGTAATCTAGCTTTAACATGTGTTCCAATGCAATCCTATAAGTATAGACATGCATAAATTTAATTTCAGTTAGTAATTAGGAGAGAAATTGAGTCATAAATTAAACAAAGTATACTTGTGTTAAAATGGGTTCTTACTCAAAAGAAAGGGAGATATCATCTGTTACCTGGCTTGTGAAATTCGACACCATCATTATAATTTGGATGTGGTCTAGTCATATCTCTTGCAAGCTCACATACGGCTTTTTGAACACTATGAAAATGTCTATGAACTGTCTCTCTTGAATGTCGAAAGATGTCTTGAATCATTCGATTTACGGCTCCATGAGAATAAGTCATCAAGAACATGCCTAACATTTCATGTATAGACATTCTACGTGTGGATTTAAGCCCATATTTTTCAGGCAAGTCATTGGATTGATCAATGAACACCGTCTTTCTCAATCGAAAATTTTCATAACAACGAGTCTCATTTCCACGTAATATCTCTTGAATAAATACATTTCCCGAGTGACAAGATGTACGACAAGGTTCTTTGTATAAGTATTTTTCATGATATATTTACCTATTATCTGACACAAAGCCATTCGTTTCTTCTCTTCTTGCCATCTTTGAATTTCCTCTAGTTCTTGATTTTCGTCATCCAATAAATCACTTGGATGGGGAGATACCATGTTACCTGATGTTGGCACGTCTTTTCCCAGAAGTTCAGGTAACTTGGGAGAAATTTGTCCCCGTGCAGTTGTGTAGTCTTCTCACCCAGAAGTTCTTTTGGGTATTTTGCTTAATTTTTTTCAATTTATCTTTTGTTGTTCTTAGATAATACGTCACATATTTGTCATTTAATTTATCGTATTTTAGCCTTTTCTTGTGGGATCTCATAAAATGGGAGGTATATTTCTCAATTAAATTTACTGATTGAGGTATTTTCATTTTCAGTTAAATGAAGAGTTGGGATATTAGTAACTTAGTATCTCCCCATCCAAGTGATTTATTGAATGACGAAAATCAAGAACTAGAGGAAATTCAAAGAGAGCAAGAAGAGAATAAACAAATCGCTTTGTGTCAGATAACATGTAAATATATTATGAAAAATACTTATGCAAAGAACCTTGCCATACATCTTGTCGCTCGGGAAATGTATTTATTCAAGAAATATTACGTGGAAATGAGACTCGTTATAAAAATTTCGATTGAGAAAGACGGGTGTTCATTGATCTATCAAATGACTTGATTGAAATATATGGGCTTAAATCCACACGTAGAATGTCTATACATGAAATGTTAGACATGTTCTTGATGACTTGTGCTTATGGAGCCGGAAATCGAATGATACAAGACATCTTCCAACATTCAGGAGCGACAGTTCATAGACATTCTCATAGTGTTCTAAAAGCCGTATGTGAGCTTGCAAGAGATATGATTATACCACATCCAAATTATAATGATGGTGCCGAATTGCACAAGTCATGTAACAGACGATATCTCCCTTTCTTTAGAGTAAGAACCCATTTTAACACAAGTATACTTTGTTTAATTTATAACTCAATTTCTCTCCTAATTACTAACTGAAATTAAATTTATGTATGTCTATACTTATAGGATTGCATTGGAACGCATGTTAAAGCTAGATTACCACAAGGTCAAGAGATACCTTATATTGGACGTAAAGGTTATTCGACTCAGAATTCTTGTTGTAGATTTTAATATTTGTTTTACATTTGCATGGGTTGGGTGGGAAGGAGCAGCTCACGATAATCGTATATTTGGTGAGGCCCTTCGTAGACCCGAGCTTAATTTTCCACATCCTTTGGAAAACAAATATTATTTAGTTGATTCAGGATATTCGCACGTGAAGGGATATATGGCTCCATAAAAAGGAGATATCACTTAGCAGGAATTTCGCCACGGTACAACACGACAATTGCGAGAACTAAGAGGACGCATTGAAAAATTTAACTATTTGCATTCTTCATGTAGAAATATCGTCGAGCGCACATTTGGCGTTTGGAAAACAAGGTGGTCTATTTTGCGAGACATGCCTTACTATCACATTGATACTCAAAGAGACATCGTCCTTGCTACTATGGCCATTCATAATTATATTAGAAAGAAATACAATGTAGATGATACTTTTCAAACAACTAAGAATGAGGGATATATTTCATCGATTGATCCTAATGTTGGCACATCTTCAGGAGCTAACAACATAAATGTTGAAAATGCAAGAGAACAAAGTGATATCTATTGGATGACGCTTCCTGATATGATTGCTAATGAAATCTGTAATATTATGAATACTTTTCACTTTTTTGTATTTAAAATATATTTAAGGTGCACTTGTTTAATTATTTTAAAAAAAATTGGCCACCAAAGACTGCACAACACTTGCAGGTCTTTTTAAAATCTTATAATTCAACTTATTTATAGTGTTAACAGCTTCAAGGACATTTCAGTCATTTTGACAACAAAAAAGTGCTTAACAACACTTGTTTACCAAACACATCAACAACTTTTTTTCAGTTTCAGCACTTTCTATCCAAACACTTATCTGCTTATTTATAAGCACTTATTTTCAGCTTTTAGAGCCCGTTTGGATTGGCTTATTTTAAGTGTTTTTAAGCTAAAATAGCTTTTAAGCACATTTGAAGTATTTGGGTAAAAGCCAAAATAGCTTTTAAGCACTCTTTTTAAAGCTAAAAAGGCAAAAATAAGCCAAAAGCCAAAAGCTACAAATCCTAGCTTTTGCTTTTGGCTTATAAGTCAAAAAAAAAAAGTCAATCCAAACACCCACTTAATCACATATGCTTAAAAGCTACTTTTCTTAATCCTATCCAAACGGGCTCTATGGGGGAAAAAACAACAAAATTCTTAAGTAAACCATGAATAGCACAAAAAGGGCTGACGGGATGTCCTTATGTGATGAAGTCAAAACATAATGAGCAAAAATGAAACTCTTAACAAATAGTGCTTTCTAATCCCTCCCTTTGGAGGTCTCCTGATAACATACCAGAAAATAAACCTTCTACTTTCCCATATCAAAGCCTGAATATCACGAAAAGAAACTGGAAAGCATACTTTACCACAGAACACTCTGACAACCGACTCTTGAACCAAATAAACTATGGAAGGCACAGAAGACACAATTGGTTAGTACTATAAAGACACAGAACATTGTGAGAAAGAACGGGCACATTTCCATGGTGAACAAGATACAAACAAGTGATGGGCCTTTTTGGAGCTCGGACATGGAGGATGCACTTTTAGATGCAACGAGAGTAACATGTAAATTAGATATCTAATGTTAGCTTGAGAACATGCCCAAAAGATAACTTTAAGAAGGAAGGTTTTCAATAAAAAGAAGCAAATCATAATCACCAACTCTAGTAAATAACCACCCAAAATTTGGACACGAAGAGGATTCTTAAGAAAATGGACCTCCAATCTGACTCAACCTAAAAGTTAGCTCATGAGGTGAGCATTGCACACGACCAACCCATTTTCTCAATCTTTGTGGAACATTCTAACCTTCTCGTCTTACCCACATGCTTAGGGCGGGACATCTAGAGTGTAGATAGTATAACACGAGGGCCTAAGATTGGGTAAATCAAATAGGGGATGGATCTCGCTCTGATACCATGTTATGAAAATGGATCCCTCGGCCTAGTTCAACCCCAAAACTAGTTCATAAGGTGACAATTGCCCAACAACATATAAGGAGACAATAGTCCATTCTCTCAACCAATGTAACGAAAACGAATCCTATCCTAACTCAACCTCAAGAACTAGTTCATTAGATAACAATCGCTCGAAACCATATGAGGAGTCAACAACCCATTCCCTCAATAATTTGGGATACTTACCCCCCCCCCCCCCCCAACACACACACTCTCCTAGAACTGGACATCTATAGTATGTACAACATAACATGGAGGTTCAAAATAGACTTTGGGTTCAACCTCAAACAGTGGCAGGTGAGAATTGTCTAAGATCATGTAGAGACAACATCTTCCCTCAACCAATGTACGATACTTAGCTGCTAAATATGTGAATGTTTAAACTGTTAGAAATGGTACAATTTTATTTACTTATATCTTCAATACACCCCTCACATGCTAACTTGATTCTTTTTCATGAGTCATGCACATGAAAGTTCTTTTAATAATGTGTGGTGGTGAGACTCGAATCCAGGACCTCTGTCAGCTCTGCTACCATACTTAATGTGTGACCATCTCATCTAAAAGCTTAATCTATGTACTCTGTTTCCTGTAGATTCAGGGGGAAGATCCAGAATTTCAACTGGCACATGACTGGGGTGTATGCACCAAATAATAGAAAGGAGAGGGAGGAAACATGGGGGGAAGTGGGAGGTGTTAGGGGACTATATGAAGGACCATGGGTACTTTGCAGTGATTTTAACACAGTCAGGCATACCTCCGAGAAGAAGAATTGCAATAGAATTAATATGGCCATGAGTGACTTCTCAGAATTCATTGAAGACATGGAACTAGTGGATCTTGATCTCACCGAGGGAAAATACACTTGGAGGAAAGGAAATAGACATGATAGTGCTGCAAGAATTGATAGATTCCTAATCTCTGATGAGTGGGATACAAGCTTCAGAAACATCAGACAATCAATTCTACATAAAGTCACCTCTGATCACTCTCCATTACTGCTACAATGTGGAAACTGGGAAAAGACCAATTCAGACTTTAAGTTTGAGAATCGGTGCCTGAAGACAGAAGGTTTCAATGAAAGAGTGAAGGAGTGGTGGGGTTCTTCCAATTTTCCGAAAAGTCCTGATTTTGTCTTGGTAGCTAAACTAGAAGCTCTGAAGAATAAACTGAGAGTGGAGCTTCAGTTTAGCAAAACAAGTTAAGGGAACCTTGGTATACAGAAACAGAGTGTTCTTGACCAATTGGCTGAGCTAGAAGAGATACAAGAACATAGAACTCTACCGGAGACAGAGATAGCTTCTAGAGTGGCTTTGACCATGGAATTTGAAGATATAGCTGACAAGGAGGAGAACGCTTGGAGGCAAAGGTCCAAAGCTACATGGCTGAAACAAGGGGACATGAATACCAAATTTTTCCACAGAATTGCTAAGGTTCACAGGAGGTCAAACACAATAGAGAGGCTAAAAGTGAGAGACACTATTATCGAAGATCCAGAAGAAGTGAGGAAGGAGATTGTAGCTTACTATGAAAGGCTATACACAGAAACAGAAGCATGGAAACCAGACTTAGAGATGAGAAATTGCCCCAGGATTGAAAGGGAAGAAGCCAACACACTTGAAGCTCCTTTTGAGGAGCAGGAGATTCTGGATAGCACTAGAGTCTGTGCAAGGGACAAGGCTCCTGGCCCTGATGGTTTTTCCATGGCATTTTTCTCTCAATGCTGGGAAATCATTAGGGGGGACATGGTGGAAGCAATTAAACAGTTTCATGAGACAGGATTCTTTGAAAGAAGTATCAATGCAACCTTTGTAGCATTGATACCTAAGACGCATGGGGCATTGGAGCTAAATGATTTCAGACCAATTAGTTTAATTGGAGGGGTGTATAAAATTATTGCTAAGTTGCTAGCAGAAAGAATCAAGAAAGTGATTCATAAGCTTGTGGATAGGCAACAGATGGCCTTCATTAAGGGAAGACAAATTATGGATGCAATCCTAATTGCAAATGAGTGTGTGGACAGTAGACAAAGAAGCCTCAAATCATGAACTCCATGCAAACTGGATATCCAGAAAGCATATGACCATCTGAATTGGAACTTCCTCATTCATATGCTACAAAGAATGGGTTTTGGTACAAGGTGGATTAGATGGATCAAATACTGCATCAGCACAGTGAAATTTTCAGTCTTAATCAACAGAACTGCAAATGGATTCTTCCCCTCTCAAAGGGGTTTAAGGCAGGCGGACCCTCTATCCACCTTTCTGTTTATTTAGGCCATGGAACAGATGAGTAACATGTTAAATACAGCAAGATCTAGGGGCTGGATAAAAGGCTTCCAAGTGGTGGGGGGTGGGGGATCTGGAAATAACACACCTACAATATGCAGATGACACCTTGGTTTTTCGTGAAGCTGAGGAGGATCAAGTCATGATACTAAGGGTGATTTTCATCATTTTTGAAGCAGTCTCTGGTCTTCACATTAACTGGGGAAAAAGCTTTATTTACCCCATTAATGAAGTAACACATTTGGACAGTCTTACTGAGAAACTAGGAGGAAGGATAGGGGATCTCCCAACAACCTATTTGGGCATGCCCTTAGGAGCCAAGAGCAAATCTAAGGGGATCTGGAATGGAGTTGTGGAAAAGTGTGAAAAGAAGTTGACCACCTGGAAGAGCCAATACTTGTCCAGGGGTGATAGATTGACTTTGGGAAATAGTGTACTGGATGCCTTACCAACTTACATGATGTCCATATTCCCTATGCCTGTTAGTGTGATCAAGAAAATGGACACAGTGAGAAGAAACTTTTTGTGGAAAGGTAGTGAAGACAAGAAGAAATTACATCTGGTTAAATGGGAAGAACTGACAGTGGACAAGAGGAAAGGAGGTTTGGGGATCAGAAATCTCAAGAAACAAAATCAGAGCTTGATGATGAAATGGCTATGGAAATTCACAAGTGATGAAGACATGCTACGGAAGAATGTGATCAGTGCTAAATATGGTATGGAGGACCGATGGATGACAAACATGGTGACAACAACATATGAATGCACTGTGGGAGGGCAATCAGGAACCTATGGCCACTTGTGCAGGCCAGAACTAGATTCAAAGTTGGGAATGGACAGAGGATTTCTTTCTGGAATGACAAATGGATTGGCAATGATCTGTTGAGTAGACTTTATCCTGATCTCTATTCACCATGCCAAACTCAACAGGCTACAGTAGCTGAAATGAGAACTGAACAAGCTTGGAATCTGCAATTCAGAAGATATTTGAATGACTGGAAAATGCAAAGTATTGCTACCTTTTATGCTACCTTGGCAGATTTTAGCAACTTAGTAGAAGAAGTGGACAAACTAGAATGCCAGAAGGACAAATCTGGGAAATTCACTGTCAACTCAGCATATAAAGACCTCAATATCGCAGAATTTCAGGAAAAGGACTGGCCATGGAAAATGATTTGCAAGACTAAGATTCCTTATAAAGTAAACTGCTTCACTTGACTTCTAGCCAAAGAAGCAGTTTTGACTCATGAGAATCTGAACAAGAGGAGGTTTCAGTTATGCTCTAGATGCTTTTTGTGTAAAGAACATGCAGAGTCAGTAAACCATCTCTTTTTACACTGTAAGTGGGTCGATCAACTGTGGAAAATGTTCATTAGCTTGAGGAAGATCAGTTGGGTAAAACCAAGGAACATCAAAGGGCTCCTCACCTGCTGGAACAAGGTGGGAAATGCAGCACAAAAGGAAGAGAGATGGAAGATTGTCCCTGCTTGCATCTGGTGGACTACATGGAAAGAGGAACATGAGATGTTTAGAAGACAAGCAGAACAATTTACAAGATTATAAGATGAATTGTTTAGCTTTATTTTACTTTTGGTGTAAACAGGATCTAATAGTTCAGGTTGAGGACATCTTTGATGTTCTAGACTATGTATAGGATCAAGTGATAGATATAAAGGCTGTAACTGTAACACTTTTTGAAGGGGGACTACACCTTAGTTGTAGTATACCTGTGGCTATATAGACTAATATTACCATTCTCAAAAAAGAAGAACTGTTCTCGAAAAGAATACCTGCCTATAGACCTACACATCTCGCGTAATGAGAGGGGCAAAGTCACATTTTGATGGGCATACTTGATAGATGATTATAGATGACTCCGATTGAGTCAGGTACAGTTTGTATATAACTTTTTAACATCCTACATGGTGTATTCCTAATGAAATCTTTTGCCTTATCAAAATTCAAGATAAATTGTTCTGCTGATTTCAACAGCACAAGAGTCCATGGCATAGTAGACAAAAAACGCAAAGGAAATCATGATATTCCTTATCCCTTATTTTGTATAATTGACGAGTAGCCTCTTATCCCTTATTTCCTTTTAGTGAACCCATGAAGTTCCTTATGTATAGAAGAATGAGTGTCATTCACAGAAAACCATGTCGTTTTAGTAGGTTTCTACTTTTTGGTATACGGGAGATTTTGCCCTCACAATAATAAAATTTACCACTTTATATAAAAGAAGGCAAAGGAAATAACTAAAAAGGTAAACAAAGCACCTGTTTGCAAAGACAACATTCATAAATAATTATAGCAAAAAGGTAATTGTAAATATAGAATGAGCAGACAGAAATATCAAAAGAAAATTTTTGTACCTTAGATGAACTCTCTCACGAGCATTTACATCCATATCCGCATGATAGTGATCAGCCGAAATTCCCCTTTCACGCAATTCTTGTGCAACCTACAGTTTGTCATCAAATAAGAAGGTGAAAAAAAAAGTTTGAGATGTAACATAACAAGAAAATTGAATCAAAACAACACAATGCATATACGATGTGGATCAGAAAAAGTAATTAAAATGATATATGTCAGAATCTCCATTTTTGCTTCTAGAATACATATCACATCCACCCTCCATTCCCTAAAGCCTGCTTTAATGATGACCCTTTTAATGGGGTCATTCACCCTCCTCACATTCCAACTAATAATTTTGCAATCCCTTCCCTACCCTCAATATCCCCGCTCACCTCCACATTTCTCCTTTTGTACACTAACATCTTTCCTTCCCCCATTTGTTCTTCAATAGGTTCCCTCTTCTTCTCCGCCCCTTCTTTTTCCATCGAAATTGCTGGTCAATGCAACACAACAAACCAATTACTCTTTCCTCCATCCCCTCAATAGAGACCCCTAAGTACTTCCCAAAATTAATATATTTCTCTTCCCCGCACTTTGAAAGCTTTAGTTCCCCTTCCAAAATAGCCAAAGATTGGGGCTCATCCCACTGCCAAGCCCAACGTAGTGATGATCCCACCTTTGTGAGCCGGAATCAAGGCTTGCAAAGACTCCGCAGATACAAGAGAATTTATAGAATGAACAACAGCAGTCTGTACAGGACTAGCCACAGAAGAAAATCCGTTTCCCAGCCCTGAATCAAGTCCCTCAAGCATTCCTTGGGAAGAAAGAACTGCCTCCCGACTCCCAGAAGAAGATGCAACACAACCAGTGTCACTAATGATCCCCGTAGCTTTGCCGGAGTACATATTCTCACGAACAGAATCCCCAACACCCTGTCAGTAAACGAACCATTTTTCACCCTGAAACAACATTGTTGGAGCTCGCAATGGTGAGGGAGGTCGCCAGCCATGGGAGTGCGATACTGTGGGGGCAAACTCGCACGACCCACTCCAGATGTGCGCTCCAAGTTGTGCCCAGCAGGAACCGTCGAAACAGGGTTGAAGATGGAGCTTTTGAAGGTCCCCGCGAACTTGGTTCTGCGTTCGCGTGAAATTTCTCAGCTCAGAAGTTGTGTTTCAATCTTCAGGAAGAGTCCCATGTTTGCTCCCATCAAAAACCCCAGTCTGGTTTTTAAATGAGACTCGAACTGGTTTATTTTGGTTAGTAAACCGGTCTTTTCTCTCTTTCCAGGACGGTTCATTTAACCAGGGCTATTCTCATCTTCTCATCGAAATGAAACCCTTTCTTCTTCTCTCGGTTTCAAAACCTTCATCGTCTATTTGTTTACTGAGTGATACAAG
The DNA here is from genome assembly GCA_003996215.1 of Jaltomata sinuosa. Classification (NCBI taxonomy): domain Eukaryota; kingdom Viridiplantae; phylum Streptophyta; class Magnoliopsida; order Solanales; family Solanaceae; genus Jaltomata; species Jaltomata sinuosa. Next base: position 283,170 of record QJPP01007247.1, read on the forward strand.
AGCCAGAAACTCCATCTCTCAGATAGCTTCACTCGCGGCTCAGCAGTCCTCCTCCCCCACCTCCCATCCTTTCTCCCCCCTTTCTTCCTCATCTCCTCGTTCTCCCATTCCTCCAGCGACAAACAAGATGGTCGAAATTCAGGATACAACCAGATCCTAATCCAAAAGCTCCATCTTCAACCTTCAAAAAAGTTGGTACTCTTCCCCCTTTCCTTACCATTATTCTCACCCTCGAAAGGTCATGTAGACTACATACGCCATCCACAAAGCCATCATACAGGTCCCCAATTTTCTTGAAAAGATCGAAACACCATAAATGGACAGGAAGACTTACCATGTTTCCACCACTGAATCTCTGAAAACTCTTGGGTCATCTCACCCCCTGTGATCTACCCATTTTTCCAGCCTTAGGAAGTTCTCTCCCAGCCACCTTCTGCCTCTGTCAAGAATATGCACTACATGGTCTTCATCCATGAAACGGAACAAGAATCGAGTTTCACCCAACTTCGAAATCTTCAGGCCATCGATACCATTCCAAGCTTCTGCCGCCCAGTTCCTAATGGCTTCAGGTGACCCCACCCATTTGGAAAAAGTTCCCACCAGACAAGTTTTCAAAAAATTCTTTCGGATCTGGGAATGTTCTTCAGAGAGACAGACTTGGGTTCCCCATCGGAATCTAGCCTCTTGCATCTCCCACCTAGCTCTAGCGGCTGGCCAATCTAAGGCCTCTTTGAAAGACATGAGCTCTCTCTTCCTAGATTCTAGAGAGAAATAGGAGCTTCTTTCTCTAGAGTCCATTTCGTTTAGAATATATTTTGGAGTGGTATGTGATCAATTTTGATCAAATATCACAATTGGCCGATCTATTCCATGGAAGAAATGATAGAGTTTACATAGGGTGGTTATATGCTCTATAATTAGTTCATCTAAGCAACATCCAGATCTCAAGAATTCTTGTTAGATAACCAAGCAATGAACTTCTAGCACAGAATGCTCTGTAAAACTATAGCACATCCAATCAAGCACTATTACACGTATGCGCCCAGGTGCAGTTAACACCATGTTTGCAGATAAAATTAACGCATGAGATGGAGTCTTACACAACAGAGCTAGTGGACTGTACCTGCTCACACTCCTTCCTGGAGAAGCAATAAACTATCCCAGATTCATTATTTGGATATGATGTTCGAATATACTCAGCAATTTCATCAACCACTGTCTTTGCAATAGACGACTTCTCACGTACCTCCACAATGAATCAAATTGTTTGAAATATAAGATGCCCATTGCAGCAAATGTAAATTTTACTTTACTTCGAGTACAGCTATACCATGTAATAAAGATTGGGTCTGTTCACTGAACTAACAAACTTAACGCATCTTGGAATATGAAGCATCTCCATCAGATCATCCTGTACTTTCTTTGTTGCGGTTGCCTGGAAAAAAACATCCAAGTCCAGCTGCTGTTCAGAAATTATTAATCGACAAATTAAACAAAGGACATTTGTTCTCTTCAAGCTATGAGTTAATACATACAGTTAGAGCAACCACAGGAACGTTTGGAAACTGAGTCTTTAATATACCAAGATTCTTGTAATCTGGACGGAAATCATGGCCCCACTGGCTACAACAATGTGCCTCCTGCAAGCAATTTGGACAAAGTAATTGGCATAAGTTGACATGTAGTTCCAAGCAATGGCATATCTCTTCACTACTACTGCAGCTATAAATTATATTCAGTCAGCCTGGGATAATTCCCTATTGAAGAACTAACAAATTGTATCTGTGAAATAGAGTTACTCTTCATTGTCTTTCAATCATCAAAGTTTTATTTTGCAGCTGATAACAGCTTCCTATTGCAGATCAAAATAACTATTTATGAAACCATAAGATTTACGGGGTGTTTGGATTGGCTTATTTTAAGTGCTTTTGGCTTTAAAGCTCTTTTTCTATTTTTTGTGGTGTTTGGGAAAGATAAGAAGTGTTTTTAAGCACTTACTTTTAGCCCAAAAAGTATAAAAATAAGCTAAAAGCCAAAGGTTGGATATTCCCAACTTATAGCTAAAGCTTATAAGCTATTTTTAAAAGCCAATCCAAACACCCTCTTACAAGATTTGCAACAGTTTTGCAAGACTGAAGTCACTAGGATACGGAATGTGAAACTAAAACGGTATATGTCAAAATTAGGTAATTATTTATTTGATAGGTGTGAACACCTAATTTTTGACTAAACCTAAGGTTTTACACCATTTTAACGTTTAAATATTTCTTTTAGGTCTAAATTAAATATTTTGGTTTTTATTTCATCGTCAAACTTTCTTTTATCTGACTGTGGATATCTTGTGCTTGCTTCCTGTATAAATGCATGTACTAGTCAAATGTTTTTTTTCCTATCTTCTAAACCGGAAACTTTAGCCTGATTCCACCATGAAGCCAATCAGATAAACTAAGTGATATGCATAGGATAGACTGTTAGCCCCTCAAAGACAGAGATGAGACGATGAAAAAGAAGAGATATCCCTAAAACTTTAACTACAGTATATTGGAAGAGGGAAAATACAAAATTGTAGACTTACATCAATTGAAATTAGAGAAAGACGACCAGCATGGTGACACTTTTCAAGTTTTGACATAAATCTCTTGCTCTTTGATATCTTTTCTGGTGTAACATACAATATTTTAAGCTCATCGTCGCCCTTCTCCAAAGCCTTGTATATGAACTTCTCATTCTCCTTGGTAGTTGTTGAGGTTAACATGAAACCTGGGATGCCTAAAGCTGCCAACCCCATGACCTGCCAATAACTTTTGTCAGCACTTGTTGCATATAAGAGGAAGATGGACTGGGTGCTTGGATACCTGATCTTGAATAAGAGAAAGCAAAGGACTGACAACAAGAGCCACGCCATCTCGAAGAACTGCTGGAAGTTGGTAGCAGAGACTCTTTCCCCCACCAGCAGCCATAATTACTAGAACATCCCTTCCACTCATTATTGTGTTTATTATCTACAAACAGATTACTGACATCAGCAAATCTCTAAATGGAAAATCACAAGTATATTTAAAAATTCAGCAGAAGATAATTTAATGTAAATCTTTACTTTTGTGTGCTTTGGATTCAGCAATACCCCAACAGGAAGTATTTTATCTATCAATAATCTACAGAACGATGAAAAGAAACAAAGACCAATCAATTGAGATGAATAATGATTTGAAAATTCTACTATACCCAACATTTCAACCTCCACAACCACTTCATGAGCAAAATCTTAAAATGCTGCCTCAAATTTCTAAACCCAGTTTTCCCTCCTCCTTGTTAGCAATAAGATTGTTCCCCTTGACTACGTGAAAACATCTCTATTCTTTAATTCATGCCATATGAAATTTCTCCTCAATGAGTCATCAGTCATGTCTTGTTTTCCACTTTGCCGATTTTTTCTCGCATCTCTAACCCCTTGCCTAATCACCTGAATTTATTTTTAGCAACTAAAGGAAGCCCCAAATAATTCGTTGGACGAGAACCAACTTCACATTCCAGATCCCTTACAATACTTGAATTTCATTAACTTCATTGACCGGATATAACAAACTCTTTCTCTAATTGACATGTAGACCAGAAACGACTTCAAAAACGGTTAAATTAGTCTTGAATGCCTTAGCTAGTCAACCGTAGCCTCACAGAAAATCAAATATCGTCAGTGTAAAGCAAATGGGAAATCTCTAAATTGCTACCTCTACTATGTCACTTTGAAGCTCCTTAGCCATCCATGTTGATTTGCCATCCTTACCATACTGTTAAGACCCTCAATAGCAATAATTATAGGGATGGTGACAAAGGATCCCATCATAACATTCTCCTTTGGAATGAAAAGAATCCTTTAGAAGAACCATTAATCATAATAGAGAACCTAACAGTACTAATGGCAAAAAAGTATCCACCTAATATATTTACCTCAAAACCCTATGTCTCTTATCACCTTGGGTAGAAAGTTGCAATTTACATGATCATAGGCATATTCAGTATCCAGCTTGCTTTCCTCCATTGTTCTAGTATCCACCACACACTCATTTGCTTTCAAAGTTGCATCTATGATCTGTCTGCCCTTATTATCCATTAAAAATTCCTAAAGCCTCCAAGGGAGTACGACTAGAACCACCCAAGATGCCTTGACAATAGGTTGCAAATGTAATTCTGTAACAACCCAACCCCTTGCTTTGAATAATTGTGTAACAACCCAACCGGTCGTTTTGAGTTCTAAAACTTTTTCCCCTATCTGAGACTTCTCGTAGGTTCATTTGGTGATTTATGGCTCGCGGGTATGGGGAATGGGACGGGTCGTGAGGAGGTCGGGAGTGTTTTGAAACACTTGAACTCAAACTAGAAGCCTAAAGTGCATAGAGCTGACCAAAGTCAAAAATGGTAACTTAAAATCGTGGTTCAAAGAATAGAATAGATTCGTGTGATGATTTTAGACTTATATGTATGTTCGGATTAGGGCCCCAGGGACTCGGGTGCAATTCGACACTATTGCATGAAAGTTGAAAACTTGAGGATTTTTAAGAGTTCAAAATTTGATTTGGACCTTGATTTTGAGTTGTGATATTTCCGTACGTGTTTTGAGCCTTTGAGAAAGTCCATATAGGGTAATTGAACTTGTTGGGATGATTTGGAGCGGATCCGAGGGGCTTGGGTGAATTTCGGCGCGTTTGGAGCAAATTTGGAGAAGATTCAAAGTGCTGAAACATGATTTGGCCTGATTTCACAAGAGAACTGCACCCAATCTATAAGGAATTTGGAGATGATGTTTGAATGGAAGTTGTAGCCCTTTGAGACTAGTTTCCAGTAGTTCAAACCATTCATTATTTCGACATTTTTACAAAAAGTTATGGCCATTTTACTGGAGACTGTAGAGCAGTTTTCTTACAGCAACTTCATGACACTATTTAAGTCAGGTTTTGTGATTTTTTTATTTCATTTCCCAACTCTTGGAGCTCGGTTTTGAGAGGTTTGAAGCTAGGGTTCCATCTACAAGCTTGGGCTAAGTTATTCTAACTTGAATCTATGATTATTTCATGAATCTAACCTTGGACCTGCCACTTGAACATGAAATCAAAGATGGAAATCAAGGAATTTCAAATATAGATCTAGAATTACCTAAATTGAGTTTTGAGTATCCAAATGGATTCCAAATGGAAATCTAAGCATAGATTTGGACTCCTGTGGCTATGGGTAACCCGGATGTGTAATTTATTTCGGGTTTGACCACACGGTTCAGGGTTGAGTTTGACTGACCTAGCCTAAAAATATGGAATTGACAGCGATGGATTCGTCTAACCTCGTAGAGTAATCATTTTGAATAGATTGGAGTCGTTTGATGGATGTCGAATGCGGTAAAGCTATTTGAAAGGATTAAGCACTACTCGGAACGAGGTAACTTAAGCTTTGACTTCGATGAGGGAATTTTCCCCAATTAAATACAATGTGTGATACATTACGTATATAGGGTAACGTATAGGCGAGGTGACGAGCCCTTATGCGGTATTTGACAGTTATACCTATTTTTTCGTGATTCTTGATTGTTGTCTGACTACCTGAGCATATTTACATGCTAGTGGTAATGTTATAGGCATCGTTTCCATGCTAGATTCACATCTGCTAACTATGTGCATGTTAGACTACATGTTTAGCTGACAGTTATGCTGTATTTGTATGCTCTGTGACTGCATACCTGATTTTGAACCTTGATATGAATTTGGCACATGAGCTGTCCGTGTCAGTCATCACTTCTCACGTGAGTTGTCCGTGTTGGTAATCAGTTCACACGTGAGTTGCCCGTATTGGTTATCTCTATGTGATTGTCTCCCTAGGGTCATTGCTCCTGGGCACCCCAGGCAGTGTGCACGCAGTTGTGCTGGGCGCACTGGTTATGAGACAATTGGGAGAGTGAGAGTCAGTATCATATGCATTTGATTTATTGACTCATATTTGCATATCACTTTATATGTTGTATTGGAGTATAAATTGCAATGTTGTTTAGATTGACTTACCTTTATTGATATTCTTCTTTATCTGTTGAGATTATATTATAGGTTAATACAGTAGGTATTTAGAAACCAACCCTCGCTACTACTTTGTTGGGGTCGGTCGATGATACTTACTGAGTACGCGTTAAATTTGTACTCATGCTATACTTGTTGCACCCTTATGTGCAGGTTTGGGTTAAACTGTTGCGGTGTTCATGGGAGAGCACCGGAGATTATACCAGCGTTAAGTTGCCAGCTAGTTCTTGGTAGCTTAGAGTCATTCATCCTGTTGTATTCCAAACAGATGTCGTACTTTTCATATTCAGAGTTTTACCTTCCATTCTTAGTAGATCATGACTTGTGGCACCAGTTCTTTGGGGTTGTATCGATTATTCCGCATTGTAGGGGTGAGCGTTCGGTTTCTCGGTTCGGGTTTTGAAATTTCGGTTCGGTTCAGTAAATGGGCCTGCTTAATGGGCTATTTTTCTGAGTAAAAAAAAGATTATTTTATGTTTTTTAATTCAAAATGGACTATTTATGTGTTATATTAAAGACTAGACTACGTTAGTTTTCCATCTTTAATGTATCAACATGCTAAATATATATTCTAATTTAATTGTGTGAAGCAATAGTTCTAGTCACTAGGAAAATTGGTTCATGGCTATCCTCATCTGAGATGATCCTATGGAGAATAATGGAAACTGGTATCGGAACTTAAAAGCACAGTAATAAATAATAATTGAGATTATATACTTCATCAAAAAAAAATTGAGATAATATAACATTTAAAATCAGGAGCTCGTCGAGGTGATATTATGGACTAGGATATTTTGAGGTCTCCACTTGTTTCCTTATTATTGAAGCATGGAAAAGAAACATCACAGGCTGACGCTGTTATCTCTTGGTAAGAAACTATTTCAAAACTGACATAGTAACAAGAACCTCAAATTGAAAGATAACCACAAATTACACATCAATGAAAAGCCAAATAAAGAGATCACTATAAGCAAATTCGGTTTTTCGGTTAAACCAAAATAGCGGGACTCTATAACCGAAAACTGAACCGAACACCGAAAATTTTAGAAAAAAATAAAGCGTAACCAAACCGAAAAACCGAATTAAGGTTCCATCCGATTTTCGGTCTTTCCATGTTTAATCCCGCCCCTACTGCATTGTATTCGATTTAGTGTTATCTCATTTATATTATCCTGTTAAGACTTTATTATGTTATGAAGTCCTTGTATCGTGGTTATTTCAAGATTGGTTCACCTGATGGGTTGGATTAGGTGCCATCACGGCTTAATGGATTTGGGTCGTGGCAAATTCTGGAAGACTATTGTTGCTCCTCTACAAGATTAGCTAAATGGAATGCAGTTGATGCCAAACAACCCAAAGATGTAAGAGCATAAAGGTTTACCTCGAAGGTGACCAATAACCAAATCATGTGAAGTGAGGAGGATGAGTTTATTGGCCTTTCTTAAAAAAATATTCTATTCCACAGAAAGGGAAAAGAACCTTGTGCAAGGAGTATATGGATAAGGAAAGAAACTTAAAGAAAGATAGCTTTCTACAATGTTCATCTTATCACTTATAAAATTAAGAATCATTTGGGTGCTCCAAGCATACACAAAAAATAAAATCATCAAACAATCTAGGAAGATGGATCTTTTTTAATAAGGTCTGGGAAGATAGATCTTATGCCAAAGAGAAAAAAAAAGTGAGATGACTGACAAAGAAAGAGGAGACAACAACCATTTAAGGCAAAGAGTATTTTCTTTGTTTTTTATTATTTTATAGCAGTGGTGTTCGGGTCAGCTTGCACACACCTCAACTATTACACGTTACCTGCTATCTCCCACCAGCGCAGGTGCCCAATAATTTTGTCCATCAGGGCTTGGGAAGATCCAAAAAAGATCACCTAGTGTTTTTACTTCGGTGGAATTAGAACCTGAAACCTCATGTTATTCGTCACTTCATTGACCAATAGACCACATCCTTGATTGCAAAGAGTATTTTGTTAATTTGGTTTTTAAAGAAGAAAATTTAAAGAGTGGATAGGATATTTCGCTTTCAATCCTTAAAATCGCATACTACGACACCTAAAGATAGAGAGGGAGCGTCACTATGAGCAGAACGGATAGCGTGCAAGTGGAACCTATTTTAGGCGCTCGCAATGACCAATACTGACCATCAACAAAAATTAAATACTCCAACCCCCTCTCACATTGTCAATTGAGTGTTCACCTCTTATACTGAAATCCTTTTTCCGATAGTTTCACCTACATTAGAATTTGTTTTTAGAAAAGAACAGATGTAGGTCATACTCAAACCTCTTGCTTTGTGTTGACAACTGGCACACTTACTCTTAAAGATGAATCACAAAATTTTAGTAAGCATGCAAAACCTTGTAACATAAGTCAACCAGTAAAAAGTAAATGTAGACGGGATGGACCAACCTCTCGCTGGTTTGCACGATATTTGGATATGCCAAAAACATTAAACCTAATGTCATCAGCTTGAGAGTCCCATTCAAATGGCCTTGACCAGTCGTCTACTGAAACAGCAGCATTATCGGCACCCGGGCCACTAGATGATTCACAACTTTCCACCAGAGCTTTAAGTTCAACTTGTCTCTCATGCAATTTCTCTTGCCGATCTAGCAAAAATTTTATTTGGTCTGGACAAGAAGACATTGAAGGCCATGCTTTCAGATGGGGCGAATATATTACATTGCAGAAGAATTGAAAGATCAAACATTTAAGGACAGAACTCCATCACAAAGACAAAAAAGACGACACAATGAAAAAGGAAAGTAAAAATCAACACAAAATCATTTTAAGATTAGTTGTAACAAGGATACGAAACTCTTTGTTAATCAAAATAGCAGATGAGTGAGAATTTACTTGTCTAGAATAACATGTTATCAGAGTGATATAAATCACATTGACTAAAATTATGTAGAATCACTCTTCCAAAAGCCAGTAATCCATGTTGGACACCATGTCCATAAAACAAGCTGGAGAAATGGGTCACACGTGCAATAGATTGAGTTTTTCCATTCTTTAAAAACGTCACACAACCTTGACAAGTTGGTGCTTTAAAAAGTGCAACATTTGATGTGACACCATAATAACATTGGTTCGATTCGATAAGAAAAGAGGAAGAGAGTCCGACGCTAATTGCTAAATTAAGATGACCTCATCTACCGTAGTCAACCGGTAAAATGTAAAATATATAAATTAACTAGTCAGCACAAAATAACGATACATGATTTCTGTATTCTTATTTATTACGAAAACATCATGATGGACATCAATCTAGTTTGATAAGTTAATGTTAGTTCTTAGATATTCAAGTTATTTTGTCGGCTAGCACCCTTTCTGCTATTTTTCCTCATATAAGAGGATCTCCAAAGTCCAGCCTCCAAAAGTTGCTAACAAAATAGCACAATTCTTCATTACATGGATACCTAACAAATAACCTTTTTTGATAAAGCAATAAAGTTTCTTTAACAAAGGGCATAAATACCCGTATCCAAGAAGCATGCCCAAAAGGTAGAAGAACCTCACAAAAGAATATGGTTCTCTAGGAAATATACCCAATCTACTATACCTAACGGGATCTCATGGGTGCACCAAACAAAATAAGGGAAAAGAGGCTACTCCTCAAGTGTACAGGGTTCTTTCTATTCCCTCAAAAGCTCTCCTATTTCTCTCTCTACAAATAGTCCACATAAGTGCTAGTGGGGCGACACCCCAAGCCTACTTCTTCTTTGCCTTCTGAAAGTCCAGCAGAACATTTACTCCTCAAGTGTACAGAGTTCTTCTCTATTCCCTCAAAAGCTCTCCTATTTCTCTCTCCAAATAGTCCACGTAAGTGCTAGTGGGGTGACATCCCAAGCCCTACTTCTTCTTCTTCGCCTTCTGAAAGTCCAACAGAATGTTGCCTCTTTGATTGTGCCTGGCATCACCCACTGAATGCCAAACCAACATAGCATTTCCCTCCACAAGGGAGATGCCATCTGACAATGTAGTAGGAGATGATCCACATCTTCATCCGAGCATTTGCACATGAAGCACCAACAGATGCATGTAACTTTCCTCTTACTCAAATTCTCCGCCACTAAGATCACCCCCCTCGTAGCTAGTCATGCAAAGAAACACACCATTCTCAACACTCTAGGGAGCCGTACCAAAAGATAAGGAAAGGCTGCCTCCTCTCTCTTCAAAAGCTTCTCCCTGAAAGACTTCACAGAGAATACGACATTGTTCCCCCCCCCCCCCCCCCATCCCACCTCCAAACATCATGTCCAAAAATTGTGAAATGTTTTGTTTGTTGAGCAACTCCATTAAACTCTGGAATTCCACAACCTCCCAGTCCTAAAGAACCTCTCCACCTTGTAGCTTTCGTTACGTCTTGGATAGATCTGCTCTTCCGACAAGGAATCCTGTATGGTGTTTTGTTATTTTCCCCGCTTGAATTGTCATAGAAACTCTTTCTGAAATTTTTTTCCAGCTTCATTGTAACGGCGGTTGGAGCTTGAAGCAAAGACTTGAAATATGTGGAAATGCTCGATAATATGTTCTTAATTAACATTCCCACCTTTTGGATAGATTTCTCTTCTGCCGCCCTGCAAGTCTCTTTTCTACACTCTCTCTCTCTCTCTCTGTCACCGAATTCCAAGCAGTCTGGTCCTTATTAGATGCTACCAACGGTAAATCAATGTAGGTAGTAGGAAGAGCCCCAACCTTGCAATTTAACACGTGTGTTGGGCAAGCATAACCAGAGTACATGGCAGTATGAGTAGGTGATGTGAGGCCAAAAATACATATATTCATTATTTGCCTCTCATTTAGTCTTTTCATTGTCGTTTTTGAGCATTGATTTTATGAATTATTCTTATAGTGGGTATTTTTATGTGTAGGATTAAACCGGTGGAAAGTTGAAGAAATTTGGAGCAAAAACAAATTAAATACAAGAAATCATATAAGGAAAACAAGCAGGCAGCTTAATGGAAGAAATGGAATATAATAATATATATATACCATCAGCAAATCTCCAATTGAAAAGGATGGAATGTATTACCTGTACACGTGGAAGCATATGAAGATATCAAAAAAAAAAAAAAAAACTTGCAATTAATGGATTGAAGAGGCATCAGCGGATTTGGCTACTGCCAAAATTTCTGAACGCGGCGCTTCCCGCGTTGCTCAAAGTGATTGTAAGACCCCAAGAATTCCATAATATTTAAAGTCTATTTGGAGGATTAACAGATATTAGAATTATTTTTTTTTCACGTTAAGTCACTATAATATCCCGTAACTTAAAGTATGTGTGTGACTTCTAACATCGACAAATTAGTACGAAATCAGGGGAATAAGGTTGTAAATGAGTAATTATACCAAGGAAAAAGCTTGCATTAAGTTAGAGGTAAAAGGGAGCCTTGGAACAAAAGTTCGAGTTGAAGGGTTCATTTCGGTGGGGTATTTCAAATAATTTTACATATGGTCTGACTTGGAATAAGCATATCTCTCAGTCTATAAGGAGTTAGAGGGCCTACGACCTATCAAATTAAAGATATTTGAGTCAAGCTTTCAATGCTTCCATCAGTTTGTCTCTTGGAGATTTCTACTAGAAACTATATTTACTAAGGGTGTGATATGTTGACAATTGGATTATTTTATTACCGTACAATTGAAAGTTTATGAGGAATAAATTATCAAGCGGAAAGTTCCCAGTAAAGTGTTACCTCATTAATCCTTACAGATCTTTTCAATTCCTCACAATTAATTAATTAATTAATTAAGAGATAGATGTGCCCTTAAATCTCCACCGACTAATGCATAAAGTGGCATTTAAAAAGTATCACTCAACCTTTAGGAATTCCCCACCCGCACCGCCACTTAAACTTTATTCATTTAAACTCTTACACTTGTTACATTTCATCCAAAATTCTGTATGCAGCATATATTAGATTTCAGATTTGATACATTGGTAAGAGAGTTTTTGTGAGATTAAGCTTAGTAATTGAATTTTCCAAGTTCAAAATCGGGTCTTTCAGCTTGGAAAAGGTGGTAGCGTTCTTGGGATCGTTGGAACTCGTAAAATTACCGTAGCTGTGAAGAACAGAGGTAAAATGTTGTTAAAGGACGTCGATGGCACGACGTAAGAAATAAAGTTCAAGAAGTAAGGTATGTAAGGCTAAAACCTCCTTCGCCGTTAGGGCACGACCTATAGTCAGTTATTTCTCCTAAAGGAGTTCACATAGCCTACTAGATATATGTGAACATAGCCTTTACTTTTTATATGTCTAAGACATGACTATATGCCTAATATGACCATAATATTTACATACCCTTTCCATTTGAAATCACTTGCCTTCACCCTTCTGCGTCTATTTGTTGAAGGCATAATATTCATATTACTCTTGTTGGACCAAGTGTTTGTAGAGTTATACATGACTATGTTCGTATACAGTAGAAATTCTTAAAAGTCGCATGGCTTGCTATAAATTAGAGTAAATCGCCATATTATAGTCGCACTAGCATATTTAATCACATAGTGACATATTATAAGACGATATAAAAGAACTGGCATTTACATAGCTAGATACGATTAAAGAAGTTAGATGTATATGGGAAGTATCACGTGAATGTCTAAACAATCTTTATCATAATTTATTTGTATAGGCCTCTAAGGCGGCATATGATAAAAGGTTACTCTTAACGTTGGGAGGGTATTCATAGGTTTTACTTGACACACATGCGCGACGTAATTCTGTGCACAGGATTGAGACCAAACCCTTATAGTGAGCCCGAACATTGTGGCGTACCGGCCCTCGTGGCACTATTTGTATTTGGAGTCAGCTGGAACGTCATGCACTAGTTTCCCCTGACTCGAGTCAATACATGGCATATGTGGCCTGCGGGCAGACCCTTATAGTGAGCCCTCAAAGGGCGTACCTTGTATCAGACCGCGATTATAGTCATATGTTTAAAACCATAGCAATAAGTGCTTGAGCAACATATGCTTTACATGTGACTTGGATTGCCTTCGGTAGGCCATCATATGATTATTTGTATTAAAAGTAGGCATAGGACATCACCTAGGCAAATTATTAGGCGCTTCATAATGATGAAGTAATCACAAGATGTTATATGATAAATTAATAAGGCAAATGCATAGGTTTTAGTTTTATATAGTGTCCGTCACTTTTACGCTCATAAATTACAGTTCCAGACGAGAGTTTTTAGAATTCAGTTATCTACAGTTGCTCATTTTATTATTTGATTCATTGAGCGTCCTTATATGTCCACTTGTTATTCTGTCTGCTTTATATACCAGTACATGTTGTATATGTACTGACGTCCCTACGTTCGGGGGCGCTGCATCTTTGTATACACAGGATTGTGTACATCAGTCAGCAGACTTCTATATTAGGCACTTGTTTCATATTCAGCAAACCAGTTGGTGAGCTCTTCTTTCATTTGGAGCTAATAGATGTCTAATACTCTTTAGTCTTGTTTATAGTTATAACTTGGGTATGTCGGGGTCCTGTCCCGACCATCTATCGTTGTATAGTGACAAATTCTATTAGAGGCTTCACAGACAATGTAAAGTTATCGTATGTAATTATAATTTCAGTTGTCCATTGTATAGTGTGACCAATTAGTCAGTGCTAATTACGTACCACCCCTAAAATTGTCTTATGAATAGTGGCTCATCCTTTTAACTCAGGTCATTTGTATAGCAAGTGTTTATACGGACCCTTGTCCGCCCCTTCCGTTCTGGGGACGTGACAGTGATACCCAATTCAGTTGGGTTTTGATTTTCCAATTCGTTTTGGACTCAGTTATTTTATTTGATGTTTTTTCTACACCTATAAATATCCCATAAGAACAATTTTTACACAACTTTTGGCCTACCGCCGTGGAGGCCGGAGAAAATTGGTTTTATCTTTTCTTCTCCATTATTATTTTTTACGTTATTCTTTGGATGATTTGTTGTAATTGCTCCATGTCTATGTGGAGTTAAACTTCTCGTTCTTGGATTCTGGTAGCTAACTACATGATTGTTCAGTACACAATTGATTCGATTAAGTTTATTTATCATATTAGTTGTTCTTATGTTCTAGTGCATACTATTTTAATGTTTGGCCAACATTAGAATAAATGGGTAATTCTCACGTGAACGGACCAAGGGAACGTAAGAATAGGACGAAGAACATGGGGGATAAGATCATCTCTGACTTAATGTTAGGGTTGATTTGCGGTTAGGATAGCGATATACCTAGTTTGTCTTATCTGATTGCGAATGGGATGATTACATTAATGCATTTGAATTAGATCCTCACATCCCCGCTCAACGATGTAGTTGTGAGGCTAGTTTGAATAGGCGATTAGAGGATGACCATTCCCGAATCATAAAATTAACCCCAGAATCAACAACTAGATAATAAAGCAAGTCGATTAAATTGATTACTCAACATGATTGTTAGCGAATCCATAATCTTAGATCGATTTCATCATATAGATTGCGTAAGAATCTGCTCTTCGGCTGGTAAATTGTTCATTAGTTAACTTCTTCTTTTTTTACTTTAGTTAATAAATATATCTTTGAGTTTTTACGCTAGAATAAATAATTAGAACTAGTTTGATTTAGTAGAATAATTAATCGACAAGTCCCTGTGGGTACGATATCTGGACTTCAAAAATCCTATATTACTTGTACGACCGCGTACACTTGCGTGTGCGTTAGGACGTAACAGTAGGACGATGCGAAATGCTTAGCTAAACAGGTCCAGAGAAGTAAGGTGGTATCGGAGAAATCCGACCACAGAGTTCCCGATAATGTAAGAAAGATCATCATCGTGAACGATCCAAGAGCACGAGACCCGAAGAGTAGAGAAGGACTCGTGTCCCGATAATGTGGCCAAAAGGACAAGAAGGACGGATACGCTAGACATGAGCACTGAGCACGATAGAGGAATATTGGTTGGCACCACTAACAACATTACCATGTGGTCAGCACCTATTGGGCATGGTACTTTGGGGTTCGAGTGGAGTCTCTTAATTGGCTGATACTTTATTTTTGTAACCTATAAATAGTTTCTTTCCCTTACTTGTATGGCATTATGATCCCAAGGAGTAGAACAACAATACATTGATATTCTTGTACTCCAAGCTTTCCTTATTCATTAAGTCTTTATTTTATGGCATCTATTCCACTATATTGTTCTCAGTCCTGGAGCTTACAACACCGAACTCAGTGCTTGCATACGTTCTCGAAGCTCAAAAGCTTTATACGACTTCTCTCTCTTGTTTGCTTTATCATTATTACATCGTTTTTACTCATTAATATCGTAATATTCAACAGTTATTAGTCAAATCTCACGAGTTAAGCTAAGATATGTGCCTTGACCTCATATAAATTCAACTGTACCATTTTCTCTAGAAAACAATTTGGCGCCCACCGTGGGGCCAGGACAGTTGTGTGTTGGTTTAACTCAACTCTACTTTCTTACTAGGTTGAATATTGTTGTTTCGCAGGAATCATCTATGTCAAATAAGAACCAAGATAACGGTGATAAAACCAACGAGAACAAAAACAATGGTAACCAAACCAATGAGAACCTGGTCAACCAGACTGTGGGATGTGACCTGGATCCATCTACCTAGGAAACGGGGTTCAATGTTGGAAACCTCGACCTGACTAACATAAATACCCGAAGAAGGAAAGATAAGGCAGTTCCGAGGAAGCAGAGTCCATAGTAGAAGAAATCGGGACTCTGGAAGATCTCAAGGAAGTTGTGCTGGGAATTGTTAAGGAGCAAAAATCCATAGTGAGCAATATAAAGGCACAAGGATCAGAGAGTCGGGGAACTACAAAGTACGTTGGTTCAAATGACCTCTAATAATTCGGGGGGCAACAGGCAAACGCCGCCTACAACGAAGGGTCAGTTGGAGGTCGGCAATCGATCAGAAGAGTGCAAGGCCAATGTGACAGGAGAGAAGTTCGAGGTTCCAACAGCCTTTACCTCAATAGTGGAGTTGCTGAGAATGGAAATGAAATCCGGTTATTCGGAGTTAAACACCCGAATGGATCACATCCCGGGAGCACCATTGGTCATAAAAAAGCCAGACTCCAAGAGTTATGCAAAGGTGCCTTACAAGACCGGTGTTGTGATCAGACCCATCCTGAAGAGGTTCAAAATGCCAAATATACCGAAATACGATGGGACTAAAGACCCGCTGGAACACATCATGTTTTTTACAACAGCTGTCAATGAAACGTTGACAAAGGAAGAGGCGCATTCGGTCATGGTGAAAAAAATTGGAGAGACCCTGTCTGATGGAGCATTGATTTGGTACTCCCTATTACCTGAAAACTCTATTGATTCCTTTAACATGCTTACAAATAGCTTTACTAAGGCGCATGCCAGCGCAAGAAAGGTGCAACCCAGGAGAGCATACATCTTCAAGATAGAACAAGGCGACACCAAATTACTTCGAGAATTCATCACAAGGTTCCAAAGGGAAAGAATGTAGCTACCAATGGTGTCGATGACTGGGCAGCGAAAGCTTTCACGAAGGGTATGAATCCCGAAAGTTCGATTGCTTCGCTCAAGTTAAAGGAGAGCCTGACAGAGTTTAAAGCCACAACTTGGGTTGACGACACGTGCACAACCGTTATGAGTCAAAGATCCGAGACAAGGATGACTATTGTTGGACTCACAACCTGATGCTTCAAGTATGGGAAGCTGACCGGAAGCCTGTCAAGAATCACTGGGAGCTCAGTTCGAGGCCGATTAAGAGCCAATACCGGCTAAGCTCTCTTTTGTCTTTATTGATTGTCAGATTCCATGTTTTGTCTTTATTGTAGTTTCTTTATCTTTTATGGCTAGCTAAGCATCTTGAAGGGTTGTGGTACCTTTTTGTGGGTTATGTAAATGGATATGAGCATTAGTACTTTTATTTAATGAAATTGATGTCTTCTATTTACTTTTCATGCTTGATCTTATGTTTAATGGTTGCAAACATCAAATAGTGTCATATTACCTTTAGCTTTTCTTGAAAAAGAAAGTTAGGATTCAGAAGAGAGTAAATAGCAAGAATTTTAGGCTCTAAACCCCATCTAATAATTTCAACCTAGAGATAGGAGAGATTTCACTTGGAATAAATTGATTATTTGCATTCACACGCTTGAGGTTCGAGAGAATTTAAAAGCGAAATCTATTGAATGAGTCAAGAAACCTTTGGTTGTAATTTAGACATTATTGATTCATGGGATTGCATCATTAAATTAGCAAAAGCATATACCATTCCTTCGTTAGGGAACCACAATTCTAGTCCCTTTACCCAATTGTTATGCAAATCTATGAATAGTCGTGAGTTAATTTAGTCAACAAACTAGTCAAGTTGAAATTGTAGTCTTAAACTCCAACTCTTTTACCCATTATTAGATAAATATTAGACTTTAAGTCGGGTTTTACACTTTACAAGTAAATTGTTCTTCGTCGTATTCTCTGTGGGATTTGACCCAACCTAGTTGGGTTCTATATTTGACAATGACCGCTTACACCATTTTTAATCTGTAACTTGGGCATATCAAGGGGAGAACCTGTTATCCTCCGAATTTCGAACCGTGCGTTAACTGGCCCTCAGGGATTTCTTGGGTATTAAGAAAGAAGAATTATGGTCTAAACGCATTTATACGGGAAACAATGATTTTGAAATCTCCTGCCATCAGCTCTACCCAAAGCATAAACATTTTCAATTGAGGAACAAAACCTAATTTTTCTAAAGAGCTAAGCAACAAATGTATGCATATAAATAATAGGATACTACATATACAACAACAACAACAACAACAACATACCACGTGTAATCCCACAAGTGGAGTCTGGGGAGAATAGGATGCACGCGGACCTTACCCCTACCTTTGTGGGGTAGAGAGGATTTCTCTGATAGACCCTCGACTCCATAAACAAGAAAAGAGTTTAAAGCATGGTAGTAAGAAAATATGACAGCAAAATAGCAAGATACAAAGCAAGTGAAGCAACATGTAATACACATAGAAGAAAAAGAAACAACGTGATTACTAAATAATACTATTAATAAGAAGAAGCATAGAGGAGGCTATCCTCCTGCCTCTCCCACACAAAGTGCGACTCGGCTACCTACTAACCTTCTAGCCTAATCTTCGACCTCTGCCCTTTCTATCTAGGATCATGTCCTCAGTAAGCTGAAGTTGTTCCATGTCATGTATAATCACCTCCCCCAGTTCTTTTTCGACCTACCTTTACCTCTCCTAACTCCTATACAGCCAACCTCCCGCACCTCCTTACTGGCGCATCCACGCACCTCCTCTTCACATGCCCGAATCATCTCGGCCTTGCTTGTCTCATCTTGTCTGCCACGGGAGCCACATCCACCTTGCCTCATATAACTTTGTTCCTAATCATCTCTCTACTAGTGTCCCCACACATCCATCTGAGCATCCTCGACTCCGCTATATTCATCTTTTGAACATGGGTGTTCTTCACTGGCCAACACTCTACCCCATACAAAATTGTTGGTCTAACAACCACTTGATAGAATGCACCTTTTAAGCCTTGGCTTATAAGAAAAATACTAAAGATATAGTACTCTCTCTCTCTCCCCCTCTCTCCCTTTCTCCCTCTCTCTCTCCCTTTCCCTCTCCCTCTCCCCGTCTCCCTCCCCCTCCCCCTCCCCCTTCCCCTCCCCCTTCCCCTCTCTCTCTCTCTCATATGAAGCAGTGGCTAAAATAGAGGAGTGAATCATCTTCATTAATTGGCATTCCTGCCTAAAGCTGGAAAGAGTTTATCCTTTGAATGAACCAATCAAGAATAAGCCAGAAAGGAATCGCAAACTTATGTGTTGACAAATTCAGAAATGTTATGCATAAAATTATGCTGACTATCTGCCTCATTTTCAACTGAAGAACAGAACTTAGTGACTAGCATCTTACAAGACAACGATCTACATAGTAGAAGCTACCCAACATCAGACCTGGCTTTGAGATTATGTAAGCAAGTCATTCGTCTTTATTTATTCCTTCAGTTAAAGTACTTTTTAAACTTGCAATCTAAGGATTCAACCTAAATGATCAGCCGATCCTTTAGAGTGGGAAAATGCAACACAGAAGGCATTAAAGACATACCAAAAAAGCTCTATACAAATCAATTTTACCATGGGATGGATATATCACCTCTGGAAAGAGTGTGCAAAAAAATTTGGTAAGAAAGAATCATCGATGATGGTATCCAACAGAAAAAATTAAGATCTCATGGAAAAAGGTAGGTAGTTGGATGGGGATGGGGATGAGGAAGGGGAATTTTTGGAGCTTATGTTCCTAACAAGTCATTGTACCGACAAATTCATTACCCTTGAGGTGATACTAAATGGATAACACCTTGCTCTTCCACAACTTCCAATTGGCAAGGTTTTATGATGTATTTGACTGGACAAAACATGCTCTTATACCAATTTCACTAGACAAATCTGGTATTTTTTTTTCAATATATTGGGCATCTTGTCACAAGAGGGGCTTATGTAAATCCTCTCTTACAATATGGAACACCATCACTTCTCTTGTTTGGTGGGTAATTTGGAAAGGCGAAACGCGAGAATCTTTGAAGACAAGAAGGATAATGTTGTTAATCTCAAACACAAATGCAATTTTTTGCCTAGCTTTAGGTGCAATATGTGCTCAACTTACGTTTTAGAGCCGAAGGTCGTGATTGATTTTCTTAGCTCTTTACACTCTTTGTAAAGTTCTATTGGATAGAATTTCACCAGTTTTTACTGGCACACATCAATAAAATCCTCTTCTTACCTATCCATAAAAATTACCATGCTCTTATACCATAGCATCAATTTGGGTATTCACAATGACAGAAGAATCATAAGCTCAAACCAACTCAATAAACTCATAACAATACAAATTAAAACCTCATCCAGCTTCTGTTCTAGCTCAATCGTAACAAATACTATCCAAGTAGCATAGTAACTAATATTGTCTGATTCCTGACACCCAAATACTGAAAAAGTATCTCAATTGTTATAAGCCAACAATGTAACTCTCTTTCCGCTTGTCTATATTTTTTTATGAACTAATGTATGATATCTGATGTGTATTGATTGAACACCTTTTACACTGATGACCCTATCTGTAACTAAAAAAAATTTAAGACTTTGGTGATCAAGTCAAACATATTGAAATCTGTTAGCAAGTTCAAAACTAGGACACCTAGAGTAAACTAACAAATCTCAACCTTTTCTAATTGTTGCCAACAAGTACCTTGATTCACAAAATACTCCCCAACTTTGTTGACAATGATAAGATCACATTATTATCCCACCATCCCATGTAGCAACACTCTTTCTGTTCGTTTTCCATTTTATCAAGACATAATCAACCTAGTTGACAGCTCGAAATAAATAGTTAGTCTTGTTTCTATAGACACTATAGAGCCCAAAACCTATTCTAAGATTTGAGATGGTAAAATGCTCAAAGGCTTAACTTTAGACACTAGAAAGAGCCACAATGTTTTCTAGGAAGAAAGAGCCACAAATGTTTTCTAGGATAATAAAAATGTTTTATTTACAAGCACCCAAGGGTCTGCCTAGTGGTCAATGAAGTGGGTTGAGAACCATGAGGTCTTAAGTTCAAATCCCAGCAGAGACAAAAAGACACTAGGTGATTTGCTTCTCATCCATTGTTTGTTGTTTTGTCTGGTTCAATAATACCGCTTATCCTAGTGAATTTTATGGACCTACTGGACCAGAAGTTTCTCAAGCTCAAGCATTTACTTTTCTAGTTAGAGACCTACCAATGTCTATATTCCGTTCTAGGAATAAGGTAAATTTCTTTTCCGGTATGTGGAGTTTCCTTTCGTTGTTACAATAGGCTGAGAGCAGTACCTGCTCCCTTGTATTTGGGGGAGTTGGACGGCCGTTCCGGCCTTGGTGGACAATTGTTGGTGGGAGGTGGGAGGTATGGAGTCAGTCGAGGGCAAGCTGGCCCGAACACCAGGATTATCAAAAAAAATGCTTTATTTACACTTGAAAATTCCAATGTGCAATCATAAGCCAATAAGTCACTACTACAAGCAGCAAATAAATAAAAAAAATGGAACTTTATGTAATTATTTTAGCATTGTGGCATAATGCAAGGCACGTTACAATTCAAGAAAATCTCCATCAACTACTTCCTTTCTATCAGGTTCCTAGTAGAATTAGACAACGATTAACCTTTCAATAATTAAAAAAAATGATGAAGAAACTGTATACTAACAACCTTGGACGTCTTGAAGCTCCACTTCAACATTCAGAAGCTCCTCCAAGAGTTCTTCGGTTCTTCCCATTTAACTAGACATGAAGAAAATACCTTTGAATTCATTATTTTCTGCACATTTGAGAAAAAAAATAGTGAAAGATGAAAGAAACCCAGAAAATACCTTTGAGTTTATAGTATTCTTCTGCACATAGAATTGTACTCGTCTCCTCTGTTCTACATAGAGAATGTAAACAATATTGTTCAACAACTCAATCAAGATTGTGGGCTTGGGCTGTCTAGTGAAGTTCAAATGGAACAAGTGCAAAAATAGCCCAATTGAGGATCACTATTTATGGCATAGCCAAACTTCATATAATTTTGAAAGTTTAGCCACTTTAAAATTAAATTCAGGTTTACAGAATTAAAGTTCAAAATTTGAGTCTAAAGTTACAAACTGTAGTTAGGCAATAAAATAGGCCTTTTTACATAGATAATGTATTATGGAAGCTCTATTACGAATTATAGTATAACTTTTTCTCTTACAGATTATAGGCTTACTTTTCTTACCAAAAATAACAGAATCAGCTAAATACATATATAATACATTTCTAACACAATTTTAATATATTAACATATAAAATAATTTGAATAGTATTTGAATGTTTGTAATTCAGGTATAATACATTTTTAACATCATTAATAAGAGAAAAAATAAATAACAATTGTAATACATTTTAAATTCAACATATTGTACATATTATATGCATATTTTAATGCATGTGGTGAATACATAACCAAAATATTTTAAATACAAATGTATTATAAATATTATATGTGAATTTTAAATATTTTCGTACTACTTAAAATAGTTTACGTTATTAAAAATGTATTATATATGTTATGAAATAACAAATATCGAATTCATAACAATGTATAATATTGAATTAGAATTATATTACAACTATCGTTTATGTTTAATACAGTTTTAATACAATTTTAATACAACTTTTAAAAGTTTCACCTTTTCTTCTCTGGTGAATCACCACCACCATATCACCGTCGAACTACCGGTAGCTCCAATCCAAAACCAAACCACAGCCATCACCACACAGTTCATCCACTACCGGAGAAGCCATCTCCGACTAGATGCAAAATCCGTCCAGACCACCACCAAACAGTCCCCTTCTTCCCGTTCTCCGATCACCACCCACCATCACGCCCCTCTCCTCCATCCTTCTCCAACTCCATCTCTCTCGAAGTTAATTATCGAAGCAATCAAATCAGCCACACAAATTAGTCACCACTCCGACGAAATGAGCAACACCATAATAACTCCACCACCATCACCCTCTTCTCTGACCCATCTTCTCCCTTCCCCTTTTTCGATAAATTTTGACCAACCAACAACCACCATTGTAATCAATAAACCTCCAACCCCAAACCACCACGAAATCAATCAGACCCCTAATCCTATTATTCATTCGTCTCTGTCCCACCAAAAAAATCCAACTTCGATGAATGAGAAATATGTCCATTTCATCTTGTTTCAGATCTAAAAAGAAATTGTGGGTCTAATTCGTTGGAGTTTCTGTCAATTTGTGATTTTGCCGGAGTGACGTAGGATTCCGGCATTAGGAAGAGAAGTAAGAGGAGAGCTGGAGGGTGCTGGTAATGGATAGTGGGCTGGAGAAGGAGCAATAGAGTAATTTTAGCTATGGAATACAAATATATGTTATAAATTGTAATATAAAAAAATACCCCCAAAAAAGGGTAATTATTGGTTTAAAAGATTTCATTTATGTAAAAATTCTAATAAAATATCTTAAGTTTGGCATATTGCTTGTACAAGTAAATTTCTGACGTTTTATTTGAAGTTTGGTTTTTAGCAATTTTTTGAAGTTTGATAATTTATTCATTTTATTCATGGTACCTCCACATAATTTATTTCACTCGTATATGTGAAGTTTGATAATTTATTCATTTCACTCGTGGTATATCTTTCATTTATCCATCGTACCTCAACTTAATTTATTTCATTTAAGAAATTAATTTATTCATCCATTTGAATTCACTCACGCTACCTTATTTTATTTCACTTATGGCACCTCATCTATTCCATATATGATAACTCCGTGTGATTTATTCGTTCTTAGCTTCAAATTAGCTTAAATTAAATATTAAAAATTATGAGGACTAACAATTCAATAACTGAAACACTGAGAGTGAAAAAATAACTATATATGTTAGTACTTGCACAACAATTAATGTCATGAAATTTTTATTAACCAACATCAAGCAAAACTTTTGAAGAAGAAGACAAAGCAGAAGGAGCGGACTTTTGTTTGGAGTTTGTCAAATCGGCAACAAGTTAAATAATTTTAAATCTAGACAATTTTTAAATATTTTAATTTAATTTGAAGAGGATAACTTTAGACTAAATCAATGTTACCACATTTTCTTCTTTTCATAGATAAAATGACGTACAATAACATAACACTTGTTGAGTTGTTTTTCTGCTCTAAGGTAATAAAGGGCATAAAAGGCGATAACTCAGTCCCACAATTTTGGCATCAACATAACTATTGAATGGAACATTAACTTCACATACCATTTATAATGAGAAAAAGATAAAAAAAAAAACAGTTGAAGCAAGCAGTGTGAAAGTATTTAGTAACACTCACGCGACCAAAAAAGAGAATTTGTAATAAAAAAGAAATAATAAACTCCTAAAATGATTACATGTTTCTCCATAATTGAACAGTAATTGCTTTGAGAAAATTCATCAAAATGTCGAATTGGTATACATTAATCTAACTAATATAGATGCAAGGTTAAAATCAGTTAGATCAATCAGAAGCCAAGTGTCACGCCCCGAGCCTACCCCTGGGGGTAACACGGGACCTGGGACCACAAGTGTCCCAAGCTAACCCTTGGTCATAGCATAACTCAGGTATAAAAATTAAGCATAGTGGAAGCATAATATGAATTATATAACTCAACCCATAAGATAAAATCAAAGAACATGATTTGAAGAAGACCCGAATACGTCTAGTCTGAAAAGCCTCTATACATGACATAAGGAGTTGCTAGGACAAGACCCTAGCTAACTCAAAGTACGAACGTAAGTAACTAACACAGACTAAGAACATAACTAGTCCTCGACCTAAGAGGACTCACCAACAGCTGACAGAGAGTGGCCTGGAAGCTCTAGCCACGGGTTTGAGAAGGGACACCTGAATCTGCATCATCAAAGGATGCAGCGCAAGATACGCGTCAGTACTATGGAATGTACCGAATACGTGAGAGATGCATGATTATGATAAAAACATACTTAAAGTGAACCTTTTCATAAAGAAATAACATAAGAGGATTATCAAGATATAAGACATAAAACATGAAGTACGGTTAAAATTCAAAGTATGATATCATATAACTTCATAGCTTGAAAATAATCATGTGGGAGTTTCTCTTAACCGACATAAACCATGATGAGCTACATGGAGTCCAGTGTCATGCACCCAAACTGAAAAAGGTTGTCCTAACCGGCCAAAGTTAGAACCACGTTCATAAGGATCCTGTCATAAGCCATGGAGGGAAACCTACGGTGGCAACGTAGTTTTGGATTTGGGTTATCTAGAACCCTCATCGCTCGGTGCTAAATACTACTCCCAAAACATATAACATAAGGCTCACATTCATGTGACATATCTAGATGTCAAGCTTGTTCATAAACATGTTCATACCCCGGATCTTCATACTACTCACGAATCTTGGTTTAGAAAATAATTCATGAGCATTGATGGTACATCAGGTGTATTGCATTGCATAATAATTCATAACTTGAAAACTTGCATAGCCTTAATTCAATTTCATAATAACATATATTTTCATAAAACATAGGAACTAGGCATGCACTTGCTTGAAATTCATGAAATCATGCTATCATTTTCCCCAATTTGCTTAAATCAATTCATGCATGTAGGATTTACCATAATTGACCTTCAACTCATGGAATATGAGTTCATATGTAAAAACCCATGCAAAATCATGCAATTTAATAGAATTTCATAATAAATTCATGAGAAGGCAATTTATAGCAAAACCCATAAAAATTGGGTAAAAATCCTAATTTAAAAGTTCATGAAATCACAATTTGAAATTTGGGGTTTTGGGCACAAGGGTGAAAGGAACCCATTGTTGAATACCCACATACCTTGATTGGAGTTAACCCACTTGAAATTGAAAAGATTAGGAGACTTGGACTTGAAGCTTGAGACCTTGAGTTTGAGAGAGTTCTTTTCCTTTTTGGGAGATGAATGAGGTAATGAAGAGGGACTTAGGCTAATGAGGGTGAAAACTCTTCTAGAAATAGTCAAAATGACATCATTTAGGAGTTAAAAGGGTGGGTAAAGACTAAAATACCCCCATAACATAATTAAGAAAAGGCTGGAAAATGGGTCAGCTTCAGGAATCACGGGTCGATTCTATGGGTCGTCGTTTGAACCACGACCCGTGGTTCCCATTTGTGGTTCCTGGTCCAGTAAACAGGTTGCAGAAGGCAATCTACAGGTCAACAGGACAGACCCGTAGAATGGATGACGGATCGTAGAATCAAGTCGTCGTTCCTGAAGACTTTTATGTATCTGATCAGGTTCCACGAGTCAACAGGATGGACCCGTAATTCTGATCACGAACCGTAGACTGGACTCGTGGTTCTTGGGATAACAGTCAGTTCATAAGTCAGATTCCACGAGTGGATATTACGACTCGTGGAATGAATTACGGTCCGTAGAACCCACTTGTGGTTCTCAGACCAGAGGCTAACCTTGTAGACTTAAACCACGGATCCATCCTACGACCCGTGGTTTGGATCCGTCAATCCTAGAAACATTAAAAAAATTTGAGTTTTAAACTTAGATAGTTGGTTCAATTTCCGAGGTGTTATAATATCTCTCCCTTGGGATCATTCGTCCTCGAATGAAGACTAAGCAAAGGAAACTGAAGAGAAAACATCCCAACCAGCAATAAAACATGAAAATCAAGGAATAAGCATGAAAACTGAACTTTTCAACTTAAAACATGGTTAAATCAACTTTGAAAACATGAATGCATGCTAGGATCATGAGAGTAACTGATGGAATAGGATCGGAGGAACATACTAAGGATGAAACTATTACCTTAAACTAGAACGGAATCGGAAGGAAAAAGATGAGGGTACTTGGCTTTCATGGCTAATTCCGCTTCCCAAGTAGCTCTTTCAACAAGCTGATTTCTCCAAAGGACTTTTACCAAAGCGACTTCTTTGTTTCTCAACCTCCGAATCTGATGATTAAGGATTTTTACGGGGACCCCCTCATAGGTGAGACTATCCTTCACACCTACATCCTCCAAAGGAACAATCAAGGTCGGATCACCAACACACTTCTTCAGTAAGGAAATATGGAAAACTGGATGAATCGCTTCCAAATCTGATGGCAATTCCAACTCATAAGAAACCTTACCAACCTTCCTCAGAATCCGATAAGGACCTACAAAACAGAGACTAAGCTTTCTTTTCTTTCCAAATCTCATCACACCCTTCATAGGTGACACCTTTAGGAAAACCCAATCATCAACTTCAAATTCTAATTCCCTTCTCCTTACATCTGCGTATGATTTTTGTCGACTCTGAGCGGTCTTCAACCTCTCCCTAATAAGCTGAACCTTATTCATGGTCTCATGCACCGAATTTGGGCTACTCAAAGTTGTCTCACTTACCTCAAACCAACCAATAGGAGATCTACACCTCCGACCATAAAGTGCCTCATATGGAGCCATCTGGATGCTAGAGTGAAAGTTGTTGTTGTAGGCAAACTCGATAAGAGGTAAGTAATCTTACCAATTACCTTTAAAATCAATCACACAAGCTCTCAGCATATCTTCCAAAGTCTGAATAGTACGCTCTGCCTGGCCATCTGTCTGAGGGTGAAAAGTTGTACTAAGCTTAACCCGAGTACCAAGACCTCTCTGAAATGATTTCCAAAACTGAGAAGTAAACTGAGTACCCTTATCTGAAATGATGGACAAAGGAACACCATGCAAATGAACTATCTCCCGGATGTAGAGTCTGGCATAATCGTCTGCTGAATCCGTAGTCTTAACAGCCAAGAAATGGGATGATTTAATCATCCGATCAATAATCACCCAAATCGAATCATGTTGCCTTCGAGTACGATACAAACTTGTAATGAAGTCCATATTGATCGCTTCCCATTTTCAAGTGAGAATGTCAATATCCTGAATCATGTCACCCGGTCGCTGGTGCTCTACCTTCACTTGTTGACAGTTGGGACACTTAGCCACAAAATTGGCTATGTACCTCTTCATACCATTCCACCAATAGACTTCTCATAGATCACGGTATATCTTGGTGGCACCGGGTGGATGGAATATCTGGAACTATGAGCCTCAGTCAAAATCTGCTGGCGCAACCCATCTACATCTGGCACACATAGTCGACCCTGCTAACGAAGTACACTATCTCCCCCTTGGGAGAAAATCTCAACCTTTTGCTGATGGACTGCACCCTTATGCTGAAGTAAAATGGGATCATTGTCTTACTTTGCCTTCACTTATACTGACAAGGATGATTCAGAACCATTCTGAATAATAACACCACCTTCTGTCGAGTCCATAAGGTGAACTGCCAATCGAGCTAGCCTATGAACCTCCTTAACTAGTTTCTTCTTTCCTTCTTCGACTGAAGACACACTACTCATCGACAATCTACTAAGTGCATCCGCCACAACATTGGCCTCACCCGGATGGTAAAGCACACTCATGTCATAATCCTTAAGGAGCTTAATCCATCTCCTTTGTCGCAAATTCAATTCCTTCTGAGTGAACACATACTGAAGGCTCTTATGATCAGTGAATACATCCACATGCACCCCATACAAATAATGTCTCTAAATTTTCAAAGTAAATACCACGGCTGCTAACTCAAGATTATGAGTAGGGTAGTTCTTCTCATGAGTCTTAAGGTGTCTAGAGGCATAAGCAATCACCTTACCACATTGCATCAAAACATAACCCAAACAATCCTAGAAGCATCACAATACACAACAAAATTATCTAGGCCCTCGGGTAGAGCTAATACTAGAGTTGTGGTCAATCTAGTCTTCAATTCCTGAAAGTTCTTCTCACATAAAACAGACCACTGAAATTTTACCTTCTTCTGAGTCAATCGGGTCAAAAGGGCAGCAATGGAAGAAAATTCTTCCATAAAACTCCGATAGTAACCAGCCAAACCCAAAAGGCTTCTAATATCAGACGGGGAAGTGGGTCTAGGCTAGTTCTTTACTGCCTCTATCTTTTGAGAATCAACCCGAATATCATCTTTAGTCACAATATGACCCAGAAAGCAACAGACTGCATCCAAAACTCACACTTTCTAAACTTAACAAATAATTGTCGGTCCTTGAGAGTTTGTAACACAACTCTCAAATGGTCCGCATGCTCCTCCAGTCCTCCTTACTCCGAGAGTACATGAGGATATCATCAATGAAAACAATCACAAACATATCTAGATACTGCTTGAACACGCGGTTCATCAAATCCATAAAAGTTGTAGGAGCATTCGTTAGACCAAAAGACATCACAACAAATTCATAATGACCATACCGAGTCCTGAAAGTTGTCTTCAGAATATCACACTCTCTAACACGAAGCTGATGATAACTGGATCTAAGGTCAATCTTGAAGAAGAAACTAGCACCCTGAAGCTGATCAAACAAGTCATCAATCCTAGGAATGGGATACTTATTCTTGATTGTGACCTTTTTCAACTGTCGGTAGTCAATACACTTTCTGAGGGAACCATCATTCTTTCGCACGAATAAGACTGGAGCACCCCATGGAGAAATGCTAGGCCTGATGAAACCCTTATCAAGAAGATCCTTTAACTGATCATTTAACTCCTTAAGTTCTGCAAGGGCCATTCTATAGGGAGGGATAGAGATAGGATTCGTATCTGGAAGAAAATCTATCCCAAAGTTGATTTGCCACTCGGGAGGGACTCCAGGTAAATCCTCGAGGAATACTTCTGAGAATTTATTCACAATGGGAACAGACTGATAACTAGAACTATATGATAAACATACCCTTTTGAAATCATCTTCCTAGCCTTAAGATAAGATATGAAACGACTTTTTCGAGGATGGGGGACTACCTTGCCTTTCTAAGACGGGTTCATTTGAAAACTTGAAACTGACAACCCGAGTACGATAATCAACAGAAGCATAACAAGCATGTAGCCAATCCATACCAAGAATAATATCAAAATATGTCATCTCCAACTCTATTAAATCTGCTGAAGTGACTCTATGAAGGACTGAGATAGGGCAATTTCGGGAGATTTTTTTGGCTAAGACTGACTCACCAATAAGAGTAGAAACACAAAAAGGTTCTAAAAGCAATTCAGGACATACTTCGAAATTGCATGCTACATAAGGGGTCACAAAAGATAAAGAGACACCGGGGTCCAACAAAGCATAAACATCAAAAAAGAAGACTTTCAACATACCAGTAACAATATCTGGGGAACCCTCCTAGTACTGACGAGAGGACATAACATAAAGGCAGTTCTGGCGCTGACCACCATAACTAGAAGTTGTGCCCTGCTGGGCTGGTCAACCTCCTGGGGCTGCTGGAGCAGACTGAGCCCTACTACCTCCCTGCCCCTTCTTAGCTGAAGGGAAGTCTCTAATCATGTGTCCAACCTGTCCACACCCAATGCATGTACATGTGCCCAAATGACACTCTCCCGGGTGAGTCTTCCCACACTTGCTGCAAATG
This sequence comes from Jaltomata sinuosa, assembly GCA_003996215.1. NCBI lineage: Eukaryota > Viridiplantae > Streptophyta > Magnoliopsida > Solanales > Solanaceae > Jaltomata > Jaltomata sinuosa. The sequence goes on from QJPP01007247.1 coordinate 313,325, forward strand.
AGGTGGGAAGATCCCTTAGCAACACTCCTCTGAGACTGTGAATAGGAACCAGAACCTCTACCAGTCTGATCATGATGGGGCCTCTGGGCCTGGGTAGGAGCACTAGCAGAAGAATGAACGGGTCCTAATGACTTCATCTGGAACGAGGAGCGATGTCTGCCAGCGGACCTCTAATGACCAAAACCTGAACCCTCGGATCTAGCCCTCTTGTTCTCCCTAGCCATCTCCCTAAGCCTGTCTCCCTCGATCTGGTGAGCATGGGTCATGAGTCTGGAAATGTTTATATCACTCAACAGCATAGCAGACCTACACTTCTTCGTCACCAAATCTGAAACCCCATAGATAAACTTGTTCATCTGATAGTGCGGGTCCGCTACCAAAGAGGGGGCATACCTAGACAACTGAGTGAACTTCAAACTGTACTCCTGAACAGTCATAGATCCCTGTCTCAAGTTCAAAACTCCTCAGTCTTCGCTTGCCTCAACTCTCGGAGAAAGAACCGGTCAAGGAAGGCTCTTTCAAAACACTCTCAAGTCATAGGGACCTCGTCCATAGCTCTAGCTTCCTTCCATTGTGTGAACCAGATATGAGCCACATCCTTGAGTTGATAGAATGCCAACTCAACACAACCAACCCCAACTACTTGCATCACCTCAAATATTTTCTTCATTTCATCAATAAAATTTAGCGGATCCTCATTCACCTTTGAACCCTAAAACTCTGGCGGGTTCATACGGATAAAATCATGAACACGGGCCGCTACCCCACCTTGAGGGTGGATGGGGGAAGTAGCCTGTTGATTGGCCTGAGCGTCCAAGGTCTGGGCTAGCAAATGGATGGCATTCCTAAACTCCTCATCCGTGACATCGAGGGCTAAAACTGGAGGAGCAACATTCTGAGTGGCTCGGTGAGGAATAGCACATCAAGGCATGATCTGAAATGTACAAGGTAAGGATTAAAGGAACATTAGAGTTAAGCTCTATCGCATGATATGATCATGAAAGAAGTGAAGTTTTCTAAGACATCTCATAGCTTCCTTCTCATATGTGTGGCGCGCTTCACACACATGAAGGAGACTTTATTTGATGTGGCTTTCAGACATCCTAGGACTCTTGAACCTGAGGCTCTGATACCAAGTTTTCCACACCCCGAGGCTACCCCCTGGGCGTAACACGGGACCTGGGACCACAAGCGCCCCAAGCTAACCCTTGGTCATAGCATAACTCATATATAACAATTAAGCATAGAGGAAGGATAATATGAATTAGAATAACTCAATCCATAAGATAAAATCAAAAAACATGATTTGAAAAAGACCCGCATATCATTCATGTCTGAAAAGCCTCTATATATGACATAAGGAGTTGCTAGGATAAGACCCTAGCTTACTCAAAGTACGAATGTAAGTAACTAACACAGACTAAGAACATAACTAGTCCTCGACCTAAGAGGACTCACCAACAGCTGACAGAGAGTGGCCTGGAAGCTCTAGTCACAGGTCTGAGAAGGGACACCTGAATCTGCATCATCAAAGGATGCAACGCAAGATATGCGTCAGTACTATATAATGTACCGAATACATGAGAGATGCATGATCATGATAAAAACATACTTAAAGTGAACCTTTTCATAAAGAAATAACATAAAAGGATTATCAAGATATAAGACATAAAACATGAAGTACGGTTAAAATTCAAAGTATGATATCATATAACTTCATAGCTTGAAAATAATCATGTGAGCGTTTCTCTTAACCGACATAAACCATGCTGAGCTACATGGAGTCCAGTGTCATGCACCTACACTGAAAAAGGTTGTCCTAACCGGCCAAAGTTAGAACCATGTTCATAAGGATCCTGTCATAAGCCACGGAGGGCAACCTACGGTGGCAACGTAGTTTTGGATTTGGGTTATCTAGAACCCTAATCGCTCGATGCTAAATACTACTCCCAAAACATATAACATAAGGCTCACATTCATGTGACATATCTAGATATCAAGCTTGTTCATAAACATGTTCATACCCCGGATCTTCATACTACTCACAATCTTGGTTTAGAAAATAATTCATGAGCATTGATGGCACATCAGATGTCTTGCATTGCATAATAATTCATAACTTGAAAACTTTCATGGCCTTAATTCAATTTTATAATAACATATATTTTCGTAAAACATAGGAACTAGGCATGCACTTGCTTGAAATTCATGAAATCATGTTATCATTTTCCCCAATTTACTTAAATCAATTAATGCATGTAAGATTTACCATAATTGACCTTCAATTCATGGAATAGGAGTTCATACGTAAAAATCCATCCAAAATCATTCAATTTAATAGAATTTCATAATTAAATCATGAGAAGATAATTTATAGCAAAACCCATAAGAATTGAGTAAAACCCCTAATTTGAAAGTTCATGAAATCACAATTTGAAATTTGGGGTTTTGGGCACAAGGGTGAAAGAAACTCATTGTTGAATACCCATATACCTTGATTGGAGTTAACTCACTCGAAATTGAAAAGATTAGGAGACTTGGACTTGGAGCTTGAGACCTTGAGTTTGAGAGAGTTCTTTTCCTTTTGGGGAGATGAATGAGGTAATGAGGAGGGACTTAGGCTAATGGGGGTGAAAACCCTTCTAGAAATAGTCAAAACGACATTATTTAGGAGTTAAAAGGATGGGTAAAGACTAAAATATCCTCGAAACATAATTAAGAAAAAGTTGGGAAATGGATCAACTTCAGAAATCACGGGTCGGTTCTACGGGTCGTTGTTTGAACCACGACCCGTGGTTCCCACTCGTGGTTCTTGGTCCAGTAAACAGGCTGCAGAAGGCAATCTACGGGTCAACAAGACGGACCCGTAGAATGGATGACGGATCGTAGAATCAAGTCGTCGTTCCTGAAGACTTTCATGTCTCTGATCAGGTTCCACGAGTCAACATGATGAATCCGTAATTCCAATCACGAACCGCAGACTGGACTCGTGGTTCTTGGGACAACAGTCAGCCCACAGGTCAGATTCCACGAGTGGATATTACAACCCGTGGAATGAACTACGGTCCGTAGAACCCACTCGTGATTCTCATACCAGAGGCTAACCTTGTAGACTTAAACCACAAATCCATTCCACGACCCGTGGTTCAAACCACGGTCCGTAGTTTGGATCCGTCAATCCTGAAAACATGGAAATTTTTTGAGTTTCAGACTTAGATAGCTAGTTCGATTTCTGAGGTGTTACACCAAGGTACTAGTACAAATACATATTTGGTGATCTTGAGATATTTGAGTTTGAAGTTGGCTTTGCGAGTTCTAACTTCAAACTTTGGATTAGAAGTTTTTATTCTAGTTGAAAGTGTGAAGTAGAAATGCATCTAAGCCTAACTTCAAACCTTCAAATCTAGAATGCCTACTATGCATTAGTTGTTTGGTGAAGTCTAGCAATGTCTAGCAATATCGAGGTTAGGGAAATTGAGGCATGAGGTCTAGGCCATGATGGCCGGCCTAGTGCAACATGTAGGAGAGTTTTTTTTTTCTTGTTGTTTTGCTCTTTTTGAATTGTAATGTCCCACTTGATAATAAATAAAATTATTTACTTATCAAAAAACTTATCAAATTTGAAGTATAAATTTTAGACTTCAAAATTCAGCTTTAGTTTGAAGGTTTGAAGTTAAATTTGATCGGTTCCCAACTTTAGACCCAAAGGATTGATATCTTTAAACAAAATCTTCCACTTTTTATTCGTCTTTTTCTTTTTGATCTTATTCTCTTATTTGGTAGCACATCCACCGCTTATTCGAGGTCATGGTTGCCCATGAGTTGAAATCATTAATTTGAAGTTAAAATTATATTTGGACATGTAACTTAGATCTCAAAAGTTTAATTTTCTTTTTATAAACATGAAAATTCACATAAAACTATCAAAATCTCTCCAACTCATATGCAAACTTTTTAAATGAACAAAATATGGTTCATAAACAAGTATTCAAATATCATAAGGTGACGCGTTATCTCCATGTTCTTTTTATAATTAAATATTTATAATTGTATGATGTTATAAATTTTCAAATACACATAACTTTAAAAAGATCCACTAGTACAATAAATCACCAATAATAGTAACTAACTACTCTTTAATATAATATTCTCACATGATACGAATAATTTTTTCACGTCGAGCATGAATTTATTTATTTTTTTGTAAATTTTAAAATCATAAATTATTTTCATAAAGTATAAATTTATGGATCAAGTTTTAAATTCTCTTAAAATTGAAATCACAAATTTGGAATTCAAATCCTACTTTTAGGGAAATTTGGGATTTAAAATTAAAATTAAAATTTTATTCAATTATCATAAACGCACACTGATTTCAAATTAAAACTTTAAATTTAAGCATTGCATGGTCAAATACCTACTAAATGTATTTGGTTTAATTTTTCTTTGTACTCTTCCTACTTGATTGAGTAATAGGATGTTATAGATCATACATTTTCTCATATTATAGTGTCTTCATTAATTGGTGAAGAAAAAAATGAGATGCTTCAAGATGGTAATATGAGTTGGTTAGATTTGTGTTATTTGTTTTTGATAAATTGATTATTGTGATTATTTTATGATATTCAAAATTTATATTTTAAATTTGAACTCATTTAAAGTAGATTTGACATAAAATTATGTGTTGAATTGTTGAAATTTAAAGAACAAGTTATTTCTTAATAAAAATTGTTTAACTGGAAATGAGACATGAATGCTTGAACTCTAGTTACACGTGACTGAAGTGCATGCAAGAGTTAGTTGAACCCAGCCATGTGTGATTGAAGTGTAGGCAAAAATAAGTACACTTTACATATATGTATGTGGGTTCGGGTAAAAATATCTATAGTCATTTAAGAGTGAAGTGCATGCAAAAATTAGTTAAATTTCAATTATGTATGATTGAAGTGTGATTGGAGTTAGTGCATGCTAGAATATCTAAATTTTTGTCATATATAACTAAAGTTTAATCATATATGTGACTTACCAGCTTCATATAAAACATATATTTTCAAACATAAATTTTACAGCATGTTTGAGATTGTGTTCGAAATAAATAAATTTCGGCTATAGCTTAAATGACGAATATCACAAAATTGTATATTTGTACTTCACCTACGTAATGATGGGATATATCCCTATCGTATATGGAACTAAATTGTTCTATCATGTGTGGAAAATAAATAATTAAAATTAGAAGAAGTCCAGAAATTGTGATTTCTAACAAATAAATTAAAATGTTGTGATTGTTCTGGTGATGATTTTGTTTAGCAGCAATAATTGGCTGCACTTCAAATTGAGTTCAGGGAAGAAATTCACTTGATTTTTTCTTCTTGTTTTTTCTTGATGGACCTTCTTTAAGGTTTTTAATTAGCATCTCTCTCAAATAAAGGATGATATTGACCTTTTTGTCGTGTACTCATTTTCTTCGAAGTGTCTTAAGATTTTAAGGATTCGTTTAGTCATAAAAAAAAATTACTTTTTCTCGATTTTTTTCCACTTTATTTAAATATCAGTGCTTGGCCATAAAAATTTGCAAAATAATATTTTTCACTTTTACTTATTTCATTTTTATTTTTTATTTTTAAAATCCTAATTTTTTTATTTTTATAAAATAACTTAATTTAAATTATATTTCATGTTTAAATCATATTTTTTGATTTTTTTAAAACATAATTAAATTCTAAACATTTATCGTAAAAAGTACCCAATTTCAACTTTAATTTGAAAATTTCAAATAAAAAAAAAAAATGATTTTCATAGCCAAACGCCAACAAAGTTGCTCTTAAGAAAGAACTTATCATGATCTCTCCTTGCTTTTGGAAATATTTTGAAGAACTCATAAATAGGTAGATATAATATTTCATAAAGTGTGAAAGTGAAAATATCCGACAAGTTTGTCATGAGTTTACCCTTTGATGTTTTAATCTCACTTCTTGTAATAATTCATAAGATGATAGGAATTGATATATGATATTTTGAAGAAGATATATACATGCATGGCTCCAATTTATGGACAATTGTTCTTAGTTTTTTTGTGCATTCCCTAATTTTTTAATACAAAGTCCAAAGAAGAAAACGATTCTCACGGACTCACCCATAAATATATGTTTTTTTTCCACAAAATCTAATAGCTTAAAAATTAAAATCCTTTGACGGTAGTACACAAATGTCTGAATGGAATAATTTTAAATATCCATTTATTAGTAAAATATCTTCGTCCACTTTTGAATCATCGAAATAAAAAATTTATGCAAAAAAATAAATAAGGGGGTACTTTGAAAAGGGGGAGGAAAGAAAATACAAAGAAAAGGCAGCAACTTCAAGTATTAATGCGTTCAGAGAGCATCGAACTTGGTTTTTTTGATGAAAATAAAAGGGAAAATTAGACAAAATGACCATTGTGTTAAAGTTTTTACACAAAAACTGCCTAAAATGGTCATTCGACCAAAATTCTTGCCCAAAATGGCATTCGATATACATATGGTATACATGCGGTATACATTCAATATACATGCGACTATCTTTTTTGATTCTTTTTGGCACATATATATTGCATATATATGTGATATCAATGTAACTATTTTTTTAAAAAAATAAAATTAACAGTGATACATTTTCGTAAAAATCCCAAAATAAAATGCTTTAGCAGCCGCGCAAGACTAGTGGTACCACATGTCATTTATGAGTTGCAATTGACACTTGCAAATATAGTGACTCTGGCCTACCCACATAATATTCAAAAAAAAATAGCCGAAGCGTGCGAGTGCCGTGGCGCCTCTGCCCTTAATTACAACAAAGTCATCATCTGGACCACATAATGAGTAATAGGATTATTAATACGATGGGTCCCTTTGTTATAAATGTGAAACAGATTTGAGTGATCACTAGTACTAGTATATAGACCATGTGACGGAAATTGTATTGCCATTTATCTTTTGGTATCGTTTTACAGAGTGTGTAAGAATAATAAAGAAATGGTATATTAGTAATGTTTATATTAATTATGTTGAGATTTTTCTTATGTAGGTGTTTTGGTTTGATGTATTAAAAATAACATTTGCATTGCATAATTTCTAAAAAAAAAAAATTATTTACAAAAATACCATCCACAAATATGATGGAAAGAATGTGGAAAAGGTTTTGAGGGGCAATTGTATCTTTAAACATGCTAATGCATGCATTAGAATTCATTGCATGCACTACTAATACCATGGATTTCCATGTATTAGTTATACACACCTTAATAACAAATAGAACGTATAACTACATAGGTTAGGTTGAAGACGTGTACCAAACAAAATACTAGTAATACACAAAACTAATATATGCATTATTTTTTCTAATGTACTTTACCAAACGACCCTACGCTTTAAATCGACTTTCAACAACCTCTTTCGTACTCAATGAGCGCAATTATAGTGAACTTTGATCCAATAAGTCAGAAAAGAAAATGGATAATTGTAGAGGCGGAGTACTTTATATCATAAATGGATTCACCAGAAATCAATATTTTTGATATTAAAACACTGTTAAGAATTCTGAAACAGTAACTGCAAAAGTATATATATAATGCATGCATTAACATATGTATCTTGGGACAATATCATTACTGTAGTACTATGTACCCTTTTGGTCGCGAGAGATTTAAATTCAGAGCCAGTAATTAGTTGTTGTGATTTAATTTGGTGGATAAAATGATTAAATTTTAGCCGATCTACCATTCCTACACTTGAAAATATGCATGCACTTAAATTGATATCTCAAGTCAACACTCCCTCCGTTCATTTTTATTTGTCAATCTTTTATACTTGACAATAATATTTAATAGACGTTTGGATATGTGATATAAAATTATAATTTCAAATCGATTTTTGAACATATAATTTGAGATCAAAATTTCAAATTCTCATATTTTCAAAAAGCATGATTTGAAATGTCAAGTCATAATTTTATTTTATTTTAAAATGTAAAACTTGACCATGCATAAGTTTATATTTTGTTAAAAAAAAATCATCATTTTAAATTTTGTAAAAAAAAAATCATACTCAGCATGAACAGGTCTGTACCATGTGAAAGAATTATATTAGAGAATAATTAACTACTACTATTGTTGACTAGTGGATCTTTACAAAATTATGTGTATTTAAAAATTTATAATGACAATTATTTATAAAAGGAACATGAAAATATGTGATTTTCATTCCGGCGCCGTAGAATATTTTGGTATCTTGTTTATGAATTATGATTCGCTCATTTGATAAGATTGTATAAGAATTGAAATATTTTTGATAGTTTTCACAACTTTTGGGATTTTCATGTTTATGAGGGGGGGAAAATACAACTTAAGAAATTCAAATTGCATGTCCAAACAAAACTTCTATTTCAAAATTCAAAATCATTTTGATTTTAAATCATGATTTCAAATCAAGAATCCACATCGCATGTCCAAACCTAAATCGAATGTATAAAATTGATCTCTTAGATTGTCACTCAACTAATATTCTCTTCGTTCACTCTTAATTATCCACTATATAAAAAGTCAAATTTTATTTTTATTTGTCCGCTTTAACATATTAAGAGAAAGATTTAAAAGAAAATTTGTATTACCCTTGACATTAACTACTAATTTTTCAAATCATTTCTCAAGATTTTTTGAGATATTAATAGTCACGAGTATTATAATAAAATATGTACTTTATTTTTTTATTTTCTTAAAGAAAGTGTAAAATCCATTATGAACAATTAAAAGTGAATAAAGGGAGCAGTTATTATTTCATAAAGTTATTTCCTTCATTAAAGAAAATCATGTTAAAAAATATAATTTTTTAAAATAATAAGTATTAGATGAGTGACGATATGAGAATCAATCCCTTAAAATCTTCGTCTTTTAATTAATTAAGCAAAATTACAATGTTTTATAGCATCTGCTTGGGTCTCAAAATAAATTAAAAATAATTATTTAGGTACTAGATAGAACTTTGGTACTCTTCCCATCCCAATTCAAATGACCCTTTCTGCAATGAAGTTTTTGTGGTCTCCTCAAATGTAGTCAATCAAAATATCCTTTCGTTAATCTTTATTTGTCTATATTTAATATAGCATATTCCTTAAAAATAACTTTATAATATTATTCTTAATTATTATAAGTTATTTAAATATTGAAAAATTAATAGTACTTAATAACAAATATAAACTAAATATGAAATAGTAAATTATTTTTTAATTTTAAAATTAGATAAATAAAAATAAATATTTATTTTTAATATATTAGACAAATAAAAATAAATGGAGGAAATAATGTTAGAAAATGCACTTAGTGATCCATTTCTCTCAAATTCGATAAAATAAATATTGTGGACAAGCCACATGCAAGAAATTATTTGTGTAATTTTTAGTCGATTTTTTTAAAAAATATCTAAAAACCTTTATTTTTTATAAGTGAACTTTACCAAAATTTGTGGCTTTTAATTACCTAATTCCGTCGACTATAGAAGAACGATAATTTCAAGGCCTTTAATAGTAAGTTAAATTTGTTAAGTTTAAATTATGAATCTATTTTTAGACTCTAGTAATAAGTTAAATGGCAGTGAGGAAATAATATAAGTGGACCAGTAATAAATTAAATAAAAGAAATAGTCATGGACACCTTAAGCTCGGATTGTAATAGTCAATGAAGTGGATTGAAATCAATAAGTCTCATGTTTAACTATCAATAGAGACAAAAATATTATTAGGTGATTTATTTTCTTTGCCCAAGTCCTTGATGAATAGAGTTATTCAAATCTATATTGATAGAGATAACAAATTCTCCAAAGATTAATCAAATACTTATAAATTAACCCGAACACTGAAATTACATATATAGAAAATTAAATAGCCTTGTTGAGTTCTCGTATGTTTGGTATTATCGTTCTTCTTTGTCTTAAACGTATTAGTAATAATAGAATCACAAAGCCAATGAACAACACTTTAGTAACAGTAGTAGTAGTAGTAATATACAACATTAAAGTGTTAAGTTTGAATAACAGTTGTTAGAAATTTGAAACTTTTACTTTGTAACATGAGTAGAGTCCAATATTAATTTTGAAAATTGGTATATCAAAGTTTAAATGATATTTTTCAAATTATTCTTCCCTAAATTTTTCAAGAAAAAGGGTGGTCCTAGAGCAATTTTCAGATCGCCGGGTGTGTTTGATACGAAGAAAAATGTTTTATACAAAAATATTTTTCACCAAATGTCACATTGTCACTTATAAAACTTGTTTTTCATACTTCTTTAGGATTTTTTTTTCATTTGTAAGAAATTTATTTTTTCAAATAAATTAACCAATAAAGACATGAATTTTTTTAAAGTAGGCGTTTGACCATAAATATTATGCACAATATTTCGGAATACGTCTTCACTTTATTCCAGAATACTTGTTTGGTCATGAAAACCAAAAACATATTCCGGAATATGTTTTCACAATTTTTCATTTTTTGAAAAACACCTCTTGACATTCACTATTTTTGGATTCAATTTTTTCTCACTTTATTTTTAAATACTACACCAACTCAATAGTCTAAAATATTTTTGAAAATACTATGGTCAAACACAACTTCAACTCTATTTTCAACTTTAAAGTGAATAAAGTAAATACCAAATAAAGTGAATATTTTTTTTATTTTTATGATCAAACAGGTCGTAAGAATATTTTTTTGAAAAAATATTTTTTTCCGTACCAAATACACCACATGCATAATTCTTTGTACGTAGTTGTGCATTTACTTCCACCACCTAAAACTGTACTCCTAAAATAACTCAGGTTATGTGTAGGACTGCATCTTATTCAATATCTGTCACTATTCTCACCTAAAACTGGACCCCCAAATATTTAAGATTACTATAGGTTCTATTTTACCAATTTCAACAAAATAATTGATCCATTGCATGTGAACATTGGAATATTTTTGTGCAGGATATTTACGATCTATCCACAGATTTCATCATTTGTATTCTTTCTTATTTTGTGTGAGAAAATCTCTACTACTAGTAGCATATAGATTAAAGAGGAGTGAAATGACAATTTAACCCCTTTACTGAGTCGTTTCACATTTATTTAAAATGAAAATTTTAAGTGACACATCTAAAGTTCTATGCACTGAAAATTAAAAAAAAAAAAAAAAACTCGTTAAATTAGGAATTTTGGTAATGTGATTCACGCCAATATTGATGGATTTTGAGAAGCTCGAAATATTTGGGTGTTTGTGATTTCTATTAATTGATAGTTGACAAACTTGATTTATTATTGTGTTTGGAACTCAATCATTGTTAAAGTACTGAGTTTATAAGATTTGGGTGGTGTGATAAAATAATTCCGAAAAAAGGTCCTCTCTATTTGTACTATTTTACAACGTTCCCAATATAGTGAAAATTCGCGTAGAAAGGTAACCCAACATTATTGAACAAGCTTAAAGAAGTGAATTTGAATCTCAAAATTGATTTTTGTGAGAAATTTGGAGCGGACGGTATTAATTTAGATTTGTCGGGAATAGTTAAAGAAGTTGTCTACAAAATTTTGAAGTCAATTAGTCCAGATTTGGTTTTGAACAATTTATTTTTTTTAAAAATAAATAAATTAAACTTTGCCTTCATTGATCTTGGTGTTAAAAAATTACAAGTAGAGTTTAACATCCCAAACTATATCCAAGATGATTGAGATGAGGGAAATATATTACAACAAATTCTACCCAAAAAGGCCTTAATGGCCAAGATATATAAGGGGGTTCATAAGTAACATTCTTGTCCTTTATGTCTTTGATCCTAAGGGATGGTTTGCGATAAGAGGGAGTTGCTCGGATGGTAAACATCCCTCACTTTCAATTTGAAGGTTTTGAGCTCTCTTCAAACTGTTCTACAGTCCCTGGACCTAATGGTATATAGAGTATGCAAAAATGATCTTTCATGTGCAGTCTTTTACTGTTCAATTGAAATATGACTTAGTTTGAGTGTCTAAACAAATTATTTTTTGACAAGTTTAAGGGAAGCTTACTTATGTAACGTAAAGAACTTTTGTTTTATTATCTTCGTAAAGCAAAAGCAGTAAATGAGAAAACACAGTACCAAATTAAAGCTCCAAATATGTACTTCGCACGAAGTGTATATATCAGTCCAAATGTGTACAAAGTAAAACTTCACTTGTTATGGTATCGTAAGATGGGGGACATTGAGTTTTACATTAGTACAAAAATATGTTGATGTGAGTTTATATAGTTTTGGGTTCTTTCATTTCACTAGCTAAATTTTGGAGTGTGTTGGATAACTTAGGATCGCGTTGTATGTATCTTTATGATGTACTAGTTATTATTATGCATGTATTAGTTAAATATTTTGAAAAAATGGGTATAAATTAAATGGTGACATCAAAATAGAGTATTTGTGCACACTTTAGCCATTTCAAGAGGAAAGAAAAATAAAAGGAAAAATTATCTGACACAGAGCAAACATATACCCTGTATTTATCCGAAATAGCAAGAGTTTTAAAAATAACAATATATGACGAGAGTTTGAATTTGATTTGTTTCGCTCTATATCTGTTCGCTTGCAGTTATATCAATTCGCTATGTATCTGTTCACTCTAATACAAACTACCGAGCGAATCAATATAGATCTAGTGAACAAATACAACATATACAACGAATTAATACATTAATACAAAGTGAAATAAAAAAAACGTGAATGAAGAATCCCATTGAACTGAATTGTGTCCATGAATTTAAGAAATGACGAGAATTCTTCATCTCTTTACACTTTATAGCGATTTTTGAGTATTCATATAAAAAATAAATAATATACAACATATATTGATTGAATGAGATGACGAAAATAGAATATGCCGTGAATTTTTTACGAAATCAGGTAGCCATGTTATGACCCATGTACAAGGATATCTCGAAATCATTAATTTCCTTCCACCACCCATGACCCCCCTCTCTCCCAATTGATTTTTATCATGTGTGGACATGTAGTTAAGACGGGTAGGTTTAGATTGATTGGGGTAGGTTGGTGACAATTGAATTACATCAATTGGTTTTGGCACAACTTGTGCTGTCTTGGCCCATGTCCTCTAGTCCTTTTCCAATTTCCACTACTTCCCAAATAAAAAGGATATCATACCTTTTATAGAAGGTAGTAAAAGCTGTATACGTAGATGTAAATGTTTATACTAATATATAAATATCAACATAAAGAATAGAGCACATGTTGTATCGTATTATATTATTTTGATGAATACAACGTCTAGATAGATTGTATTCATTTTTCATTTTTATGTAATGTAACTAACGCATATCAATAATTTAAAAAATAAACCTACAAGAAAAGTAAAATAAATTGAATCTTCACTTAATAATCCAACTGATTTAAAATATAGTAAATAGTAATATCTACTCTGCATAAGCATACAAAAGTTATGATCAAATACAAAGCAAGTTTGAGTTTTAAGTGGAAAAAACAAATAAACAGAGTTCTTCTTCAAACACAAATTGTCCAAACTACGCCTTCACTACAACTTCACTTTTTTTCTTGTTTTCCAAACTTCAACAACTATTCTCCAAAAAGCTAGAACAAAGTCAGGTAGCGTTTGCCCATAAATTTTGTGAGTAGTTTCTAAAGTTTATCTTCAAATAGTTTTGTCATGAAATTTAATCAGATTTTAAAAATTGGATCTTCACATATTTTCAAATTTTCAATACTGGCTTAGACCAGTTTTTGGGAATTTTACTCTTAACACCTCAAAAAAAAATCCAAGTAAAATATATGTCCAACCACAACTTCAAATTCAAAAAATTACAATTTCAAAAATCTCAAAAATTTTCAAGTTTCAACTTTAAAATCTATGGTCAAACGTTAACTAAATATCCATGAATTTCTTCTTTACCTTATTCCTGATTTAATAGGAAGCAACTCCTCTCTAGTACTAGGAGCCTGTTTGGATTGACTTATTTTAAGCTGCTTTTTTTAAGTTTGAAATTTCAGTTTTTAGCTTTTAGCTTTTTTTTTTGCTATTTTGACCTAAAATTAAGTGTTCAGAAATTTTTTTTTTTATCTTATTCAAACACTATAAAACAACTTAAAAATTATTTTAACTTAAAAAACATTTAAAATAAGCCAATCCAAACGGGCTTTAGATCGGTCCAATTTATCCAGTACCTTGCTAGTTATTATACCTGTCAATTTAGAGATCTAATGGTCAATATTAGTTTAATTAATTAAACTCCTAAACCATGGTTAAAACCAGTTGGCATTTTTTAGTAGCTTCCAAAAATATAGCTGGATTTTCTTTTGATTGGAAAAAGATTTTCTTTCCATGGATAGAATGCATTCAAGAAAGAAACATTAATGCAAGAATCAACAACAATTGAAAATTAAATTATTTTCGAAATTATAATTGTTGGATTAATTTATTTCATATTAGAGATAGGATAAAATAATCGTAAATTGGATAGAATAATGTGAGATATTTTATGATTAAACCTGGAATAAGATGTATATTGTATTGAGTAGACGTTATAAATTTATAACATTTACCGATGCAATATAAATCTTATTTCAAATTTAATCCTGAGATATTGCATCTTATCCCGCATACTAAGCGGTGGACAGTAATATTAAAATCAGCATGGCACTGGACAATAATATCCCTCATGCACATGTGGGGATCCCACGTGTGGGGGTCAGAAATGTGATAACCTTTTCTTAATTCTTTCTACTCGATCTATGCACTTTCATGTTTGGCTTTCTCGCTTTTATCACAACTACTACAGTATTACTGTCCCGATTCATGTGAAATAATTGAAATTTTGAGAGTTGATAAGTTCTTTTTTAATAAATATTTGTAATAATTTTAAATATTTTAAATTATTAATATTTTGATTTATAGTATTTTTTATATAATTTTTAAATATATAAATTTTATTTTTAAAATTTTATATTTAAATTTGTTATTAAAATTTAAAAATTAAATTTTGAAATTTCAGTGGTAGCATATAATATCCTTCATGCACATGTGGGGTTAGAAATGTTATTCATTCTAGAGAAACTGCATAAATTACTCCTTAAAATTGGACGTGATTTGAAAATAAATACCTAAATTTTACGGAGTTCTATTACCCTACTCAATAATTTTAAAATAATACAACTACCACATTTTTAGTTCAACCTCAATTATAAGAAAAAGGGAAAAATCACGCACCAATCATTGTTCGCCACGTGTCAAATTGATTTAATTTACATTTTATTTCTATTTTTGTACTTTATTTCTTTCTTTTTCAAATTTTTTTCTCTCTCCTCTTTTATTCCTCACCCCAAACTTCATCTCCTTAATTTGCTCTTGCAACAGAACCCATTTCTTCCACCGATCAACCTCCTTCTCCGTCGTCGTTCAACCTTTGATGAAACCATCATTATTTCACTTAATTTTGTCTTTTAATAAACTCTTAACCTTTTATTATCGTAGTTAAAATTAAATTATCATTAGATTCAAATTTGAAAATCAAAATCACTATACTAATGATAGAATCGGAACTCCATTGAAATTGAGCTTTATAATTCTTCTTAACCAAAAAGATAAATAATAAATCCGAAAAAAATAAAAAAAGAATAAACTTATTTTGAAAATAAAATCAAGAACAGAAGATTATGCGAGGGGGGGGGGGGGGGGGGGGGGGGCAGTAGATAACATGGGAAAAGAAGAAAAAGAAGTGAGAATGGTGAGGAGCACATTGAAGAAGATAAAAGGTGGAGTGGGGGTGGAGGTGAAGGGGGGTGATAATTGAAAAAGTAAATTAAAATTTCGGTTCCTCACTCTCTTAAAAGAGAGTGTATACACTCTCTATGACAGGTGGCCAAAAAAGAATGTCATAATATCAGTGTAAAATTGTTGAGTGGGGTAATAGGACCCCGTAAAGTTTAGGTGTCTACTTCCAAATCACGTTCAATTTTAGGGGGGCTTTATGCATTTTCTCTTCATTCTATGCACTTTTATGTTTGGCTTTTCTCGCTTTTATCTCTATTTCCCTTGTTTTATTTTCGTGGCATAATTTAAATTTTGAGGGTAAATCAAGTTTTTTTTATATGTTTTAAATATTTTAAATTATTAGTTATTATAATTTAGAATATTTTTTAAAATAATTTTGAATATATAAATTTTATTTTAAAAAGTCTAAAATTTCTAAACTGAAATTTAGGTCAAAATTTAATAGTTTTAATATAGAAATTTCTCACATAAATTAGGAGAGAGACTAAGTGGGTAATTGACCATGAGAATTTTTCACTATTTTTCAAAAAATTATTCCATTGTGTTTGCTCATAAAAGTTCCAACTACAATTGAAGTTGTATCTTTTCACTTTTTTCATATTACTATTTCCCTTTTTAGTTATTTTAAACACATTAAATTCTAAAAAGTCTTTCTAAAAAGGTATGGTCAAACACAACTCCAACTCCAAAAATTTTAATAAAGTGAAAAGTTTTTTATTTTCTCCGAGATAAGATTTACATTAATCAGCAACGTGTTTCACGTTTGTTCTACATACCATACCCAATTTTATGTATAAATAAAGGTTGCAACCCTTCATACCAAAATCACTCATCCCAACAATGGCTTCTTCTACTACTACTACTCTACCATTATGCACCAACAAAACCCTCTCTTCTCCCTTCACCAATAATTCCTCTTTCTTAGCTAAACCCTCTCAGCTTTTCCTCCATGGTAGGCGTAGTCATAGTTTCAAGGTTTCATGCAATGCCAACAACGAGCATGACAAAAATAACCTTGACGCTGTTGATAGGAGAAATGTTCTTTTAGGCCTAGGAGGGATTTATGGTGCTGCTAATCTTGCACCATTAGCCAATGCTTCTCCTATACCACCCCCTGATCTCAAATCTTGTAGTGTAGCCCATATAAATGAGAAAGAGGAGGTGTCATACAGTTGTTGCCCACCTAAACCCGAAGATATAGACAGTGTTCCATATTACAAGTTCCCTTCTATGACTAAGCTCCGTATCCGTCCACCTGCTCATGCTGCTGATGAGGAGTATATTGCTAAGTACCAATTGGCAACTAGTCGAATGAGGGAACTTGACAAAGACCCTTTTGACCCTCTTGGGTTCAAGCAACAAGCCAATATTCATTGTGCTTATTGCAACGGTGCTTATAAAGTTGGTGGCAAAGAGTTACAAGTTCACTTCTCTTGGCTTTTCTTTCCTTTTCATAGATGGTACTTGTACTTCTATGAGAGAATCTTGGGATCTCTGATTAATGATCCAACTTTTGGTTTGCCATATTGGAATTGGGACCATCCAAAAGGCATGCGTTTGCCTCCCATGTTCGATCGTGAAGGTTCTTCCCTTTACGACGAAAAACGTAACCAAAGTCATCGTAACGGAACCATAATCGATCTTGGTCATTTTGGTACCGAGGTCCAAACAACTCAACTCCAGACGATGACTAATAACTTAACTCTAATGTATCGTCAAATGATAACTAATGCTCCTTGCCCGTTGCTGTTTTTCGGTGCGCCTTACCCTCTGGGAGCTGACCCCAGTCCTGGGATGGGAACTATTGAAAACATTCCTCATACTCCTGTCCACATCTGGACCGGTGACAATCCTAGACAGCCAAACGGTGAGGACATGGGTAATTTCTACTCGGCCGGTTTGGACCCGGTTTTCTATTGTCACCATGCCAATGTGGACCGGATGTGGTCCGAATGGAAACAAATTGGAGGGAAAAGAAGAGATCTGACAGAAAAAGATTGGTTGAACTCAGAGTTCTTTTTCTACGATGAAAACCGCAACCCATTCCGTGTGAAAGTCCGTGACTGTCTGGACAGTAAGAAGATGGGATACGATTACGCACCAATGCCCACCCCGTGGCGTAACTTTAAACCCATCAGAAAGACCACAGTAGGGAAAGCGAATACAGGTGCACTTCCTCCAGCCAGCAAGGTATTCCCACTGGCGAAGCTGGACAGAGCCATTTCGTTTTCCATCAACAGGCCGGCTTCGTCAAGGACTCAACAGGAGAAGAACGAACAAGAGGAGATACTAACATTCAACAAGGTACAATACGATGATCGCCAGTACATAAGGTTCGATGTGTTCCTGAACGTGGACAAAACTGTGAACGCGGACGAGCTAGACAAGGCGGAGTTCGCGGGGAGCTATACTAGCTTACCACATGTTCATGGAGATAATGCTACTCATGTTACGAGTGTTACATTTCAGCTGGCTATCACTGAACTGCTGGAGGACATTGGCCTCGAAGATGAAGACACTATTGCGGTGACTCTGGTTCCAAAAGTAGGTGGGGAAGGTATCTCTATTGAAGGTGTGGAGATCAATCTTGTGGATTGTTAAGTCTTGGTTTGGTGACTATGGTGCCAAAATTAATCTTCAATTTGTGAGCTTATGTTTTAATTAATGTTGTTAAAATATGATCAGCCATGGGTTGCTGACTACTACTGTGTTCCTAGTTAATGTTACATCTGGAATAAATGCTTTGTCTTCCATTTTCATTTTATGTCATTTTCATTTTAATTTCAGGGATAAAATTTAAAAAATATTAACTTTCGAAATCCGACTGAACCCACATAATTGAGGTATTCTTCATCGTGCTTTTAATTAGTCAAATATGAATTTCCCTTTCTCCCAAATAGTACAGGCCTCCCCCACCTACCACTAGGGCTAGGGCTTTTCCCCGTTCCGTGAAAAACAAAATCAAATCGCAAATCGATTAAAAAAATTGACACTTAGTTTAGTTTAATTTTGAATTTTAAACCGACCCTATTCAGTTTGATTTTGGTTTTACTAGAAAAAACCAAAAGAATAATCAAATCGAACCGATAAATTATATATAAAAAATTTATAATTATTTATATATTAGTTGTAAATAAAATATAATTATTATATTACATTTTAATCATGAGCTTAAATTTATCATAATATAATTAGTCAAACCCAACACTTTTAGCCCAAACTCGACAACCCTAAACTTCAAATCCAACACTTTAGTCTTTAGGTGTCTAAGTTCTAACCTTAGGATCTCACTTTTCATTTTCGTTCTAAATAATGCGGCATCTAGGCAAATCTTTTGGTCATTGTCATTTCTTATACTATTATCAATTTATCATTAGCTAGTCATAAACTGAAAAATTCGAACCAAATCGAACCAAACCGATGGTTATTTTTTATTTGGTTTGATTTTAAAAATTTAAAATCGATTAAATTGATTTGGTTTTGATATTGGCCAATAACCAACCCAAACCGACCCGTGAACACCCCTACCTACCACCATTTACAGAAAAAAATTATTCCATGTCTCACACAACCAACAAAAATGGCGTGAGGCCTTTTTCTTTAATGAACATGTAGTAGATTGTGGATACCATTGCATCAAATTTTTGCACTGATTATCCATATTTTGAGATAATTTTTAATTTTTGTCTTTATTTCTTATTTAATAAAAATTTATGAACCAAAATATCTCTAACTTTTACATTATTCAATATAAATTGTGTACTCCCTCCGTTCCATTTTATGTGGTACACTTTTTTTTTAGTCCGTTTCAAAAAGAATGTCACATTTTTATAAGTAGAACAAATTTAACTTTGAAATTCTCCTTTTACCCTTACTGAAATGATTTACAATCACACAAATATTTAAGGATTATTTTGAATCACAAGTCTCAAAAGTCCTCCTTTTTTTTTTAAATATCGTGCTAAGTCAAAGAATGTCACATAAAATGAGAGGGAGGGAGTAGTATTTAGTTGGCAAAATATATGTTAGATGAACTTCCTGTGGGTAGGCAGTATAGCGATAAAGTTTATACCTAGTACTGTCAAAAGTTATTATCCTAACTTTATAAAGAAGAATTGTTTTTTCAAAAAATAATGTATGAAGAAAGAGACAAAAACATAACACTCCATAAAACTACATTATCTTTTATTTTTTCCTGACCGAGAGTGGAGTTTTTTCAAATGGTGGTTTTACTTTTCTGATGCAAGTACAAGGCCACAGACCATTTTCAAATGCAAAATTCAAAAAGGGTAACAGTTGATTACTATTTGTATTTGATCAAATATGTTTCAATTATTTATATAAATTGAAACGGATGAAATATTTGTACATTGGAGTTCGCGGGAGCTACACAAGCTTACCACATGTTCACGGAGATAATGAGACTCATGTTACGAGTGTTACTTTCAAGTTAGGGGTGTGCATCGATTGGTTCGGTTTGATTTTGTATATTATCAATTCGATTTATTGGTTTTTGGTTTGTAAACATGCAAAATCGATAATCAAACCAATAAGATATCTGTTATTGGTTTTCGATTAATCAATTTTTGATCCTTAATGGTTCGGTTATCGATTTAACCGATAAGAAAATGCTCCTATAATTTTTTTTGCTTTCTCTTTTTTTTTTTATCTTCAAATATACTCTCTCTTCATGCATAAAAGTGTATACAAATTACAAGCATAATCAAATTCAAATATGTTATTACTAAAACAAACTTATTTTCTTTCTTGTTAAGTAGAAAACTTGAATATAGTATGTTGGTGTATATGCATTTTATTATTAAAATAAAATATTAAGTGCATATGTTAGTGGGTATAAATTGTGGTAGAAAATGACCATTAGTCCTTGTAACTCAAATGACCATTAGTTCTTATAACTCCTATGGTCTTAAGTTTCTTATAACTCCATGGTCATTAGTTTCTTGTAACTTATGTAACATATACCCCCATTACTACCCCTCATTCTACCCATTGATTACATGGAAGAATTTTTCACCTATAAATAATGGTGTTTCTTTCTTTGTGTTGTATAAGATGAAATATGATAAGTGTGAGAAAGTATTATAGTGTGTAACAGTGAAAGAGAGAGTTGAAACAAAGAAAATATTCTAAGTCTTCAACTATATTCACTATACAAAAAAGAGTTTTATATGTTGAAGAAAGGTGTTCTTTTGGTGGAGCTTTGAACTCTTCAACTAATCCGGAGTTGTTTGAGTTACACAATCTTGTTGGGCTGTTGTATCCTAGAGAGGATAAGCAAGAGTGATATTGTTGGATCGGTTTAGATTATGTCGCATTGAGCTTGAATATCCTTAAAGAGAGCTAGATATCCGCGCCTCAGCCTGAAGATATTTTTTTAATCTATTTTTGTTCATTTTATTTTTCAACTGTAACTTAATCATTGTGGTATATTACACCAACATAGTAGCAACGGTAGAAATCTCTCAAAAAGAAAAACAACATTGATAGGTAGAACCTAGGGGTGTCAATGGTTTTTAAAAAACTGATGTAACCGATCGAACCGAACCGTATCGAACCAATTTTTAGGTTTCTTTAATAAAACCGATGGTTTTTATATAAGTTTCTAACCGTACCGAATAATTGGATAGGTTTATTATTTTATAAAAATTAATCAAAAAAATACTGAACCGAACCGAATAATATATGTGTAAATATATTTTATATATTAAGTTTAGAAATAATAAAATATTAAAACTTTTGCTTAGGGCTCGGGTGATGGAAAACGACAATATAATTAACACTCAAGTCCTAATATTGAAATTTACTATACTACTCCGATTGAAACTAAATTTGTTCTAGGATTTTGACTCTCGAGTAGTAACTAGTAAGCTACAAGGTATTCCAATGATCTTGGGTAACAAGGTAAAATGTTAATAGATATTTTTCCTCTCTTATTCGATAATTAATTTAAGTACGACTCAATTCTTGAGTTTAATCTTCATTGATTTCTCCTCGCTTGTGTAATCTACATTATATTTTTTTTATCTATGCTTATTATTGTTTTACACTAACGTAAAATAATGGGATGAATTTTTATCCTTATTTTCTTATCACCTTTCAAACAGTAAAAATGCCTAAAGAGTTTTTGTCAAAATTATACACAAGTACACAAGTATATATGATAGCGTATTCTAACTTTTATATTTTTTTAAGAAAAAAATAGCGAAAATTAACCGAACCGAACCGATACCGAAGAAAAACTGAGGTGATGAGACGGTTTTGAAAAGTCTAATTTTGGTTATATGAAATAAAATAATCAAAAAAATGGTATGGTACAAATTTTATAAAATAACCGCCCGAACCGTATCATTGACACCCCTAGTACGTAGAACCCCACCAAATCAATGACTTTAAAAAGAAAACAACAAGAATAAGACAACAACTATAAATGCAAAAAATAATAGGGTATATATTTAAAATTTAAAGTCACTATTATATAATTATGGATAAAAATATAATTTTAATATAATCTTATTGGGTTATCGATTTAACTATTAACTAAAACCGAAATCGAATCGATAGGCCAATAAAAAAAATTACAAAACCGTTTAAAAACTGTTAACCCAATAACCCGATATCAATAAATCAATAATATTTTTATCGATTCAATTTATTGGTTAAACCGATTTTTACACACCCTTATTTCAAGCTGGCGATCACTGAATTGGACTGGAAGATGAAGACGCTATTGTGGTAACTCTGGTTCCAAAAGTAGGTGAGAATGTTTGGTGACTATGGTGCCAAAATTAATCTTTAATTAGTGTGAGCTTATGTTTTTATTATTGTTGTTAAAATATGATCAGCCATGGGTTGCTGACTACTACTGTGTTCCTAGTTAATGCTACATCTGGAATAAATGGTTTGTCTTCCATTTAATTTTATGTCATTTTCATTTTAATTCACGGATAAAATTTAAAAATATTAACTTTCGAAATCCGACTTAACCCCACAAAATGATCAGTTCTACTTTATGAGTTTTGTATCATGTTTTTAATTAGTCAAATATGAATTTCCCTTTCTCCCAATATCTGTACAGTACAAGCCCCTCCCCCACCTACCACCATTTCTGTACACAGAATTTTTATTCCATGTCTCACATAACTAGTGTAAATATTACTAATACACCTGCACTATTCTTGTACACTCTATCAAACAAATCCTAATAAACATGTAGATTGTGGCTCCCATGCATCAAGTTTTTGCATTGATTACCCATATTTTGAGATAATTTTTAATTTTTATCTTTTAAATTAATAATTTTAAATTTTTATCTTTATTTCTTATTTAATAAAAAAATGTGAATCAAAATATCAACTTTTACCTTGTTTGATATAAATTTTATAGTATCTAATTAGCAAAACATTAAGTTATATAAATTCTATAGGTAGGCAGTACAGTGATAAAGTTTATACCTAGTACTGTCAAGAGTTATTATCCTAGCTTTATAAAGAAGAGTGATTCTTATAATGTAAGAAGAAAAGGACAAAAACATAACACTCCATGACTACATTATCTTTTTTTCTTTTCTGACCAAGAGTGGAGTTCATTTTTTAATTTATAATGACTCAATTTTTGGATTTTAAAAAAAAAAAGGTATTCAAAGGTTATATACAGATTTTGAGCTCAATTCATTGCTTTAACTTAATGATGCATTGGATGTTCTGAATTATTTTTAAATTTTAAATTTAATTTGGTGTTAAGTTAATTTCTGATAGGGTTGTACTCAAATTCATAAGATTGTACTCAAGTCGATATGTAAATTCTACACATAAGCAATATATAGAGTAATAAGGTCTATAAAGGTCATAAATATTTTTAGCTACTTTACCCATTAAAAACTTGAAAAAATTATATAAAAGTGCATCCAACAAAGTTACATTGTAAAATATAACTCACTTATGAAGTTCTTAAAAAAAATGACCCAAGTCTCTTTCTCTCTCTCTCTCTGCTCATCTCATTTTTCATCTTCATCTTATTTCTTCTTTCTTTCATCAGTATTTTTTTAAAAAAAATAAAAAATTAAGTGAAGAAAAAGAAAAACTCATCTACTTTCACTTATCTGTTTTACCTCAAATTATGTCCTTCCTCTTATCCAACTCCATCATTCACCTGCCCACTCTTTTAATTAAAGATTGTTAGATTTGAGTTTGAAATTTCTAATGATACAAATTCAAAAATTTTGGGTGCACAAGTATGAGAAATTCTTCAATGTTTTCAATATCAATGAGGAACAAAAGGGTCAAAATACTTGTAGCACAATTTTTTTGAATTTTCAGTCATTATTGAAGCTCAAAATTTTAAAATTTAAAATTAAATTTTCGTAAGTAAGCTCTGTTTCGAGTGAGTATGGTTACAAAAGATCGGTTATGTATTGAGGAGCCCAAATCTGAAATTTTGGATGATTTGGTGTAGTTTTGAGGTGTTTGTGGATGAATTTGGTGCTTGAATTCGAGGAAGAAGATGAAGTTCATTTTTTTGTATAACCGTGTATATATTTGTATAATGTATGTATTGTATATTATTGTATATACAATACAGTCTTCTGATCTTGGCGATTTGTTGCACTTTTTGAGCTTTTTTTTTGAATGAATCTGATGCTTGAAATCAAAGAAAAAGACGAAATCGATTATTTTTATAATAGTATATAATATTGTATGGTATTGCATATGAGTGTATCATATGCTTCTTATAATTTGCATAATATTGTTGTATATTGGGTGTATACATAATTACATAATGATATACATAATTATACAAATATATACATGTGTATATATAATGTTTAAACAATGTATCTACATTGTATAAGTGTGTATAAAATAGAAAGAAAAAAGAAAATCACAGAAATAAAAAGATTGTATTAAATATACAATAATATACAATACAGTATACAAAGATATACAAGAAAGAACTTCATCTTCTTCCTCGAATCCAAGTATCAAATTTATCCAAAGACACCTCAAAACTACACCAAATCATCCAAAATTTCAAATTAGGGCTTCTCAATAGAAAATCGATCTTTTGTAACTATACCCACTCAAAACAGAGCTTATTTACAGAAATTTAATTTTCAATTTTGAAGTTTTGAGCTTCTATAATGGCTGAACATCCAAAAAATTCAGGAAAAAGCAATAAGAGTTGCCATGAAATTGTTCGTCCAAATAAGCTAGGAAAAAAGCAGCAAAAGTTATCATGTAATTGTTCATTTTATTGAGATATTAGTAGAATTGAGAAGAAGGAGAAGGAGGAACTGTTGGAAAATGTTTGTTTTCACTTATGAGCCAAATCAATTTTAACTATAAAATTGTAATGTAAATTTTTGGCATTGTTTGTAATATAAGTTTGCTATATTCACTTTATGAAATTATCTCTAGAAACATTGCTATGTATCTTAGAAAATTGACATTAGTTATATGAGGCAGTCTTACAAAAAAAATAAACTCAAATCTTACATGAAATCATAAATTTTGAGTCCATATTTTGGTGAGACAAAAAAAACGTCTCACACAATTAATAACAATTACGATGCGAGTCACATAGGGATGGCAAAATCAAACCGTAATGTACAAAACTTGAATGTAATAGGGAATGGTAATCAAAACTTTTTCAGCTCTGAATTAAAAAAAAACGTAATGGCGGGATCTCTTACCTTGAATATTTTTTTAAATTTTTTTCAATGATAAAACAGAGGAAAGTGGCGATGATGGTTGAAGTGATGGTTCACGATGAAATTGATGGTTGATGATTGATGGATCTGTTCTCACATGGTGCAATAACATAAGTTATTTTCTCAATTTATTAACAAAGGTTTACGACTTTACGTGATAAACCAAATCAATGTATATATTAAAAAATGTTGTAATAATGTTCCACAAAAAAGTCAGCATGTTGTCAATTCGAATATTTATTCTATCAAGGTGCAACGAACCTTTTTCAACTTTTCTTTTCTCCTTTTCAAATGGTGATTTTACTTTTCTTACGCAAGTAAGTACAAGGCTACAAGCCACTTTCAACTGCAAAATTCAAAAAGGGAAACAGTTGATCACCATTTTATATCCGATCAAACATCTTCACATAAATTGAGATAGAAAAAATATTTATTTCGATACAATTATTGAATATTTAAATTTAAAGATGAAAGTAAGAGTTTAAAAATAGGTTTTAGGAACAAAATTTCAACATTTTATGTTTCAATAAAATTTCAATTTAAATCCTCTTTTATAACTTAATTAACTTCAAATATTATATTATGTTATATTCTTATAAATATGAACTAATTCATGTCCAAACGATGGCTTAAAACATATATCATGTTTTGGAGCTTAATCATAAGAGTAAAAGTGAAAAGAAAAACAAACGTTACTAGTATCAACTTATTCTTTCCACCAAATTTATGATAATAAGGACAATAATTACGAAAAAAGTTACAAAACATGTGGGGAATTTAATACATGAATTGGGCAAAATAATGTAGCAGGTGGAACCGTGACTAGGTCTAACATAATTTTAGCAAAAAATAAAATAATCTTGTCTGAAAGTGAATGTCACTTTAAATAATTCTTCCTTTTTCAGTCACACCTATACAGTACATGCCACATGCAGAACTGAAAAAGCCTATAGTTCTATTTTCAGATTCATATATTCCAGCTAGAGATGTACTAATAGTGATCAAGTTTTTCTTTTTTCCTTGAGTTGATTGCAAGTCCCACCACTAAATATATTAGTGGTAATAGATTTTTCTTTAATACTATCACAAAAATATTTAGTGAATTGAGTTAATATTATTATATCTAGAGTGCTACAATCTTTAATGATATTATATAAAATATTGATTATAAATATTTATATTATATTATTATCACTAGATATAATATAGCGGTAATTATATTATTGCCATTAAATAGTTATCGCAAAATTCTTTATTTTTTATAGTGCACACCAAACAAGGAGTATATCTTTTTAAAAATTATAATTTTCCCATTTCACAGAAAAAAAAGAGATTATTTTCCTAATATGTTTTCGTTAAAAACCTTTCCGTAAATTAATAACTTCTTCATAATGTTCTCCTCAAAAGAATGTAAAATAATATAATGACAAAATAATGCTCACTCTGCTATAATGCATGTGATATAAAGTTTAAGATTTTTTTTTTAAATTTATAGTCTAAAATAAATTTTAGATATTTATATGATTATAAGTTATATTATTAAGAGTAAAAAAAATATTTAAAATTAAATTATTTCTAGTTATCGAATGATGACATTCTTTTTTAGATGAATTAAAAAGACGTGTGTCACATAAAGAACAATTACTCCTTCTGTTTCAATTTGTTTGATCAATTTTTTTTTTAGTCCGTTTAAAAAAGAATTACTCTTTTTTTTTTAATAACTCTTTAATTTTAATTTTTCATATAACATGTTTAAGATCATAGAATTGAAGAATATTTTAATATATTTAACATATCTTTAATTTAAAATTATAAAATTTAATTATTTTTATTTATTAAATTTCGTACTAAATTAAAATAAATCAATCAATTTAAATAGGAGTAAGTATAAAAGAAATATATTCAAGGAAGTGATAGGAGAGGGTAAATATGCGAAAAAAAGTTCAAGGGTGAGGGTGGGGAAAGGTAGATTGATAAGACGCTCACATAATATAAAGTGTGTAACCCATAATTTTGTCATATAGCTTATTAAATGATTACAAGTACAGACAGATGCATGTGCTCCAATATGAATACCTAGCCGTTGGAGTGAGAAAAAGGAGTACTCTAGTGTCATCCCCACACAATTTTATTAGAGTATTATTCTTTTCGGATCATTTTACTTAAAAATAAATAATTTATTTTATAATTAATTATTTATTTTTATTTTTATTTTTAATTATAAATATAGAGAAATATTAATATAGTATAACAGAAAAAAAATACTTTTTTCGTTCAACTTTAGTTATCCACTATATTAAAAATAGATATCTAACAATATTTATCTTGTTTATGAAATTAATAGATAATTTAATATTTAGAGATCGTTTAATACGCAGTATAAGATGAGATATCTCATGATTAAGTTTGGTATTAAATCTAAATTAAGTTTGGTTGATGATATCAATTTATCCCGTGACTAATTTATATCATCAACCAAACATGATATAAATCTAATACAAAATTTAGTCTTGGGATATCCCATCTTATCCCATTCAACATGAATTATTTTATACCACCTCCCATATGGTGTAAATTAATCGAGGGACTATAATCCAAGGACTATAATCCCGGGCTAATTTGGTCTACCTACAAAACAATCCCTTAGTTTTTAATTTATCCTTATAATTGATTATAGTAATTTTTCAAGACAATGCGTTTACTATATTCAAAGAGTGATATGATAAAATTACCCTTCTATTTATAGTTTCTTAAGAAGTGTGCAAAATCAATAATGAATAAGTAAAATTGGACAGAGAAAATATTAATTATTGAGGAGTAATAAATAAAAATAATTTAATTAAATTATATTTTAATTAATATTTTTCTTAAGAAATGTATAAACAAAAAATGTGACAAATCAAGTGATCCAGAGGGAATAACTTTTTCAATAAGTGATGCTGTGGCCTGTGGACACCTCCCTATCTGAAGAAAAAAAATAATAATCTAGTATTCTTCTCCATATGATATCCGTTTCAATTTATCAATTTAGAAAGTAAAATATAGGCATAATATATGAATGTGATTTCAAATTAAGTTTTAATTTTAATTTTGGAGGTGTATAATTAGATATTTAAATTTATATAAAATTAAATAAGTAAACTCACGTGAGATGCCACATAAGATGTCATTACGACATATATGTACTCCAATTGTTCAACTTTATACAAGTTTAAAAGTATACTTGTACAGGCCTAAAGTTAAAAGACATAAATATTAATTGACACTAAATTAAAGGACACATTATGTATTATGCCAAAAAAGATACTTTTGATTCTTAGTCTTGGACATGTGTATAAAATTTATAAAAATTATCCTTTAAATATTATGGTTTTAGACATAAGTGGAGTTTAGGGGCCCAAGATTTTCAACCGAATTTTTTTTACCAAATAATCACGTTATAATAAAAATGGCATGAAAAAATTACTGCACAAGCATACGAAAGTACGTTTAAAAATAGGGTAAATCACATAAAATTCATATTCTTAGGGCTTAATTACTCCCATAAACACTAGCTTACCTAAGTATTTTTTTTAAATCACTTTTAAAGCTTCAAATACATTCTTGTTTCACATTGATTGTATGTATCTCAAATACATGGACAACTAATTATAAAATTTTAATTAATTAAATTTCTTAATATAAGGCAAAAATCAAGGAATGTATCTGTTACGATTCAACTACCTAGCCGTGCGTGCACCTACTCTAAGTCACCTAGATAGAGAACCTTAACTACCCGATTTAAAAACAGGTGTGCGAAAGAAATAAGGAAAACATAACTTTACCTTTAATGTATAAAAACAATTACAATACTCTGAGTACAATGAAATCTTTTACAAAAATATTCAAGTAAAAACCCTCCCTAAAAACTAGTCCAAACAAGTACAAGAGCTTCTAAGAGAAATACAAAATCAAATGAGGACATAGCTCCCACCATGGAAAGATAAACAGAAGTTGCTGGAGATTGCTATCTGCGTCACTGGAAAACATCACTGATCCTGCAGTCAGACTATATCAAAAGGTATAGCAAAAGTAACATCAGTACAAATAACACGTACTGGTAGGCATCATCGATTGGCCCAAATTCACCCCATTATCATACAATTACTCAGGAGAAAATATGCAACTTGATATAAAATTCCATCCTTCATCAACAATTATTACCACCCAGATGTAATACCCATGAACCTATACACCCTATCCCGAGTCTCCTTAGCTCATTTTTCGTTGTCAACTCCATCATTAGAAGCCATTCCACCCGTCTGTCCTGGTCATAACCTGCTCCCTTATAACACTAAGACTCTCTAGCCTACCCATCTTGGCCACCATTAGAAATACCTTCTGTTTCTGAACTCAACAGTCAACTCTGCTAACCATCCCTGCTAACCAGTCCGTCACTCTCACTTAAGATCCTAAGTCATCAACCAGGTTCTTGACCCTTAGCCAATTGAACGGACAACCTGTAAGTTCTACCTTAAGCACTCTGACTCAACCCTCATAGGCCCATATCCCATCCCACAATGTGCTAAACCCCATAACATCATGGCACATAAATCAGACAATCATCCCTA
Source organism: Jaltomata sinuosa (assembly GCA_003996215.1). Classification (NCBI taxonomy): domain Eukaryota; kingdom Viridiplantae; phylum Streptophyta; class Magnoliopsida; order Solanales; family Solanaceae; genus Jaltomata; species Jaltomata sinuosa. Next base: position 343,501 of record QJPP01007247.1, read on the forward strand.
CTCGATTTTGACACACCTTTCAATAATCCGGACCACACAAGGATCCCTAAGACGACACCTACAGTGTTTAACATGCACTCTCGATCTACACAAGAATCGACTCAGCATTTATACGCAATCACCTGGCTATTCATGGACCAATATGCAATAATTACATCACAAGAAATAAACTTAATCTACTCATTGAACAAAAACACAAAATCACAATCAAACATGTATCAGGCATGGTACCCGAGCTATCCATGATAGAATCTGTACCAGACGTGATATCTGAGTCAACTAATAGATATTCTATACCAGGCGTGGTACCCGAGTCAATAAATGAATTATACCAGGTATGGTACTTGAGCCAATCGTATGTCACAGACATCACAACTATCAATAACAATGAACACAAACTACACTTGTAAAACCAACAAGTATTTAAGACAAGTTCATTTCACAAGATTGATAACCGGATATCATTAACATTTATTATTTTATTCCCTAAAATACGTAATGTACATGCCATACTAATATAATAGTTAACATGCACATATAACGTAAATGAAAAATAATTCAACCTACCTAGCAGACCTAGTTCATTATTTAAACCTTGATGACCTGTCCGAAGACTGACCCCCAGCTTATTCAACTAAACACATGCACTCATTTACCTCGAATCCTAGACCCCTTTTTGGAGAGTATGCACATTGTGGGGAATTCATCCCTTGACATCAAGAATTTTGGACCTTTTCTGTTCATCTCATTTCTCTTATTTATATAAACCCGAGAATTCACTACGACTTAGAATTGTTTCACACATAAACATTATCGGTTTCTCAAAACCACCGAAAAATCTAGTCTCTTCAGGATTTAGAATTCTAAAATCAACGATAAAATAAGTGTTGGGATCACATTACTCATAACACAATAATTTCACCTCAGTCAACCAGACAACAAATGTTATTCCTCCAGACTCTATGCTCGAAGGCCTAGGCATGAAATCTCTCATCATTCTACAATATATTATGCATTAGGAAGCAGGTCTAACTACTCAATTAAGCCTAGCCTACCTGGACGACAAGCAGTTGCTGCAGATACCTGAAAACGAATTTTTGGCTATGTGGAGGCGAATTCTGATGAAAAGTGAGCCTGGAATCCATGGGTTTTACCCCATTCGCACGAAAATTCTTTCTCCCCACTGCTTCCAAGATTTGGAGCAGCCTAGGAGGGTTTTTGGAGAAACCCTCGTCCTTTTTGCAATTGAAGAGGACAAGTCTAATATAAATTCGTGTTTACTAGCTACTGATTTCATCAGCCGGCTATAGCGACCGGCTGGCCGATATGATGGTGGCGCTATAGCGAGAAAATTCCTGCTATAGCAGGATGACGTCAGTTCGAGCAAAATTTCCAATTTCAAAAATCTTTCGTTGTGTCATTCCAAATTAATTTAATAGCATATTTTCATAATTCCCGCAACTCGCAATGAAGTGCATTTTTTAGTAACGACTGAATAGGTCATTACAGTTTTTGTGTTTAATTAATTTTATTTTATTAATTTTTAAAAATAATAAATTCATTAATTTCATTAATATAAGACGAAAATATGTATATCTTGGTTATGTATTTTGATTGCTTTTATTTTATTATTTTTTAAAATAATAAATTTATTTATTTGATGTATCTATGGAGTATCAATTTTTTAGTGTATCCAAATACATATATCATGTATCAAAGATATATGTATCTGATGTCAATGATACACATATACATTCACCAAATTTCATCTAGCATATCATTCTATATGTATCTAGTATTAATTTCATGTATATTTTAATATGTATCAAGTATTAATCTCATGTATCTGTTTATATGTATCTAGTATTAATTTGATGTATCCAGTACCATTTTTATACATTACATCCAAAATACATGCATCCACAATCAATTTAATCTAGTGTATCTAGTATTAATTTGATATATCCAATATAAATTTCATAGAGGAAATTCAAAATATATATATCTAGTATCAAGTTACCCCATTGAAACTTTTGATACATGTATCTGTGCATAGATACATACTTAAAATAAGAAGAAGAAGAAGAAGAAGAAGAAGAAGAAGAAGAAGAAGAAGAAGAAGAAGAAGAAGAAGAAGAAGAAGAAGAAAAAGAAGAAGATGATAATGATGATGTTGAATAAGAAGAAACACAGATCTAGCGAAAAATTCTATTTTTCCTGTGCTCATTTGTCATGACCCAGACCGCCGTGAGTGACACTCACCCAACCCCCGGGTGAGCGAACCATTACTTCCTCGAACTTAACTGTTCTACAGCTCAAAACCAAGTGCAAAAAGTAAACTAGCATTCATTAAATAAGGAAAAATACTTCATTAACATTAACCTGCAGAAATTACCCCCTAGAATCTGAAAGTCGCAGTACCAAACAATCTACCAATGTCTAGAGTACGGAGATGCAACCCCAAAACATAAAGGAAATAGTTTAAGCCCAAAACAAATAGGCTACAACTCTAATGATAGGTCCAAGGTAGCTTGATCGAACAGCTCACCCTTGAAGTCTAGAAACGCTGGTACTACAGATGAGGTCGCGTCTTAGCCGCTGAAAGATCGCCTGTACTCACAAGAAAGAAAAGCAAGTGCAGTATCAGTACACCCTCACTGTGTACTGGTAGGATCATTAGCCAGTTCTAAATAAACAGTGTAAAGTTTAGTACAACAATCAAGTACAAGTATGGAAAACATGCAACAAGTAAACATGCTCCCTTAGACTACAAGTCTCTACCTAACTTGTTCCCACATGAAATCCACCCTTAATAACCATAAGCAATAGTCATAAACAAATAACCATCCTTCCTGCCTAACCCGGACCCACCATGGGATCCACTCTAAACAAAACCTAGGTGTTAACCAACAACCCAGCCTAAAGCAAGGCCAATTCAACAGATATAACAGGATTCCCGGTCACTCAAGGACCACCAACTAAATCACAATTCAACAAAGCAGCTTGGTCCACTCACAGAACCAATAATAGTCAATGCAATGAAATCAATAACCATGCAATGATACAATAAAATAAACTCGTACCAGGCGTGGTACCCGAGCTAACCATTAGTAATTCGTACCAGGCGTGGTATCCGAGCCAATAATTTGTTATACTTGTACCAGGCGTGGTACCCATGCCAACCGTTAGTATACCTGTACCAGGCATGGTACCCGAGCCAACCGAATGTCAATAATCCACAGTCAAATAATGAACACACAACTTGTAAACCAACAAGTAACAAATCGTTCAACTCACAGACTGTAAGACAGGATCCTTAGACATTCGACACAATTTCATCTAAACAATGCATTTCATACAAACACTTAGATAGGAGTACAAAACATACAATATTCACAGTAATCGTAACCCATCACCTACCTCAAAATAATCCAAGCTCTACTCAACCCGAGCTTTCTCGTGTTCCAGATTCCTTTCTTGTTCTTGGTCTAAAATAACATACAAGTACATGAAATTAACAAACAAGGCCTGCACATTACCCGGATTACAACGAATCCCAAAATCTCAGGCCACCCATGATCATTCCACCCTTTTCCCGGGTTTTCCACCATTAATTTCCTAGTTCTATCATTTTTACGGATAAAAATAGAGAATTTAACAACCAATGATCGTAATATCTTACTTTTAACAATACCCAAGAACATTCATGTTTTGAATCCCCTTCGTTCTCCGAATTCTACCATTCCTAGGTTATTCCAACCTTCCCCCAAGTTCCCTCCTTGCAATTCTACCGAATAGGAAAAGTATTACAAAGACTGGAGAGTAGAAACCTTACCTTAGGGAAGAAAAACAATGGAAAATGGAGGAAGTTTGCCTGGAATTGCCTTGCCCTTCTCCCAAAATGAATTTGTGAAAACTTAATGTTTTGGGGAATGTTTCAGCATTAAAACCCATCGAGCCCGCTATAGCGGTATCGCCGTAGCGGAGGAGCCCGCTATGGCGGAGGCTGATCGACATTGACTATCGCTGTAGTGGTAATTTCTCCGCTACAGTGGAAGTCACTGTGGCGAAACTCGTAAAATCTCCAAAACTAGTCCATTTTACAACACACTTATTTTTCTGACGTCCCAAAATAATCCCTTCACGTCAACCTCGATTCTGAGAGTTCTACTTACCCAAATTCGATTCTGAAAAGTCCCCCGGACTCCTTTATGTGTTAGCTACGAGGAAAACTAGCTCAACACAAGACATCCGACTCCATCCTTACCCAAATGGCCCTAGACCATTCCGCGCTCCTAAACCGGCCGGGACTAGCCTAGCCCAAAATTTCAACCTCCCAAACCCAGAGTTTTCTAACTCTAAAACTTAGCACGATTGGACTACCCGTAATGACGGACCCGGTCGTTACAACATATACCAATTTACCCATCGTTCGTCCCCGATCGATTAAACCCAAATTTACAGAAAATAAAGGGAAGAGAGTGTAGTACTTGAATTCTCAAACAAATGAGGGTACTTACCCCGCATGTCCTTCTCAATTTCCCAAGTGGCTTTATCAATCGGACGATGCCTCTACTGAACCTTTACCATATCAATGACCTTTGTCCTCAACCTCCGAATATCCCGAGCAAGAATCAAGACTGGTTCCTCCTCATAACGGAGATCCTTATTGAAAAGAACCTCATCCCACTTGATGATGTAGTCCCCATCCCCATGGTATCACTTAAGCATTGATACATGGAATACCGGATGGACCTCCGACAAACTGGGTGACAGTGCTAACTTATATGCCACTGGCCCCACAATCTCAAGAACCTCAAACGGACCAATGAACCGAGGGCTAAGCTTGCCCTTCTTACCAAACTGCATAACTCTCTTCATTGGTGACACTTTCAGCAGTACTTGTTCACCAGCCTAAAATTCTATGTCTCAAACCTTGTGATATGCATATTCCTTCTGCCTGTTTTGGGCAGCCAGTAACTTGGCTTGAATGCCCCATACCTTTTCCTGTGCTTCCTTTACTAGTTCCACTCCTAAAGGCTTTCTCTCGCCTTCGTCAAACCACCCAACCGGTGATTTGGAGCTCCTCCTATACAATGCCTCGAATGGTGCCATGTCAATACTAGAGTGGTAACTATTGTTGTAAGAGAATTCACACAACATTAGAAACTGGTCCCAATGACCCCCGAAATCCATCACACATGCTCTCAGCATGTCCTCTAATACCTGGATCGTCCTCTCCGACTGACCATCAGTCTGAGGATGGAAGGCTGTGCTAAAAGTGAGTTGTGTACCTAACTCTTCATGTAGCTTGCCCAAGAACTTGGAAGTAAACTGCGTACCCCTGTCTGAAATAATGGACATTGGCACGCCATGCAATCTCACAATCTCCTTCACGTAGATCTTAGCCAATTGCTGCGAATTGTAATCTACCCTGATCGGAATGAAATGAGAGGACTTGGTCAGCCTGTCAACAATGACCCAAATTAAGTCATACTTCCCCAGTGTCTTGGGAAGACCCACCGCGAAATCCATGGCTATCCTTTCCCACTTCCACTCTGGAATTGGCATTCTCTGAAGTAGTCCTGCAGGTCTCTGATGTTCATACTTTACCTGCGGGCAGTTCTTACATTTGGACACAAAATCAACTGTGTCCCTTTTCATCCTGGGCCACCAGTAACGCTGCCTCAAGTTACTGTACATTTTAGTCACACCCAGATGAATTGAGTATGGCGAACCATGAGCTTATGCCAAGATTTTCTGAATTATATCTTCAACCCGAGGAATACAAATCCTTCCTATGAAATTTAACACTTCACCAGAGTCTAGCGTGGCGTCTCTGGATTCCCCGGATATTACCTTACCTCAATCCTGAAATTGCTTGGCCTTTATTTCTTCTATGAAAGAGGCTTTGACCTTAATTCTGACCAATAAACCACCTTGTTCTGAAACCTCAAGCGCATGAACTTAGCCTCCAAAGCCCGAATTTCCCTTACTAGTGGTCGTTTGGACACCCCCAAACAAGCCAAACTACCCATGCTAACTGTTTTTCTGCTTAATGCGTCTGCCACCATATTAGCCTAACTCGGATGGTACTGAATGGTCACATCATAGTCCTTCAATAACTCTATCCACCTTCTCTGCCTTAAATTCAAATCCTTCTGAGTGAACACATGCTGCAGACTGTGATGATTAGTGAACACTTCACACTTGACACCATAAAGATAGTGTCTCCAAATCTTAAGAGCAAAGACCACTGCTGCCAACTCTAAGTCGTGAGTCGGGTAGTTCCTCTCATGCACCTTCAACTGCCTAGATGCATAGGCTATCACATTTCTATCATGCACCAACACAGTACCCAAACCAGAATGTGAAGCATCGCAGTAAACAATAAAGTCTTTACCTTCAACCGGCAAGGACAATATAGGAGCCGTGGTCAGAAGTGTCTTGAGCTTTTGGAAGCTCTCCTCACACTTGTCGGACCACACGAATAGTACATCTTTCTATGTCAGCCTGGTCAAGTGAGTAGCAATAGAACCAAAAATTCTTAACAAATCTCCAGTAGTACCCTGCGAGTCAAACAAAACTCCTCACCTCTGTCACCAAGCTAGGCCGGGCCCAACTCTTGACTACCTCAATTTTTTGGGGATCCACCATCCTGTTCTGACACTACATGCCCCAAAAATGCAACTGAAGTCAACAAAAATTCACACTTAGGCGTTGTTTGGTAGAGTGCATTATAAATTTAATGCATGTATTAGATTTGGTGTATTACTAGTACCTTGTTTTGTACACTTTTTTAATCTATTTATAACTAATGCAAGCATTAGTTATACACTCTATTGTGTATTGAGCTATAAATTACTAATATCATAGATTTCCATGTATTAGTAATGCAATGAGTTCTAATGCATGCATTAGCAAGGTTAAAGACACAATTACCCCTCAAAACCTTTTTTACACTCTTTTCACCATATTTGTGGAGTATATTTTTGTAAACAATTTTTTTTAGAAATTATGCAATATATGTTATTTTTAAAACATCAAACCAAACACTACATAAGAAAAACTTCATCATAACTAATGCAAGCATAACTAATACCAGCATTACTAATACACCATATTTTGCACTATTCTTATACACCCTACCAAATGACCCCTTAGTAAATTTTGCATAAAACTTTTGGCGTCTCAATATATCCAGCACAATACGAAGATGATTAGCATGCTCCTCCCTACTCTTAGAGTATATCAAAATATCATCGATGAACATGATAACGAAGGAGTCCAAGTATGACTTAAACACCCCATTCATCAAACTCATGAATGCTGCCGGTGCATTGGTCAAACATAACAACATTACTAAAAACTCGTAATGCCCATACCGTGTCCGAAAAGCAGTTTTCGGAATGTTCTCAGGCCTAATCTTTAACTGATGGTACCCCAACCTTAAGTTTTTTTCGAAAATACGGATGCACCCTGAAGCTGGTCAAATAAATCATCAATACGGGGTAGGGGGTACGTATTCCGGATGGTCACCTTGTTCAGCTGCCTATAGTCTATGCACATCCGCATACTACTATCCTTCTTCTTTACAAATAAAATCAGAGCACCCCAAACCGAAGCACTAGGACGTATAACCCTTATCTAGGAGTTTCTGCAGCTGAGTCTTAAGTTCCCTTAACTCTGCCGGAGCCATACGATTCGGAGGAATGGAAATGGGATGAGTGCCTGGCTCCAAATCAATACAAATATCTATAACCCTGTCCGGAGGCATACCAGGCAGGTCCACTGGAAACACCTCTAATAATTTAGAAACCAGCGAAACTGACTCAATAGATGGGGACTCTACGCTATCATCCCAGAGATGAGCCAAGAAGGCTAGACACCCCCTACCCACTAACTTCCTAGCCCGAACAAACGATATCATGTTAACTGGCTTAGGCCTGTACACATCTTCCCACTCTAGTCTATCCTTACTCGAAATATCTAGAGCCACAGTCTTGGTGTTACAGTTCAACACAACATGATAAAGAGATATCCAGGTCATACCCAAGATAATAGCAAAATCAGCCATATCCAGAATTATCAAGTCTACCCAAGTATGCAACCCCACAAACACCACAGAACAGTCACGATAAATATGAGTCACAATCACAGACTCTCCAACTGGGGTAGAAACATGGATAGGGAAATCAAGGATATCACAAATTAGGTTCAGACCCAATGCAAAACTCACAGACACATAAGAATATGTAAAACTTGGGTCAAATAATACCGAAGCCATTTTATCGCACGCAAGAATGGTACATGTGATCACCGCATCTGAGGCTTCTGCCTCAGTCCTTCCTGGAAAAGCATAGCAATGAGCCCGATCATCAATCTGGGCAACTTCCCAAGCTGACTGTGTTGTACCCCTGCCTGCACCGCCATTCCCCTATCTCTCCATCCTCCCTGAAAATTTCCTCGCCCACCTTGTGGATGACCCCTAGCATTACCGCCTCTACCTGCCTGAACCACTGCTCTAAACTACTTCTGACCCTGGTTACCTGTCTGCCTATGTGGACACTCTCTCTTAAAGTGGCCCAGATCACCACAATGAAAGAAACCACGGTCAAGTGTAGGTCTGCTAGCTAATGTATATGATGCTCCTTGGCCTCTAGGAGCTGAAGGTTGAGCTCTCTGACGACCACCTGTAGTAGCTGGCAAAACTGACTGAATAGAATGAGCCGGATAAGACTGCTGATGCTGGCCCCTGGAGTACGAACCACCATAATTTCCCTCATTCCGGGGCTTTTTGGCTAAAGCCTTAGCCTACCCTGCTTGCCTAACTCCCTCAATCTTCTTCACATAGTCCACCACATCATTAAAACTCTTCCCTGAAGAAGTCATATGCACTCACAATACCTGCAGATCACTATTCAAACCCTTGACAAACAATCGGACCCGTTCCTCCTCGGAACCCAACATCTGTGTAGCAAAATGAGACAAATCATGGAACTTAGCCTCATAAGCCGAGACTGACATGCTTCCCTGCTCCAAGTTCAAGAACTCATCTTTCTTCCAGTCCCTCAAAGTACGGGGGGCATACTTTTCTAGAAACAAAGCGTGGAACTTCTCACAAGTCAGTGGAGGTAGAACATAAGACCGACACTCAACATAAAACCTCCACCACTGATTGGCATCAACCTGCAGCTGAAAAGTGACAAATTCAATCCCATGCTGACATATAATACCCAACTTCTGCAACCTCTCATAGTAATCTAGGATAAACTCATAGGCATCCTCCTTATCTGTACCCTGAAATGTCGAAGGTTTTAGCTTGAGAAACTTGGTCAGCAACTTATGCTCATTCCCTATCATCACGCGTCCTAGCATTGTCCTGAAGAAATCATTGGTTCCTGAAGCTGCATCTATCCTGAAATCATTGGTTCCATGGTGCCTAGGTTGGATGCAGATTCGGGCACAAATGATCTCCTCAGGCCAATGCTAAGCCCAGTGATGACAGGTAATGAGCATGAGATGCTGACTAAGTTCCTTAAGTTGAAACCTCCGATGTTTCAGGGTACAGACAAGGAGGATGCCTATGAGTTCATTTTGGATTGCCATGAGAAATTGCACAAGTTGGGTATTGTATGTCAGCATGGGGTGGAGTTTGTCACTTTTCAGCTACAGGGTAATGCCAAGCAGTGGTGGAGGTCTCATGTTGAGTGTCGGTCTTCTATCCTACCTCCACTAACTTGGGATCAGTTCCATGCATAATTTCTAGAGAAGTAAGTTCCCCGTACTTTGAGGGACCGGAAGAACGATGAGTTTCTGAACTTGGAGCAGGGTAGCATGTTGGTCTCAGATTATGAGGCTAAGTTCCATGTGTTGTCTCATTTTGCTACACAGATGTTGGGTTCTAAGGAGGAACGGGCCCGATTGTTTGTCAAGGGTTTGAATAGTGATCTGCAGGTATTGTGAGTGCATATGACTTCTTCAGGGAAGAGTTTTAATGATGTGGTGGACTATGTGAAGAAGATTGAGGGAGTTAGGCAAGCAGGGTAGGCTAAGGCTTTAGCCAAGAAGCCCCGAAATAATGGAAATTATGGTGGTTCGTACTCCAGGGGCCAGCATCAGCAGGCTTATCCGACCCGTCCTATTCAGTCAGTTCTGCCAGCTACTACAGGTGGTCGTCAGAGAGCTCAGCCTTCAGCTCCTAGAGGCCGGGGAGCATCTTATACATCAGCTAGCAGACCTACTCTTAACCGTGGTTGCTTATATTGTGGTGAGTTGGACCACTTTAAGAGGGAGTGTCCACATAGGCAGGCAGGTAATCAGGGTCAGTAGCAGACTAGGGCAGTGGTTCCAGCAGGTAGAGGCGGTAATGCTAGGGGTCGTCCACAGGGTGGGAGAGGATATTTTCAGAGAGGCCAGGGAGACTGAGGGAATGGTGGCGTAGGCAGGGGTATGGCGCAGCCGGCCTGGGAAGTTGCAAGACTGATGATTGGGCACATTGCTATGCTTTTTCAGGAAGGGCTGAGGCGGAAGTCTCAGATGCAGTGATCACAGGTACTATTCTTGTTTGTGATAAAATGGCTTCGGTATTATTTAACCCAGGTTCTACATATTCTTATGTGTCTGTGAGTTTTGCTTTGGGACTAGGTTTACCTGTGATATCCTTGATTTCCCTATCTATATTTCTACCTCAGTGGGAGAGTCGGTGGTTGTGACTTATGTATATCGTGACTTTTCTATTATTTTTGTGGGGATACATACTTGGGTAGACTTGGTAATTCTGGACATGGCTGATTTTGATATTATCTTGGGTATGACATGGCTGTCTCCTTATCATGCTGTGTTAAACTTTAACACCAAGACTGTAGCTCTAGAGATTTCGGGTAAGGATAGACTAGAGTGGGAAAGTGTGTACAGGCCTAAGCCAGTTAAGATAATATCGTTTGTCCAGGCTAAGGGAAGGGGTGTCTAGCCTTCTTGGATCATCTCCGGGATGATAGTATGGAGTTTCCTCCTATTGAGTCAGTCCCAATGGTTTCTGAATTCTTAGAGGTGTTTCCAGCATACTTGCCTGGTATGCCTCCTGATTGAGACATAGCTTTTTGTATTGATTTGGAGGCAGGCACCCGTCCTATTTTTATTCTTTCGTATAGAATGGCTCCGGCAGAGTTAAGGGAACTTAAGACTCAGCTGCAAGAACTCCTAGATAAGGGATTTATACGTCCCAGTGCTTCACCTTGGACTGCTCCGGTCTTGTTTGTAAAGAAAAATAATGGTAGTATGCGGATGTGTATAGATTATAGGCAGTTGAACAAGGTGACCATCCGGAATAAGTACCCTCTACCCCATATAGATAATTTGTTTGACCAGCTTCAGGGTGCATCGATGTTCTCAAAAATTGACTTGAGGTCGGGGTACCATTAGTTAAAGATTAGACCTGAAGACATACCGAAAACTGCTTTTCAGACCCGGTATGGGCATTATGAGTTTCTAGTAATGTCATTTAGTTTGACCAATGCGCCGGCAACATTCATGATTTTGATGAATGGGGTGTTTAAGTCCTACTTGGATTCTTTCATTATCGTGTTCATCGATGACATTTTGATCTACTCTAAGAGTAGGGAGGAGCATGGTAATCATTTTCGCATGATGTTGGATATTTTGAGGCATTAAAAGCCTTATGCAAAGTTCACTAAGTGCGAGTTTTAGTTGACTTCTGTGGCATTTTTGGGGCATGTAGTGTCAGAAAAAAGGGTGATGGTGGATCCCCATAAAATTAAGGCAGTCAAGAGTTGGGTTCGGCCTAGCTCTGTGACTAAGGTGAGGAGTTTTGTTGGGATCACGGGGTACTACCGGAGGTTTGTCAAGAATTTTGCTTCTATTGGTACTCACCTAAACAGGTTGACACAGAAGGAGGTACCATTCGTGTGGTCCGACAAGTGCGAGGAGAGCTTCCAAAAGCTCAAGGCACTTTTGACCACATCCCCTATTTTGTCCTTGTCGGTTGAAGGTAAAAACTTTATTATTTACTATGATGCTTCACATTCTGGTTTGGGTGCTGTGTTGATGCAGTATAGAAATGTGATAGCCTACGCATCCAGGCAGTTTAAGGTGCATGAGAGAAATTACACGACTAACGATTTAGAGTTGACAACGGTGGTTTTTGCATTGAAAATATGGAGACACTATCTTTATGGTGTCAAGTGTGAGGTATTCATAGATTATCGCAGTCTGCAGCACGTATTCACTCAAAAGGATTTGAATTTGAAGCAGAGAATGTGGATGGAGTTATTGAAGGATTACGATGTGACCATTCAGTACCATCCGGGTAAGGCAAATATGGTAGCAGACGCATTGAGCCGGAAAATTGTTAGCATGGGTAGCTTGGCTTGTTTGGGGGAGTCCAAATGACCATTAGCTAAGAAGATTCGGGATTTGGAGGCCAAGCTCATGCACTTGGGTGTTTCAAATCAAGGTGGGTTGTTGGACATCATTGAGGTCAAGGCCACCTTCATAGAGGAAATTAAGGCAAAACAGTTTCAGGATCCGAAACTGGGTAAGTTACAAGGTAAAGTAATATTCGGGGAGTCCAGAGACGTCATGTTAAACTCTGGAGGAGTGTTTCATTTTAGGGAGAGGATTTGTGTTCCTCGGGTTGATGATATGATTCAGAAAATCTTGACAGAAGCTCATGGTTCACGGTACTAAATTCATCCGGGTGTGAACAAAATGTACAGGAACTTGAGGCAGCGTTACTGGTGGCCCGAGATGAAAAGGAACATAGTAGATTTTGTGTCCAAATGTCAGAACTGACAGCAGGTGAAGTATGAATATCAGAGACCCGCAGGACTACTTCAGAGAATGCCTATTCCAGAGTGGAAGTGGGAAATGATAGCCATGGATTTCGTGGTGGGTCTTCCCAAGACATTGGGAAAGTATGACTCAATTTGGGTCATTGTTGACAGGCTGACCAAGTCCGCTTATTTCATTCCGGTTAGGGTAGATTATAATTCTCAGCAATTGACCAAGATCTATGTGAAGAAGACTGTGAGACTGCATGGGGTACCACTCTCCATCATTTCAGACAGGGCTACGCAGTTTACTTCTAAGTTCTGGGGCAAGTTATATGAAGAGTTGGGTACACAACTCACCTTTAGCACAACCTTCCATCCTCAGACTGATGGTCAGTCAGAGAGGATGATTCAGGTATTGGAGGACATGCTGAGAGCATGTGTAATGGACTTCGGTGGTCATTGGGACCAATTTCTACCATTGTGCAAATTCTCGTACAACAATAACTACCACTCCAGTATCGATATGGCACCGTTCGAGGCCCTGTATGGGAGATACTGTAGATCACCAGTTGGGTGGTTTGAGGAAGGTGATGTGAAGCGTCTGGGCGTAGACTTAATGAAGGAAGCGCAGGAAAAGGTAAGGGGCATACAAACCAAGTTGTTGGCTGCTCAAAGCAGGCAGATGGAGTATGCAGATCACAAGGTCCAGGACATGGACTTCCAGGTTGGTGAACAAGTATTGCTAAAAGTATCACCAATAAAAGAGGTATTCGGTTTGGTAAGAAGGGCAAGCTTAGCCCTCGGTTCATCGGTCCATTTGAAGGGCTTGAAATTATGGGGTCAGTGGCTTACAAGTTAGCACTGCCACCTAGTTTGTCGGGCGTGGTGTTTTATGTATCCATGCTCAAGCGATACCATGGGGATAGGGACTACATCATCAAGTGGGATGAGGTACTTTTTGATAAGGATCTTCGTTATGAGAAGAAACCAATTTTAATTCTTGCTCGGGATATTCAGAGGTTGAGGACAAAAGTGATTGATATGGTGAAGGTCTAGTGGAAGCATCATCCTATTGAGGAAGCCACTTGGGTAACCGAGAAGGACATGCGGGACAAGTATCCTCAACTTTTTGAGGATTCAAGTACTACACTTCCTTCCTTTTATTTCCGTAATTTTGGGTTTGATCTTTCAGGAATGAACGATGGATAAATTGGTATCTGTTTTAATAACCAGGTCGTTATGGGTAGACCAATCGTGCCAAGTTTTAGAGTTAGAAAACTCCGGGTTTGGGAGTTTGAAATTCTGGGCTAGGATAGCCTCGGCCGGTTTTGGAGCGAGGTAGAGTCTAGGGAAATCTGGGTAAAAATGGATTTAGATATCTTAGAGTGAGCTAGTTTTCCACGTAGCCAAGATATAAATGAGTCAGGGGGACTTTTCAGAATCACATTTGGGTAAGTAGAACTCTCGGAATCGAGTTTGACGTGAATGGGTTTTTTTGAAACATCGGGGGAAACAAGTGTGTTGTGAAATGGCCAAAACTGGCAGAGTTCTGGACTTTCTATCAGTGATGAGCATTGTTACGCGCGATAGCGGCCACTGCTATAGCGATAGAAATTACCGCTATAACGGCGATCAAGGGGTGGTCAACCCACTTAAGACCGCTATAGCGGCATCCTACTGCTATAGCGGGCCGACAGGTTTTTAATGCAGAAATAGCTCCCAAAACATTCAGTTTTCACAAGTTTGTTTTGGAGAAGGGCTAGGCGATTTCCAGGCGATTTTCTTCATTCTTCCGTCAAAATTCTTCCCTAAGGTAATGTTTTCGTTCCCCAATCTTTGTACTACGTTTCCTATGCGGTCTAGGAGGGAACTTGGGGAAAGGTTAGAATAACCTAGGGATGCTGGAATTCGGGAAGGAAGGGGATTCCAAGCATGTGTGTTCTTGGTTATGGATAAAAGTACATTAAAATGATCATAGGCTGTTTAATTTCCTATTTTTATCCGTAAAAATGATAGAACTAGGGGAATTAATGGTGGAAAAGCCGGGAAAAGAGTGGGAAGATCATGGATGGCCTGGGGTTTTGGGATTTGGTATAATTCGGGTAATGTGCAGGCCTTGTGTGTTAATTGTATGGATTATGTGTTGTTTTTAGACCAAGAACGAGAGAGGAATCTGGAACACAAAAAAGCTCGGGTCGAATAGAGCTTGGAACATTTCGAGGTAGGTGATGGCTTATGATTTTCTGTGAATGTGTATATTCATGTACTCATGTCTAAGTGATTGTATGTATTACATTGCTTAGGGAAATTGTGTGGAATGTCTAAGTTCCTGTTTACTGTCTGTGATTGAATGGTTTTACTTGTTGGTTTTACAAATTGTGTGTGTTCATATATTACTGTGGTTTGTTGACATTTGGTTGGCTCGGGTACCATACCTGGTACGGGTATAACAAAATGGTTGGCATGGGTACCATGCCTGGTACGGGTATATCATTCGATTAGCACGGGTAACACGCCTAGTATGGGTTTACTTTATTGCATCTTGCATTATTTCATTGATTATGGTATTGCATTGGCTGATATTGGTTCCGTGTGTGGACCGGGTCATTTTACTGAATGTGATACTTGATATTGATTCCATGTGTGGACCAAGTTGTTTTACCGAATGTGATACTTGATATTGGTTCCGTGAGTGGACCGGGTTATCTATTTAAATGTGCTATTGCTGGTGGTCCTTGAGTGGCCGGGAACTTTGTATAACTATTGTGTGGGTCTTGGTTTAGGCCGGGTTGGATCATTACTTTTGGTATGTGTCTAGAGGGGATTCCAGGGTGAGTTCGGGCTAGACTGAAAGGTATAGTTAATGGCTCATGTTCATGGTATAGAACTGTAAGAGATGGATTTCATGCTGGGACAAGGTAGGTAGAGACTTGTAGTCTAGGTCCTGTATAGTTGTTTCATGGTTTCCCATATATTTACTTGCATATGTTGTACTGTTGTATATGCTGTTTACTTGAAAACTGGCTGATGATCCTACCAGTACACAATGGTGGTGTACTGATACTGCACTTGTATTTCTTTTGGTGAGTACATGAAATCTACCAGCGACTGAGACGCGACCTCGCATCTAGCACCGACGATTTCTGACTTTCAAGGGTGAGCTGCTTGATTCGCGCTACCTTGGGTTATCCTTAGAGTTTCAGTCCAATCGTTTCGGACTTAAAACTATTTTAGTTTATCTTTTGGGGTTGCATCCCCCTATTCTTCATTTGGTATTGATGTTTGGTACAATGACTTTCAGTTCCTAGGAGAGATTTTCCGCAGGATTAATAATTATGTTTAGTTTTTGACTTGATTTATTGTTAGTTTACTTTTCGCTTGCTGGTTTTAGGCTGTTAGTCTAGGTAAGAGTGGGACTCTATTGGTTCTCTCATCCGGGGGTTGGGTGGGTGCCACTCACGGTGGGCTGGTTCGTGACATTGCGCCCCTTTATCTTCCACAACAACTTCCACTTCCTCGATAACCTATTCCTGAGGTGGGGGAGGGGTTGCTTCTCGCGCTCCTGCAACAGCTTGAGCTTTACCTTTGCCGAGCATGGCTCTACCTCATCCTCTTCCCCTTCCCCTGCCTCTACCACGGACAGCCGGGCCTGCTGCTGGGATCACCGGTCTAGCACCATTGTTCCTTGTGTTAACCATCTGCGGACAGAAGAGTGAAAGAGTCAGATACCAATTTGTATCACCAGATACTAATTGGAATCAAGTTATAGCATGATGGATGACAGAAGAGATAGTTTCCTAAAGTCCTATAGCCTCTCGAAGAAAAGTACGAACGTCTCTGCACCGTTCCACAAGACTCTACTAGACCTATTTTGGTACGACGAGATCAACGAACCTAGGGCTCTAATACCATCTTTGTCACGACCCATGCCATCGTGAGTGACACCCACTGTCACGACCCAACCCATCGTAAGTGGCACCCACCAACCCCCGGATGATCAAACCAATAGAGTTCCACCCTTGCCTAGACTAACAGCCTAAAACCAGCAAGCATCAAAGTAAACTAGCAATGAAAATAAGATCAACTACTCGAAAACTTATCATAATTAATTATATGCGGAAAATCTCACCTAGGAACTGAAAGTCATCGTACCAAACATCAATA
The DNA here is from genome assembly GCA_003996215.1 of Jaltomata sinuosa. Taxonomy (NCBI): domain Eukaryota; kingdom Viridiplantae; phylum Streptophyta; class Magnoliopsida; order Solanales; family Solanaceae; genus Jaltomata; species Jaltomata sinuosa. The sequence goes on from QJPP01007247.1 coordinate 360,459, forward strand.
CCAAATCTAGAGTATGGGGATGCAACCCCAAACAAAATAAGAAATAGTTTTTAAGTCCGAACAAATGGACTGAAACTCTAATGATAATCCCAAGGTAGCTCGAATCGACAGCTCACCCTTGAAGATCGGAAACGTCGGTGCTAAATCTGAGGTCTCGTCTCAGCCGCTGGAAAATTTTCTGGAATTCGTTAGCAAGAGAAGCAGATGAAGCCTCTTCCTAGGGAATTAAGATAGCTGCTAAGACCGTCCGCATCAACAGGTGATTCTCTTCACCCCTAAAGAAGTGAAAATAGTGAATTAGTAAGTTCCGTCGTTCCCAACCAGAAGCGAGGCAGGTAAATAGACTCATGAAAAGAAAGACAAGTGCAGTATCAATACACCACCACTGTGTACTGGTAGGATCATCAGCCAGTATTCAAGAAAACAGTATATAAATAGTATGCAAAATCCAGTAACAAGTATGGCAAACACGCAACAAATATCACAGGCATCTCTAGACTACAGGTCTCTACCTAGCTTGTTACCGCATGAATCCATCTCTGACAATTTTATTCCACCAACAAGAAACCATAACCACACCTTACCGTCTAGCCTGGACCCACCCTGGAATCCCCTCTAGACAATACCACAAGTAATTGTTCAACCCGGCCTAAACCAAGACCAACTCAACTGGCATACAACAGTTCCCGGCCACTCAAGGACCACCAATAAATAGCACTTTTCAATAACAACCTGGTCCACTCACAGAACCAATATTAGGTATCACATTAAGTAAAACAACCCGGTCCACACACAGACCAATAACAATCAATGTAATACAAAAATCACCATGCAATATGCAATAAAGTAAACCCGTACCAGGTGTGGTACCCGTGCCAACCGAATGTTATACCCGTACCAGGCGTGGTACCCGTGCCAACCATGTGTTATACCCGTACCAGGCGTGGTACCCGATCCAACCAAATGTCAACAACCACAGTCAATATGTGAACACACACAACTTGTAAAGCCAACAAGTAAACACCATTCAAACATATACTGTAAACCGAACTTAGACATTCCACACAATTCCTCTAAGCAATGTAATGCACATAATTACTTAGACAACGAGTACAATGAATATACACATTCGCAGAAATACGACAGCCATCACCTACCTCGAAATGATCCAAAGTCTATTCAACTCGAGCTTTCCCGCGTTCTGGATTCCTCTCGAGTTCTTGTCTAAAAATAACACATAATACATAAAATTAACATACATGTCTGTACATTACCCGAATTATACCAAATCCCCAAACCCCAGGCCACCCATGATCATTCCACCTTTTTTACTGGGCTTTCAACCGTTAATTCTCCTAGTCTTATCATTTTTTACGGACAAAAAAGGAAATTAAACAACCTATGATCATTTTAATGTACTTAAATCAACACCCAAGAACATACATGTTTGGGAACCCCCTTCTTCTCCGAATTCCATCATCCCTAGGTCATTCCAACCTTTCCCCAATTTCCCTCCTAACAATTCTACCGCATAGGAAAAGTATTACAAAGTGTGGGGAACGAAAACCTTACCTTAGGAACGATTTTTGGCGGAGGAATGAAGAAAATCGCTTGAAATTCGCCCAGCCCTTCTCCAAAACAAACTTGTGAAAACTGAATATTTTGAGAGCTATTTCTACATTAAAAACCCGTCAACTCGTTATAGTGGTCCCCGCTCAGCTATAGCGGTCATCTGCCTCTATAGCGGTCTTAAGTGAGTTGACCACCCCTTGACCGCCGCTATAGCGATAATTTCCACCGCTATAGCGGTGATCGCTATCGCACCTGACAGCGCTCGTCACGGACAGAATGTCCGGAAATCTGCCAGTTTTGTCCATTTCACAACACACTTGGTTTTCCCGACGCCTGAAACAACCCCTTCACGTCAAACGCGATTCCGGGAGTTCTACTAATCCAAAAGCAATCCCGAAAATCCCCCAGACTCCTTTATGTCTTGGCTACTTGAAAAACTAGCTTAATCCAAGACACCTAAATCCATTTTTATCCAGATTTTCCTAGACTCTACCTCGCTCCAACACCAACCGAGACTAGCCTAGCCCAGAATTTCAAACTCCCAAACCCAGAGTTTTCTAACTCTAACACTTGGCATGATTGGTCTACCCATAACAACGGACCCGATCGTTACACCCACCCAACCCTCGGATGAGCAAACCATTAGAGTCCAACTCTTATCCTAGCCTAACAGCTTAAAACCAGTGCAGAAATGTAATCTAGCATTCAATCATAAGTAAAACCAACTCTATAAATAAAATAAACTGCGAAAATCCCTCCCTAGAATCTGAAAGTCATCGTACCAAAAACATCTACCAAAAACTAGAGTACGGGGATGCAACACTAAATATAGAAATAATCTGAGCTCGTACAAATGGGCTACAACTCAACTAGATGGACACCAAGGCAGCTCGGTCGAATAGCTCACCCTTGATATGTCGGAAAGTCAGGCCTACAAGTGAGGTTGTGCGTCAATCGCCAGAAGATTTTCTGTACTCACAAAAAGACAAGTAAGTGCAGTATCAGTACACAACCACCGTGTACTGGTAGGATCATCAGCCGATTCCAAATAAACAATGTATGAGCAGCACAAAAATCAAGTAAGAGTATAGGAAAACACATATGCAAGTCAACAGGTATTCCTAGACTACAAGTCTCTACCTAACTTGTCCCACATGTAAACCACTTCACAGTTATGATCAATAATCCACAGCAATAACAGTCATATCCTGCTACATATCCCGGACCCACCCTGGATCCCTTCTAAAAAACACCTAAGTGCCAGACATACCACCTGGTCTACACCAAGACCAAAACTCATGAAACAATTCAATTAATCCCGGCCTCTCAAGGACCAAAATACACAACCACAATTCAAGTTCACAACCTGGTCCACTCAGAGAACCATTAAATAAAGATGCAATCAACACAATAAAGTAAACCCATACCAGGTGTGGTACCCGAGCCAACTGTTAGTATTATGCCATACCAGGCGTGGTACTCGAGCCAACCATTAGTATTATCCCGTACTAGGCGTGGTACCCGAGCCAATCGTTAGTATATTTTATACCAGGCATGGTACCCGAGCCAACCAAATGTCAAACAATCCACAGTCACAAAAATGCACAATCAACAAGTACAATACAACGTTCAATTTACCAGACTGCTAAACAAGACTATTAGACATTTCTAATCATTCCCTAAGCAATGCATCTCATACAAATACTTAGATAAGAGTACTTAAACATACAAAGCATACAAGAAGCAAACCATCACCTACCTCAAAATGATCCAAAGCTCTACTCAACCAGAGCTTTCCTGTTTCTCAAAGTTCTTGCCGGTTCTTGGTCTAAAATAATGCACAATAACCAAGAATCAATCTTTATGGCCTAAATTTCACCCGGATTACGCAAAATCCCAAACCCCAGGCCACTCATGATCATCCCACCCTTTTTTTGGGTTTTACCATCATTAATTCACCTAGTTCTACCATTCTTATGGAAACAATTAGGGAATTAAGGTCACATGATCATAAAGTAGTGGATTTAACAACACCCAAGAACTTCTACACTTAGAATCCCCCTCTTTCTTCGGATTCTACCATCCCTAAGTCATTCCAAGCCCTTCGCCAAGTCCACTCCTAGCAATTCTTCCGCATAAGAAAAGTAGTACGGAGTTCGGGGAGTAGAAACCTTACCTTTGGGAGGAAAAATGATGAAGAATGGAGGAAATTTGCCTGAAATCGCCCTAGCACTTCTCCCAAACGAACTTGTGAAAATTGAATATTTTTGGGGAATGTTTCTGCATTAAATCCCATCACGCTCTGCTATAGTGGTACGCTCCGCTATAAGGGTACCGCCGTACTGGAGTCAACCGCTATACGGAGGTTGACCGACTTGACTTCCGCTAATAGGGATAATTTTTTCGGTATAGTGGAGGTCGCCGTGGTGGAGCGGTAGCGCTTATCACGGACAATATGTACAGAATTTTCCAAAATTAGTCCATTCTACAACACACTTACTTTTCTCGACGTTCCAGAATAACCCCTTCAGGTCAATCTCGATTCTAGGAGTTCTACTTAGCCGAATTCGATTCCGAAAAGTCCTCCGGACTCCCTTATGCCTTTGCTACAAGGAAAACTAGCTCAAACCAAGACATCTAACCCAATCCGTACCCGGATTGTCCTAGACCATACCTCGCTCCAAATCCGGCCGAAACTAGCCTAGCCTAGAATTTCAAACTCTCAAATCCAAAGTTTTCTAACTCTGAAATTTGGCACGAATAATTTACCCGTAACGACGAACCCGGTCGTTACAGTTTCCAATGCCGCCTAAAGCAGTGTACCTCGGCTGGATGAGACCCATGGCAAAATATTTATTAAAGTCAGGCCTTTCCACTTTCATGACCGAACAAAGGGAATACGACAAGATCATGAGCCAAGTCATATCTTTTCATCCTCCGGACACAACTGATGCTGCGATCGGAGGACAAAGGGACTATTTATATTGGATAAAACTTGCTTTGGGCCAAGTGGTGTATTGGAAGGAAGACGCTGGCAGTGAGGATTAACGGGTATGCAAAACCCCAAGAGATTATATGCCTTGAGCAGGATATAAAAGGAAAGTCACTCTCATGATAATGTGGAAGAGAGTATAAAAGAGACAAGAATGTCTGAAGAATCAGGTACAGACGAGCTCGTACGACCTGAGCAGTGCATGAATATTTGCTGGCACTATCAACGGCCTTGTCACATGGCATATAGTCATTGGTCTCAGAACTTTAGCGCTGTAGTGGAACCTTCTTATTGGCTAAGGCCTCATTGTTGTAACCTATAAATAGTTTATCTCATTCACTTGCAAGGGAATTCGAAATTCTACGAAATACAATAACAACATTTTATTTTCTAGCATATTAAGTCTATTTTTATTTCCCTTGTTTTATAAGGATCTAATACTCCCGGATCCACAACCACTACTCTCGGGAACGATAGAGAATATACCGAAACACACATATTTACTTTTAATATTCTTTATTGCTTACTGTTTATTTCAATTTCCTTCCAAATTAATAACCGATTCGACATTCAAACCGCTAGTAAACTAATCTAAAAAGAGTTAGATTAATACACTTCTTTTGACCACCTCATATAAATTTATATATACCCTTTTTAGGGTAAACAACAACTTCATGTACATAATAATGACGGTGACGACAAGTCCAAGCCTGCTATAATTGAGTTCAAGCTAGTGATAACTGAATTGCCGGAGGACATTGATTTAGAAGATAAAGAAATTATTACGGTAACCAGAGGCGTGTCCAAAATTTTAAAAAGACGGGTGCACTATTGTGATGGTGATTTCATATAAGGAAGGAATAAAATACTAGTTCTTTAGCACTAGCATCGACTGAAGTTCTTGTTCAGTTGTTTGTCTGCGTGAAATTAGAAAAGAAGCGTCTAGGTCAAATAAAAGAGGACCTATTTTAGTCTTTTAGTGCTTTAAATTTTTTCTTAAAAAAAACAGAAAGCTACGCTACTTTTAGCATTTTAGTACTTTCGAAAATTATTTTTACTTAAATATAAAATAGAAAACAGCGCTATTTTTAGTTCTTTAGAAAATTTTAAAAACAGAAAGCATGAGATGAGATTCGATCGCCCAACCTTCAGGGATAAAACCAGGATACTAACCAGTGAACCACTCAACAAATTTTGACCATAAATTTCTTCAGTTAATATTAGATATATTTACGAATTATACAAGTAATATATCGAGTTTAGTTGGATTACCACAGGTTCACGTGACCCATTTTTTATACATAAATTCGCCCATGTCGGTAAGTTTGGTTCCAAAGAAAGGCGGCAAAGGTGCCTGCATCCATGGTATCACATTAGATTAGATTAATCTGATAATTTAAAATTAAAATTTAGATATTCAAAAACTATACAGAAAGTATTATAAATTATAATTTTTCTCATGCCAATATGATGAAAAATACACCCTAAAATATTGGTCAATGTTTGTATCATTTGACTCCCAAAAAAAATTGTGACAAGTATTTTTAAACGGAAGGATCAAAGTATTTCTTTCATCTCAATTAATGTAACATTTTTTGAATTTTGAGAGTCAAACTAACTTCTTTTTAATTACCCTATTTTTCTTATATGACTTTTAAATACTCCCTCTGTTTCAATTTATTTGTCTTAGTTACAATATATTTGTGCAGTAGGATATTTTCTTTGATCATAAAAACTTTTTTAAATATTTTTTAAATTATTAATTACTGTGACTCATAGTACTTTTTATGTAGTTTCTAGATATATGTAAGTCTTATTTAAAAAAATTAAAGATTTTATGTCTGAATTTACACAGTATATTAATTAGTTTAACCCTCGCTCATACTCTCAACCAAGCCAAACAAATTAAAACAGTTAAATAAATATATATAAAATTTATTTCAAAAACATTAAAGTTTCTATATATACGAATTTACGATTAAAATAAAAAAATTAACTCTCTGAATTCGATTAGTGACACGAAAATTGGGGTAACAATTCGGTTACACTTTATATGAGTCCTTGTGCCTCCCCTCCTGCTCGTAAGTTTTGCATGAACTAGTGACGCTAGAATTATATGCTTTTAATTAATTAGTCAAATATAAGGAATCACGGCTTACGTTCCTCAAATTGATTACTCATCAATTAGGGATTTAACTTCTTTTTATTTTCTTTAAGTTCCTATTTAAAAATGTGATATTTGTTTTATTTAAATATTGATAATGTAATTTTAAGTAATTAAATATCTTAATCATAATTAAAAAAATATTATCATTTAAGTCTATCCAAATCTAGCTAAAAAAAAGGAAATCATCTCACAATTTTCTTGACACCACAATAAACAGTTTTGTTATTTATACGGAACTTGTTTTTTCATTCACGAATTTTTATTTGTTTCTTCATAGACTAAATATTTGCCAATTCACAATCAAAATTTAAATAAATGTTTTACGAAGAGAAAACATTTTAAACAATAACATAGATATTGAAAACATTAAGTAAAAAATATTGAAAAATACTTTTCCGTAAAATATCAAGAAATATAAATAAATTTTTTATTAGATAATTCTTTTCAAACTAGATAAAAAAACGATTTACAGATCTTCATCGTGACATACTGTTGTAAAACTATGAATTTTTTTATTTTATATCAAAAATTTTAATGTTGTTTAATTGAAGTGATTCCATTCGGTCCTAAATTTTGAAAAATGGATATTTCTTATGAAAATTGAGAAACTTAAATAACAACTCTTTTTTTAATCATAATTAATTAGTATACTTTTTTTGTTAAGAAAATTAATTAATCTAAATCTTTGACATTTAAATAACATAAGTGTTACGCATCTAAACAGAAACTTAGAGAAAATGGTAGGAGGCTAGGAGCCGAACTCATCAATGAGCTACCATTATAGGCACTCCGAACATTTTTCGTTATACCAAACATACCCAAATAGTATGTTGTTTGGTTAAATGTTTGGAAAATGAAGTGACTTCGTTAATGGATGTCATTTTCTACGTTTAAAAACACACACAAAAATATCTCTTAATTAATATCTCTGCATGACTCCCCCACCTACCACCATTTCTCTACACATAATTCAGCTTTGTCCTAATCGTCCTATGGACATGCAGTAGTCAATTGTCATCTTAATTTTGTGTATCGTGGTTAAGAACCGTTTGGTCATAAAAATTATATAAATATTATTTTGAAATAATTTTTTATTTTATTTGAAAATTGATGTTTGATTATAAAATTTTTAAATTTTACTTGAGTTGTATTTCAAATTTTGAAAACAATTTTTAATATATTTTTCGATTCACTTTCATTTTTAAAGTTGTATATGAATACATTCAACCATGAATATTATTTCAAATAACTTTTTTATAAAAAAGTATAACGAGGCACAATTATATCTTCAACTCCAACTCTAAATTTCAAATAAAACAAAAAATAATTAGAATCTATTATCAAACTCCTGCCAAGTTTATTCCTAGTACGGTAAAAAATGATTATCTTAATTTTTTATAAACAGGAGCGAAAAATATGTTTAAAGAGAAAAAAAAACATAACACTCCACGAAATTCCTCACTTTCAATCCTCAAATTGTGAGTTCGAGTCACCAAGAAAACAGAAAAAAATTGATAAATCTGACTAAGAGTGGAACTAATTATTTTTATAATATATTAATTGTTAGGGAATTATTTTTCAAGTGATATTATTCATGTTGAAGCACGGCATTTTAAAAAATTACATCATCTCGTAATAAAATAGGAAAAGAGAGAAAATTCTAGAATTAATTTATAGATGAGACAATGTTTTAGCTAGAATTGTATGATTGTCAAATTTTTTCCGAGTTCATGAAAAAATATTTAATATTCTATCTATAGTTAGGATCTTAATTTAGATAATTAGATTCCAATTTTTAATTTTTAAATATGGCATGTGTCTTTCATTCAAGTAGTAACTTAGAGAAATGGATTGAATGAAAAATGGAGAGGAACTTCATTCATAATTTTCATAAACTTTCTTTCGGGTTTTGCTGCACTAACCTATATTATATTTTTAGGATATTACTTTTATCTTATTCATTTTGATTATTCTGCAATAATTTTTAACTTATTAATTCTTAATGTAAAGTAATTATAATTTTACTAATTTGTTCTTTTTTAATATTGAACTCTTCTGATTAATTAATTTTATTAGAATATATTATTTAACAAATTCATCAAGAATCCAATGCTGGATGGAAGAGGAGAAAATAAATCTGGTTTGAAGCTACCCGAAGGGATAGAAAGCCACTGATTCTTAATGAACTTGGTAAATAAGATATTTTGATAAAATTAATTATTTAGAAGAATTCTCTTATATAATGAGAGGGAGTTGAAGTAGGTATGGGGTCAACGTGCCTGCTTTAGTATTTAGGGACATTTTGGTTAATTTTTGTTAATTTTTTTATTTTAATTTGTTTGTCTTATCTTTTTAATTTATTGTATATTTGAAAATTACGTGAAAAGGATAATACACAATAATTAACAATTAAAAATATTTAAAAGACATAAAAAAATTAGTTGACTCTGAAATTTCTATCAATGCCACATAAATTGAGACAGAGGAAGTAACATATATTATTTGAAAATGACGTAATAGTAACTCTGAAATTTCTATCAATGCCACGTAAATTGGGATAGAGGAAGTAACATATATATATTATTTGAAAATAACATACAAAGTACTATAAATCAAAATAATTAACAATTTAAAATATTTAAAAAACATAAAAAATTTAGTTGACTCTCTAAATTCTATCAACGACACGTTAATTGGATTAGACGGAGTAACATATATTATTTAAAAATTACGTAGAAATTGCTACAAATCACAATAATTAACAACTTAAAATATCTAAAAACTATATTAACAAAATCGACTTGACTCTCTAAATTCCATCAGTGCCACATAAATTGGGACAAAAAATAGTATCACGGGCTCTTTATATCTAGTTTAATTATAAGTATTAGAAAAGGGAAAATTAGCCATATTATAATTATTTTATGTATTAATAATAAATAGATAAAAACTGGCTCATGTTAGTTTTGGGGGTTTTGGAATTTTCACTCGCAAAACTTTAAAAAAAAATCAAGTAAAATGCATGTCCAAACTCAATTTCAAATTCAAATTCAAAATATCACATCGTCAAATACTCAAATTTTAAAGTTTCAACTTTAAAATGTATGACCGAACGAGAGCTTAGTTTTTTATAAGCCTATGTTTGCACATGGTGCATTGTAACTTATTTTCTTTACCTAACAAATAGTGCAAAGAGGTAAATAACACGAAAAAATAGGTTCATGGAATTAATAGACCCCATATAATTTAAGTGTGTAATTTGACAATTTCTGTATAGTTTAAATGTGTTGTTATGTTTTATCCGTTCTTTCAATGCACATTTATGTTTGGCTTTTCTCACTTTCATTACTTCTAGACTACTCGTACTATTATTTTCTTTTTACCATTTGACGGCAGTTCCTCCATTCCTTTTCAGTCATGTTTCATTTTTCTAGAGTCAATGTGACTGATTTTCAAAATTTAATTAGATTAGATAAATTGAATATTTTAAAATTAAAATTTAGATATTCAAAAACTACATGAAAAGTACTATAATTTGCAATTTTTCCTTTTTCAATATGATTAAAAAATACATCTTCAAATGTTAGTCAAAGTTTATATTGTTTGACTCCAAAAAAGAAAACTATAACAAGTAAAAATGAACGGAGGGAGTTCGTCAGAGTTGAGTGAAGTAGTTTGGTTCATTTATTTTGAAGATAAGATTAACAGTCGGCTGCGTGTTTCACGTTTGTACTAAGGTACCACGAATTGTGTCCATAAATACTGATGAAAAGCAGAAGCATTACTCATCCCAGCAGCAATGGCTTCTACTATTCTGCCTTTGTGCACTACCAATATTCCCTCTTCTTTTTCCAATACTAACTCATCTTTCTTTCCAAAGCCTTCTAAGCTTTATAAGCAAAGTTTCAAGGTTTCATGCAATGCCAACAATACTGGCGAGCATGACAAAAACCTTGAAGCAAATCTTGATAGGAGAAATGTGCTTCTTGGGTTAGGAGGTCTTTATGGTGCAGCTAATGCTATACCATTAGCTGCATCAGCTACTCCTATTCCACCCCCTGATCTCAAAACTTGTGGTAGAGCCACCATATCTGATGGTCCACCAGTACCCTATAGTTGTTGCCCCCCTCCTATGCCAAATAACCCGGACACCATTCCATATTACAAGTTCCCTACCATGACCAAGCTCCGTATCCGTTCTCCTGCTCAGGCTGTTGATGAGGAGTATATTGCCAAGTACAATTTGGCCATTACCAAAATGAAGGAACTTGATACAACAGCACCAAACGATCCACGTGGGTTTAAGCAACAAGCCAATATCCATTGTGCTTATTGCAACGGTGCTTACATAATTGGTGGCAAAGAGTTACAAGTTCATAATAATTGGCTTTTCTTCCCCTTCCATAGATGGTATTTGTACTTCTATGAGAGAATCTTGGGAACCCTCATCGGTGACCCAACTTTCGCCTTGCCATATTGGAACTGGGACAATCCAAAGGGCATGCGCTTGCCTGCCATGTTTGATGTTAAAGGGTCTGCCCTTTATGACGTAAGGCGTAATCAGCAAGCTGTCGGTAACAGAGCCGTAATGGATCTTGGTTCTTTCGGCGATCAAGTCCAAACAACTGAACTCCAGTTGTTGACAAATAACTTAACTCTAATGTACCGTCAAATGGTAACTAATGCTCCATGTCCTCTTTTGTTCTTTGGTGCCCCTTACGTTCTCGGCAATAATATCGATGCCCCGGGAACCATTGAAAACATCCCTCACATTCCTGTCCACATTTGGGCTGGTACAATTCGAGGTTCAACTCTGCCTGGTGGTGGAACGTCATACGGTGAGGACATGGGTAATTTCTACTCAGCTGGTTTGGACCCTGTTTTCTATTGCCACCACAGCAATGTGGACCGGATGTGGAATGAATGGAAAGCAATAGGAGGGAAAAGAAGGGATCTCTCAGAGAAAGATTGGTTGAACTCAGAGTTCTTTTTCTACGATGAAAACAAAAACCCCTACCGTGTGAAAGTCCGTGACTGTTTGGACAGTAAGAAGATGGGATACGATTACGCACCAATGGCCACCCCATGGCGTAACTTCAAGCCAAAAAGAAAGACCACAGATGGGAAAGTGAATACAAGTTCACTTCCGCCAGCCAGCCAGGTATTCCCACTAGCGAAGCTGGACAAAGCCATTTCGTTTTCCATCAATAGACCGGCTTCGTCAAGGACTCAACAGGACAAAAATGAACAAGAGGAGATTCTAACGTTCAATGGCATAAAATATGACAACAGACAGTATATTAGGTTCGATGTGTTCCTGAACGTGGACAATAATGTGAATGCGGGCGAGCTTGACAAGACAGAGTTTGCTGGGAGCTATACTAGCTTGCCACATGTTCATGGAGCTAATGACACTGATCATATTGCGAATGCTACTTTCCAAGTGGCGATCACTGAACTGTTGGAGGACATTGGTCTGGAAGATGAAAAAACTATCGCGGTGACTCTGGTCCCAAGGAAAGGTGGAGAAGGTATCTCCATTGAAGGTGTGGAGATCAATCTTGCAGCTTGTTAATTAGTCTCTACTGAATCTGCTGAGATTACACTTGATGGTGGTCCTGTTTTCTGGTTTTGTTTTCCATTGTTACTTCTAAGAAATTTTGTTATGTGGCTCACATGTCATATATCTTTTATTTACTTAACAAGTGGATTGATGTGGGTTCCACATTTCAAACAATCAAAGCTTTCTCTATTAGCTTCTCTGCCAAACACCCGTTTGTTAATCAAAGGTTCTGAGAAACAAATTAAACGAATTTGGGATAAGCAAAACTTTCAAAGTCAAAGCAAGTAAAAACAGTAAATAACGCAAATTTATAAACAAGCTGAAACTTTCGATATAATCTATTGCTCCAGATTTTCCCACTCGACACCAACTAAATTAGTTATGTACAAACGTAATGCTACTTAACCAAATATACATAAACTAGAAGCTGTTTCCGTGCTTTGCACGGGCCCAATATTGATACTCGAAAATTTTAAGATATGCCTAATTTAGATATGTATATATTATTTTATTTAGATCAATGAACTTTTTAGATATGAATATAAGAATATTTTAAGTTGTTAATTATTGTAATTTATAATATTTTCAATGTAACTTTTTATGGTGATTTATAATGTCTTTAATGTAATTTTCAAACATATATAATAAGTTGTTAATTATTGTGATTTATAATATTTTTAACGTAAGACAAAGAAATTAAAACGGAGAAAAACATAAGTTTTTTGAAAGTGGAGCCCGCTAAGGCAGCCTGTTTCAGCTGCTCACCTGTCTCACCTGTTTCAGCTGCTCACTCCCACTTCTTATATAAGAGTGATTCATAATACTTTTAATGTAATTTTTAAATATATAATGAGTTGTTAATTATTATGATTTATAATATTTTTAACGTAAGACATAAATTAAAACAGAAAAAAATATAAAAATTTTGGGAGTAGGGCTCGCTGAAATGAACATGTCGTCCATGAGCAGCCTGCTTCAGCTGCTCACTCCACTTCTTATATAGGAAGAAGAAAAACCGAAAACAATAGAATACACCCATTAAAGAGTCGAAAGAAATGAGTAGAAGACAATGTAGCTTTTTTTTTTTTTTAGGGGATTCCTATTTGTAGTTTCATTAATTTTATCTTTTATCTATCAACACCAATACCACCTCATTACCAACATTTCTTTTTTCACTTTCTTGTTGTTTCAACTCTTTCTTGCATTAACATGGAATGTGCTGAAGTGGTGAGACTATTTCATTTTTAATCAGAGATCTCGAATTTGAGTCTTGAATATGAAGAAAACGAAAAAAAACCTCTTTCTTGCAATTTCAAAGAAATCATTGAATTTTATTATATAGAAGCGGCCTAAAGCTGCTAAAGGTCGTCATGTCTGCTTCAACAGAAATGGTTAAATGTGCAATTTTCATGTAGGAGGCGTCCTTAATTTTTTGTAGGGAAGCAACATTTATTTTACAGCCAAGCATTTATTATAATTTGGGTTTTCTCTAGCTTGTGGGTCCCACGGCTCACTCTTCAAAATCTGTTTATCCTTTCCATTTTTAGTCTTTAATTGTTTGTCATTTTTCTAACCCACACAATTAGCGTACATGATCGAGCTCTTCCCTCTATATTTTGGAACAACTCACAACTTTTATTATTCATTACTAAGAAATTTTCTATTACCAAAACATATTTGCTTGGGTATGTACGAGTATTTTAGTTATTTTAGTTAATTTGTTTATTTTTTGTTATATACTTGAAAATTGCGTAAAAAAATAATTAACAATTTTAAGTATTTAAAAGACAAAAAATATTTGATTGGCTCTCGAAATTATATTAGGCATTTTAGTTATTTTAGTTACTTTTTATATTTTAATTTATTTGTCTTATTTTTAATCTATTATATATTTGAAAATTACGTAACAAAGATAAATCAATTTTTTTTTTTTATTATTTAAAGACATATAAAAATTTGTCTGGTTTTCGAAATGCTATTAGTGCCACATAAACTGAGACGAAAGAAGTAACATATATTATTTGAATATGACATAAAAAATACTATAAATCACAATAATTAACAACTTTAAATATTTAAAATACATATAAGAAATTTGGTTAACTCTCCAAATTTTGTCACTTAAATTGGAGTAGGGAGATCTAACATATTATTAAAAACTATGTAGAAAATACTATAAATTATAATAATTAATAATTTAAAATATTTTAAAATAATTATAAAAATTAGGTTGACTCTCCAAATTTCATTAGTGCCACATAAATTGAGACAGAGAAAATAACATATATTATCTGAAAATTATATAAAAAATATTATAAATTACAATAATTAACCACTTAAAATATTTAAAAACGTAAAAAATAATAATTCTTTATCCAAATTTCACCTAAGTCACATAAATTGGGATAGAAAAAAGTAGCATATATTGGGCTCGTGCTATCACAAGCTCTTAGTATCTAGTATTATAACAGAGTTGTTGTTTCAACTCTTTCTTGCAATTTCGAAGAAATCATTGAATATTATAACAGAGGTGTTAAATTAAAAATATTTAGAATGTATCAAAATGTCTTTTAATTCAGTGATTTTAAACATATCACGTGTAAAATTAAAATTAAAGAGTTGCCAAATAAAGCTAAATAAACTAAAACAACAAAAATATATAAATTTTATTTCAAAAAATTTAAAACTTCTCGATTTACGACTAAAATTAAAAAAAAACTCAAAACTCTCAAAAATCCGAGTAATGCTACGAAAATTAGCTATCGTTATAGGCAGTCCAAGCATTTATTGTTATATACCAAATACACCCAAACAATATGCTGTTTGGAAAAGATAGTTTCTTCAATAAGACAAGTTCCGTCAATTTGTGGAAAATGAAGTGACTCCATGAATAGATATCATTTTCCACGTTTAAAAACACACAAAATAAAATAAAAATCCTATAGTGGATTCTTCCCTCTCTCTCAATATCTCTACAGGACTCACCCACCTACCATTCGAGCAAATCTACACGGGTTTTAAAATTTGACGGGCCAAGAAGAGCTGGTTCATCATTTTAATGGGCTAGAAAGCACCAAAGTCAACTCATCACTGTGTGGACTGCGATGTGCCATCTCACTTTTAAAAAAATATTATTTTGAGTCTATAAAAAAGTAAGACTGTCAACTGGGCCGGTCTGACCCGGATCGGATCGGTTAGACTGGCCCATTAAGCGAACCGGACCGGAGGAGCTGAAGACCGGAAGGGGTACCGAGTTCATGGGCCGTTTGCTAGGCTGGGCCGTCCAGGCCTGGCAACCCGGGAGACCGGCCCAGATCTGAGATCGAACCTGGCCCACCAGTGCACCGGACTGGATCGGCCCGAGTAATTAATTTTTTTTTTATATTGATTGTTGACTTACTGTTGGGTTGTGACTTGGGGCTTGGGTTGCCGCATAACAAGCAGGAAATTACATGGAGTGTCCTCAAAAGTGAGTGGTCTTCAATTTATGCCCCTCATAAGAAAAGTCTTTAAAATATACCCTTCCTTCCTTTTTATGTATAGAACATATACATTTTTGCCCCTCTACACCATAACTCTCCATGTTCATTTGTCTCTCAACTCTTAATTTTCATTTTTCTTTTTTCTTTTATCTTTTTAATTTTTTATCTTTTTTTTTTCTCAATTTTTTTTTAATTCTCGTTTTCTTTTTTTCAACCTTTATTTTCTTTTTTTCTCTTAACTTTTTTTTTGTTCTTTTTTTTTCTCAACCTTTATTTTTTTTATTCTTTTTTTTTTTTTTTTTTTTTTTTTTTTTTTTTTTTTTTTTTTTTTTTTTTTTTTTTTTTTTTTTTTTTTTTTTTTTTTTTTTTTTTTCTTTTTTTTTTTTTTTTTTCTCTTTTTTTTTTTTCTTTTTTTTTTTCTTTTCTCTTTTATTCTTCTCTTTTTTTCTTTTTTCTTAACCTCTATTATTTTTTGCTAATGAACAAAAAAAGTTGGATAATCCGCAAAGAAGATCTTCTTTCTTTGAAATCGAAGTAAACTTAAGAGCGTGCTTTGTTGTTTGGAGGTCCTTTGGAACAAGTCTTGCCTCTAAGACAAATGTTATAGAACATCTCATAAATCAAGACACAATGAGGTAGTGTCAATCCTTGCTCGTGGGGCATAACTTGTTGTTTGAAAAATTCTTGAGCTAAGTCTTATCTCTAAGGCAAGAGTTATAGAGCATCTCATAAATTAAGACACAATGAAGTAGTGTTAACTCTTGCCCACGGGGCATAACTTATTTTTTAGGAGGCCCTTGGGCTAAGTCTTGCCTCTAAGGCAAACGTTATAGAGCATCTCATGATCAAGACATAATGTGCTAGTGTCAACTTTTGCCAATGAGGCGTAACTTGTTGTTTGAAAGTCTTTGAGCTAAGTTTTGCCTCTAAGGCAAGAGTTATAGAGCATCGCATAAATCAAGACACAATGTGGCAGTGTCAACTCTTGCCCATGGGGCGTAATTTGTTATTTGGAAGTCTTTGGACTAAGTCTTGCCTCTTAGGCAAGCGTTATAGAGCATTCCATAAATCAAGCACAATATGATAGTGTCAACTCTTGCCCATGGGGCGTAACTTGTTGTTTGAAAGTCCTTGGGCTAAGTCTTGTCTCTAAGGCAAGAGTTATAGAATGTCTCATAAATCAAGACACAATGTGGTAGTGTCAAGCCTTGCTCGTGGGGCATAACTTGTTGTTTGAAAATCCTTGAGCTAAGTCTTGCCTCTAAGGCAAGAGTTATAGAGCATCTCATAAATTAAGACACAATGAAGTAGTGTTAACTCTTGCCCATGGGGCATAACTTATTTTTTGGGAGGCCTTTGGGCTAAGTCTTGCCTCTAAGGCAAACGTTATAGAGCATCTCATGATTAAGACATAATGTGCTAGTGTCAACTCTTGCCAATGAGGCGTAATTTGTTGTTTGAAAGTCTTTGAGCTAAGTTTTGCCTCTAAGGCAAGAGTTATAGAACATCTCATAAAAAAAATAAAGGTCAAAAAAATTGATTAAAAAAAAAGAGAAAAGAAAAATTAAAAACCAAAGAAAAAATAAAAAAATAGAAGTTGAGAGAAAAAAATAAATATTGAGAAAAAAAGAAAAAAATGAAGAAAAAAAAGGCAACAAAAAATAAAGGTTGAGAAAAATAAAAAAAATAAAAAAATAAAAAATAAAAGGAGAAAAAAATAGAATTGAGAGGAGAAAAGAAAAAAAATAAAGATTGAGAAAAAAGAAAAAACGTAGAAGAAAGAATAAAATAAAAAATAAAAGAAAAATAAAGGTTGAGAAAAAAAGAAAAAAAAATAGAAATAAAAAAAAAAAGAAAAAAGAAAAAATAGAAATAAAAAAAAGAAAAGAAAAAAGAGAAAAAGAGAAAAAGAAATATATATAAAAGTTGAGAGACAAATGAGCATTGAGAGTTATTTAAAAATATTTGAGGTGTAGAGGGGCAACAAGGTAGTTGCTCTATACATAAAAAACAAGGAAGGCTATTTTTGTAAGACCATTTTTATGAGGGGCAAAAATACAAAGCCACTCCCTTTAAAGGACATTTGTGTAGTTGTCCCCATGACAAGGCATATGGGCCTCCGGCAGCTAGGCCTGTTGTGAAAGCCTAAGTCTTTAGCCTTTTCAGGCTATTGCTAATTGCTGGCTTGTTGAACATTGGTCCAACGACTACAATGCCATTTGGGCCAACGTTTATTTCTTCTCCATTTTAAAAAATTCACCCATTTTTCATATATAAATACCTTCTAAATTTCATCATTTTTACTACAAAAAACTTCTCATTCTCTCTCAATTTTCTCTCTTGATTTCTAGCAATATCAGAATATCTACTTTATTATTTTGCTATTAACAACATTTAGTTGGAGAAAGTTCAAGTGTTCAATTCATCAATTTATGATTGTACTTCTTTATCTCCGATAATTTGGTATAATCGTTCTATCTCTTACTTTTAGTTAGTATATTGTTTGTTGAATATCTTTATGTATTAATTTTGTGTTCTAATATTTATTAATTTAATTTATAAAATGAATAAAGTAAAATAACTTGGGAAAAGTGTTAAAAATTTATGTCCCGAAAGTAGTAGTGGTAGTAAGAAAAAATCACTTCCGGTAGAGATAGTACAAGCGATAGAAATAATTATTCTCGTGTGCCTCCACCATCACCTAGTGAGATAGGAGACCAAGATATTAACTGTGGGTGCACATGATATGAATTATTTTGAGGCGCAAGAAAATTATGGAATTGAAGAAGAAAATGAAGTTGACGTAAGTGTACATAATAATAATGATGATGATGATGATGATGCTACACCCACTAGTCCCATTATTGATAATGCTCAATCTCGTACTCCTAATCTTCCTCCACGGCCTAGAAATCCCCAAAAATTAACTAGTGTTGTATGGAATTTTTATACTAAAATAGAAGGAACAACTCTTGTTGAATGCAAACTTTGTCATAAACAATATCAGCATACAATCGGGGGTAATGCTGGGGGAATGGGTCAAGTGATGAGACATTTGAGATCCGATCATAAAGGCTGAGAAGAACTTTTAAAATAAGGTGGGGCTGATGGGACACAAAGATAAACTAAATTAAACCCACATACCGGTAAATTAGTTGGGACGTATAGTAAAATGAAAGAACGCGAAGAGTTAGCAAAAATGATAGTATTGGGTTATTTGACTTTCACGTTTGCTTCTTCTGATGGTTTTGTTCATTACATACAATCTATTTATAATCCAATGTTTAAAGGTATTCCTAGACATACTTGTCGGTCAGATATTTTTAGACTACATGAACAATATACATTTTATTTACGCTGGTTATTAACAAATCTTCCATGTAGAGTTTCTCTCATTTCTGATCTTGATCGTGCGGTTAATAAAAATAATTATTTAATAATTACTTGTCATTGGATAGATAGTAATTTTGTCATGCAAAAACGTATTTTGGCATTTCGATAAGATGAAGATCGTAGACATACTGTAAATTTTATTTCTAAATCTATCTCATTGGTTACAGATTATTATGGTCTTAATGAAAAAGTTTTATGTATAACTTTTGATAATGCATCTAACAACACCGCTGCTATGATGATTTAAAAATTATGCTTTCTCCTTTGTGTGTAGAGTTTTTTTATGTTAGGTGTGCTTGTCATATATACAATCTAATTGTAAAAGATGGTCTTGATTTTTTTGAACCTGTGATTGAAAAAATTAGGCATCCAATTAGCTTTATTCAAGGAAATAATAGAAAACTTAGACTTACAGAATTTAAAAGAAAATGTAATGACAATAATCTTAGACCAAGATTAATGTCTGAAGAAATAGAGACTAGGTGGAATTCTACTTTTAATTTTTTAAATACTTGCTATATCTATAAAGTTCCTATTACTACGACTTCTAACCAATATGCTAGCGAATTTCCTGAACCTATGTTACAAGAATCTGATTGAAAGAAAATTAAAGATGTTGTTGATTATTTACAGTCATTTTATTTAGTTACTGTTGAATTTTTTGATGCTTATTATCCTACTGCTTCTAATATTTTATCTGATATAGCCGATCTCTCTATATTGCTTAGTGAATATAAGCTTAAAACAGGTTACTCGGAAGCTATCACTAAAATGATCATAAAATTTTAAAAATATTTTTTTTCGATTTCACCTATACTTAGTTGGTGCTATTTTAAATCCATGTATGAAATTTGTTAATATGTGTGAATTTGTTGCTATGATTTATAAAAATTTAGACATTAAGAATGATGAAGTACCTATTATATCTGATGCTACTATTAATGCGAATATTTACATAAAAAATTTATTTAATCATTATGTTACCTTAGTTAATAATGCTACACCGACTCATACTACTTCTTTATCTCGTCCTTCTGACGAACCATCATCTTTCAAAAGATAGGCACAAGGTGTGCCTGCTTATGGTGTAACTAATTTATCTGTTTGGTCAAGATTACAGCCTACAACGCAAAAAAGCATAAATCACGATGAGCTTAATTTATATTTGAGATCGCCCGTGGAGGACTATAAAAATCAAATTTCAACACCGGAGAGGTGAAAAAACAATCAAAGACAATATCCCGTACTTTCAATATTGGCTAGAGATGTGCTAAATGTTCCAATGTCAATCGTTGCATCAGAGAGTGCATTTAGTCAAAGAAGGCAGCATCTCGGAGACAATCGACACTCATTAGGAAGCAATGCCATGATTGCTCTAGTTTGCCTCAGAGATTGAATTAAAGCAGAGCGAAGAAATCAATGAATGACAATTGAACCAGAAGAAGAAGAACCACTTGAAGAAATAATGTCAATTGGAGATCCTTCAACACAATCAAGTCCATCGTATGAAGTTTTTGATTTTGAACATTATGAACCCATTCATGTCCATGTTAATACGGAGGAATTAGAAAAAATAATTCAAAATATGTAGATTTTTCAATTTATCTATTAAATTTTTATTTTGTAGTTTTAATTTATGAAGTTAGAGAAAAGTATTTGTAATCTTTGAATTTCAACTTCATTTTTTCAATCAATCTATTATTAATAAAGTTAAAGGCTTATTGAGTCTTTGCATTTTTAATTTTTTCTCCCATAAAATTTAAATTTTAATTCTTGTATATCATCTATTTTGTATATATTTTATATATACTTATATAGTTAGTACATATTGTGAATATTTAACATATACATTATATGTATATTATTTGAATTTAAAATTTAAAATTTAAAATTTAAAATTTCAACTTTGAAAATTGAAATTTCAACTTTCAATGCATTGAAGTTTGAACTTTAACTTTGAAGTTTGGAGTGTTTGAATTTAAAAATTTGAATTTGAATTTTTTAAATTTTAAATATATCTCTAGCCTCTACTATTATCAAATTTAAATTTTAAATTTTAAAATTAATAACATTACACTACAATTTCTTTTAATTTTTTAATTCATTTAGATATTTGTCAACACCTAATATTTTTGAAATTCAAATTCACAAGGTATATAACCTAGATTGATAGAATACAAAGTTATAACTTAAATTTAAATTAAAACATACAAACTTACATAAATTGATAAAATTACATGATTAGAAACTAAAAATATACAAACTTAGATTGTTAACGTGACATGATTAGAAATTAAAAATATACAAACTGAGTACATTCAAATTTCATCCATGTGCTCGCGCTTCAAATGTATAAACATAATACCGGTGCTTATTATACCGAAATAATTAAATATTTTACCATAAATTTCACATTGAACTTGATTATCTAGTTTGTGAAAATGCTTCCATAGCAAAATTACTCTTTTTCTTCTTTGATGAGGTAGAGGTGGAGGTGGAGGTGAATTATGATCCATAAAATTTTTAAAAGATGAAAGAAATCAAGTTGAAACTTAAAATTTAAAATAAAATGATAGACATGAACTAAGCAGAAAGTAGAAATTGTGTGTGAAGAAAGTTGGTGCCCACTAATTATCTCAGGAACCAGGTCCTTAGTACAATTCCACTTAAATCAGTAAGTAAAATAATACACAAACTTTTACGTGAAAAGCTCCCTAACTCCAGGAGAAAAAAAATCACGAACTCACCTTTACTCCAACTTCAAGTTTTATGATTGCAACTCAATAATCAAAGGAACTAACTCTAGTACCTAAACTCAAACAATAAACACTTATTGTTTCAAACTCTCTCTCTCTCTCTCTCTCTCTCAAGAAGCCAAATCCACTTCTTGTTATAAGCCTCACAATACACACACTCTATGTCCTATCAATCACACAGGATTGAACTAAGAACAACTCTCTCTTGTGTCTTCTTTTGAATAGCTTGCTTGGGATCTCTATTGCTTGAGAATACTCTTTCTCAGCTTTTTACAATAGGTGATCGAATTCTTCTTAGCTCCAATGATTTTATAGAAGTCTCAAGCTCTCCTCTTCTTGAAAGGAAAAAACAATCGATATCTCCTTGTTGAACTTGGACGCGCCTTCTTTCTTCTTTCTTTACTCATTTTATTTTCTCTTTCTTTGACATGGATACTACCTTTTATAGTTGGTTTCCATAAATATCATTTTACCAAAAATAGGTTTTGCCTCATTATCAAAACTTGTTTGACAAAGTTTGTTCAATTTTACCCTTTTTGATGATGGCAAACTCTATCCTATTTTTGAAAAAAAAACTTGTAGCTAGCACTAGTGGCAGTTTGAACAAGGGAGGTACACTCTCAGGTACACACTCTATTTCCTCAATTTAGCAGCTGCATCTCTATCTCAATCACTCACAGGAAGTAGCATAACACACATTATCACAAGGAGTAGCATAGCACACAAACTCCAAACTCTCTATCTTCCCTCTTTTGACATCATTAAAAAGCATAGTAACATATCAGGAAGCCAAGCCTTAGGAATCCATTTAATCATAAGCATGATGCAAGAGTTAGGAAGCAGAAATGCATGAATATCAAGATAGCACATATTAAGCCAACCAGTGGCTCCAAACAAAACATATAAAAATTAGTTACAAAAATAATTGTCTGTAAATGAGAGCCAATCACAAGAGGAAAATTAACAAAGGGGGAGGGGTATATAGTAAGGACAACTAAGGTGGATCAGGGGTCAGGCTTGGGAATAAGGTTCATAAGACTGGATGTTATCAAGGTGTTTTATTTGCTGTAGCACCATCTCAGTTCTCAGAGAGTCCACTTGTCCCTGGGAAGCTGCCAGACTCTCTTTCAAAGCAGCATTCTCCTTTCTTAGTAGAGCAATCCCTCATGTACAACTTCTAGGTCCTGTATGGATTGAGTCATGGGACTAGAACTCTTTCTCTTGGGAGCTTGTGTAGGCACACAGTCACATTCCTCCAAGGTGAAGAGAGTGATCATGTCAATTTTGGTAACTCCTGCTCCCTTCCCTAGAGGTACATCAAAGCTTCTGAACATCTCTGTCAGCAGAAACCCATAGGCTAAACCATGAGGACCAGTCCTGGGGAAGTTACCCTACCTATGTGCTTGATCATTAGTGTTGGTAGGTTTACCTTCTCATCTTAGTCCAGGGCATTCATAATCCCCATGTCCCTGAAGCTAGCCTCATGCCTCCTTCCTCCTTTAGATAATATCTCCTTGTTCACAATCTCGAACAAAAGCTTGTGATTAAGAGACATTTTCCCTTTGAACACTTTCCTTGATCCCTTCTTCTCCTTCCCCTGAGAGAACTTCCTAGTTAACAGGCAGTCCTCATCTATTTTTCACACATATTCTTCTAGACCCTCAGAAGGCACAAACATGATTTCTCCTAGTATAGCAGGATCAAATACAATTTCTACTCCTTTCACCTGTAAGCTTACAACCCACCCATCCAACAACTTCAATTTGGCATAGAATTCTATCACCTCTTCTCTATGTACCATAGGCTTAACAATTTTAAACAAGTGATCCCAACCTTGGAAATCCAGCCTATCTCGGAGCTGAAGAATGAAATGATTTTGTAGTACCTCAGTATCAAGAATTTTCCCTTTCAGGAGAGGTTGCGTGGAGTAGTAACCAATGGGCCCTAGTCTCAAGAACTTCTCGTAATTCTTGTTGGTTTTTCCAGCCTTAGGGGTGGCAAGTTCTTCTCTATATTCCTCTTTTACTACTTCCTTATCCAGGTCTATGGGTTCATCATCATCACCTATCTTTTTCTTCCCTCGAACCACCCTAGCTCTTTTCTTCTCAGCTTCTTTCTGAGCATCAACAAACTTTTTTCTGGTAAAGGGTTTTCTTGGTAGAAGAGAGGGTGAGGGTAGAAGGTCATTGGTAGGTTTTGATAGGGGTTTCTTTGGGGGTTTCACAACATCCCTCTTTTTCAATCCACGAATGACAACAGATTCAACCTTAGTGTACTTGGGGACAAGACGGACATCTTCATCGCTATTAATTTCCTCTTTGTCATGAGTGGAGGGTTTGGGGATTGTAGATGGAGGGTCATTTTGGTTAGTTTCATCTGAACTCCATGAATAGTTCAGGGAGTCAAACTTTTGAATCTGAGAAGATGAAGGTTTAAGGAGAGAAGGTGGTAATGGAGGATAAAATGGAAGAGTGAGAGAGGGTGATTTGGAGGGATGTTCCCCCTGAGTGGGTGAGCCTTTTGGTTAAGGGAAGTCCTCGTCATCAGAATAATCAATAAGTGAGTGGAGAGGAGAGGGAGTGGGTTTAGTAGTCGAGGAAGCCATGGGAGCAAGTCTAGATAAATTTTTGGTGAGTTTGAAGAAGATGATATCAAGGAGAGTATGAGAGAGGGTTTCGTGAAGGTGAATGGTTTCTTGAGAGAGAGGTTCTTGAGATGACGATTGTCAGATTTTGAAAAGGGGAGTATATGATGGCAAATCTTGTATTTTAACGTTCCTGCTTGAGAATTTTGTCTTATTTGAGTAAGTGGAGTTCTTATGGGGATCAGGTTCTCATGACAAACCAATATAAATTTTTGTATTTTAATTTTGACAATTTTGTAAAGGAAGTGTGTACCTTGAGGATCAGATCCTTGAGTGCTTTCCCATCCTTTTGATTTGCCCAAGGTCAACCTGTTTCTGTTGAATGCTCCAATTTTTATGCCTTAGGGGTCTCCTCCCAGCTTTCCTCAGAAGCTCGTTGACATATGTCTCTCTTGCTGCATGGATATTCCCCCTGAGACCTGTACCTCTTCTTGTCATGAACACTCTTCTCATACCAATAATTTTAAGAATTCTCTAGTTTTAGGGCCATACTTCCACCTTGAGACTTTGCAAGAGAGAGGGAATCAACTCTTTTTTAGTCATTGGTCTGGAGCAAGCATTGTCAAGGTATCCAACCTTGCTTATTCCTCTCTTTCTTTCCTGCAACATTGTTAGTGACTCATCTTGGGTACCCAAATCAGCTTAGGTCCCTTTTATGAGTGAAATGATGAATAAGTCTCTATTGGCCTCGTAGGGATGCTTCCTTTTGATGGAGGGCACTCTTCTAAATTCCTTGGACTTGAGCCTGTTGGCAACTTTCAAATTTCTTTGATCAACTATCAGATGAGTTGAAGATTGAGTCCAGATCTTATTGACAAAGTTCAGGTTCCTTTGATCAACTTTCAAATGAATTGGACATTGATTCTTGATATGTCCTTCCTTGCCACATGTAGTACACACCATATTCATTGAGTAGTTTTCTTTACAGGCCTCAGGTCTAAATCGTAGCCCATGCTTGGAGGTTGTCTGACTATTCTAAATGTGGGAAAGAAGAGTTGAGGACTTTATCCATTTTTGATTATGCTCCAGCTCAAGCTTGGCTTTATTCAAATCTCTTGTTAGGGAATTATTTCTTTCAGACAGCTCTGTGACCATTGTCTTGAGATTTTGAATGTCCTCTTCCAAGGATTGTTGAAGTGCAGTGGCCTGAATTTTTCCTTTGTTAGAGAACTCTTTGAGGGAGTTCTTTAAAGAGCCATTTTCTTTCTCAAGGCATTCATTTTCTATACTTAGAGATGCATAGTCATTCATCAGACTCTCTTTCTCAGCACATACTAAATAATATGCATCTACGAGAACTGCTAGAGATTTTCAAGCTTCTTTTTAGAATAGGCATATAAATTGGGCCTGAGATCAGAAAATCATACCTTAGTTTCATCTGGATTAGTGTTAGTGTCAGGCTCAGAGTATTCCATGAGGGCAAGAGGTGTTTCAGCTGACTCTCCCTCTTCTGAATAACTTTCAGAGTCACTTATAGCTATTTGGGCCAGGGTGTGCTCTTCTTTTGCTTCAACCATGGAAAGTAGTGACTGATTATGAGAGTCCTCCTCATCATACTCATCACCATATTCTCCCATAGCAGCTAGGACCCTTTGAACTGCTAAGTCAGCTTCTTGAGAAGTCATCTTCCTATGAGATGGAAGGGTGAACTCTTGATTTTGATATTTGATCTTTTCTGTGATAGCCTTCTTATGTTTTATAGCCCACAAGGGACAGAATTTGATGAAGTGATCTGGACTGCCACACTTATGGCACAATTGAGCATCCTTTTCCTGAGCTTTAAGGGGATTCCTTTGAAGGCTTTGTCCCTTTTTGTACATTCTTTGTAACCTTCTAGTCACTAATGCAAGATTTTATTCCTCATAATCAACTACTTCAGTGGTCTTGAGAGAGATAGTCTTGTCTTTTCTGTTAGTTGCAATTTCCTTTCCTTGATTCTTCTTTAGTTCATAGGTTGTTAGATTTCCAATGAGTTCATCCATTTCTAGGGTATCTAAGTCTCTGGCTTCAGTGATTGCTTCAACTTTGCTTTCCTAAGATTCACACAATACACTTAGGAGCTTTCTAACAGCCTTTTCAGTAGGAATATCCTCTCCTAGGGAAAAGATTTCATTGAGAATAACAGTGAACCTTGTGTGCATATCTTCAATGGTTTCTCCTTCCTTCATCTTGAAGAGTTCATGTTGCCTGTTCAGGTTATCTATTTTTGCCTTTTTCATAGTAGTGGTACCTTCATGTGCAGTCTGCAGGGTGTCCCAAATTTACTTGGCATCTTGACAGGAAGAGATCCT
The DNA here is from genome assembly GCA_003996215.1 of Jaltomata sinuosa. Lineage (NCBI taxonomy): Eukaryota > Viridiplantae > Streptophyta > Magnoliopsida > Solanales > Solanaceae > Jaltomata > Jaltomata sinuosa. The sequence goes on from QJPP01007247.1 coordinate 387,319, forward strand.
ATTGTACTCATCAGGTCCAATACCACAGATCAAGATTTTTCTAGCTTTAGCATTGTTCTGAATGGTTGTTTTGTCAGCAACATTCCACTCCTTCCTGTCCTTGGGAACAAGTTCCTTCCCTTCCTCAACTGCCTTCATAGGGATAGTGGGGCCATCCAGAACAGCATTCCATAAGGCAGTACTTTTGCCCATGAGATGGTCCATCATTCTATTCTTCCACCAGCCATAGTACTTACCATTGAACAATGGTGGTCTTTTTTGATAGGACCCTTCTTGAGCAGTTGGAGGGGCAACCATTGGATCCTTTTCAGGTGTTAACCCTTAACAAAAAGACCTGCTTTGATACCAATTGAAGAAAGTTGGTGCCCACTAATTATCTCAGGAACCAGGTCCTTAGCACAATTCCACTTAAAGCAGTAAGTAAAATAACACACAAACTTTCATGTAAAAAACTCCCCAACTCCATGAGAAAAAACCACAAACTCACTTTTACTCACAACTTCAAGTTTTATGATTATAACTCAATAATCAAAGGAACTAACTCTAGTACCTAAACTTAAACAATAAACTTTTATTGTTTCAAACTCTCTCTCTCTCTCTATATATCTCAAGAAGCCAAACCCACTTCTTGTTACAAGCCTCACAACACACACACTCTATGTCCAATCAATCACGCTGGATTGAACTAAGAACAACTCTCTCTTGTGTCTTCTTTTGAATAGCTTGCTTGAGATCTCTATTGCTTGAGAATACTCCTTCTCAGCTTTTTTGCAATAGGTGATCGAATTCTTCTTAGCGCCAATACTTTTATAGAAGTCTCAAGCTCTCCTCTTCTTGAAAGGAAAAGACAACCCTTTCCTTGTAGGAGTTGATCGCCGCCTGGGATCTCTCCTTGTTGAACTTGGACGTTCCTTCTTTCTTCTTTCTTTACTCATTTTATTTTTTCCTTCTTTGACATGGATACTACCTTTTATAGTTTGTTTTCATAAATATCTTTTGAACAAAAATAGGTTTTGCCTCATTATCAAAACTTGTTGGACAAGGTTTCTTTAGTGTGAAAAATGAAGAGGAATATAGTATTATTTATAGATGGAGAATATTTTGAGAAGATAGAAAGATTTGAAATTTGAATTTCAAAATTTAAAGTTCACACTTCTAAGAATTTGAAATTTCAACTTTCAATGAGTTGAAGTTTGAACTTTAACTTTGAAGTTTGGAGTGTTTGGACTTAGAAATATAAATTTTAAATTTTTAAATTTCAAATTTAATATTTTCAAATTACATTATTATAAAATATAAAATACTACTACACTAGTACATTACATGATTATAAAATATAAATATATAATTCAAGTTCAAAATTTTAAATTGAAAACGATTATAATTATATCACACTTTAAAATTAATAACATTACATTACATGATTATACCTTAATTTTTAAATTTAAAATTTAAAAAAAATTTAGCCCATGATCGGCCCCCAAACTCGGCCAATGAAGGCCCACGTAATAAAACCGGACCGGCCTGAAAAACCCAAACCAAAAATGGGTGACAGACCTGGGAGCTGGCTAAGCATTTTGCTCAAAATTGCCCAGACAGGGCCGACCCATTTATGCTGGATCCGGACTGGCCCAGACCCTGAACCCGATGATCTTCTCCATTCGTGGGCCGGCCTGACCCGGACCGACCCGTTTGACAGTCTTAGTCTATACACCTTTGTTATATATTGATTCACGAGGTTGATAATATGGTCATGATATCTCGAATCTATAACCCAATATTTGTATTAATCTCATACCTATATTGCTAAACATCTAGTAATGATATGACAGTAACACAAACGAAGCTAAATCTTTCGTTTATTAACCAAACAAGGTGAACCAAGTATATCTCTATCCTAGCCAAATATCCGCTCTCTTAGAATTGCACCCTACTCTATTTGACCTTCGTTCTAAACTTTCTTCTCTCGAGTTCTATTCAAGAATATAGATTTATTCTACTAGTAGCTAAGCAGTAAAATGATAAGTTGTCACAACCCAACTACCGGGCCATGTGGGTGCCTACTCTAATCACCTAGATAGACGAACTCTTACCACCCGATCCAACAGGTGCTTGCGGAAAATAAATATAACAATATAATAGTCCAATTTTAATACGTGAAAACTTTTACAACCTTGTTTCAGGAAACATCTTTTACAAAGAAATACAATAAATTCTTTTTAAAAATTGAGAAAACAACTTACAACTTGAAAACAAACCCTCCTTAGAATCTAGTCTAAGCCAGTACAAGAGCTACTACAGGAGTAATACAAGGAAATGTGAAATGACACAACTTCCACCATAAAAACAAGAAGTAGAAGCTGTTGAAGATCGCCATCGCCCTATACCTAAGAAATATCACCAACCCTGCAACCAGACTATACCCAAAAAGGGTATAGCCAGAGTACAATCAGTACAAATACACGTACTAGTAGGCATCATCGGTCGACCCAAATTCGCTCGTACCATCATATAAGAAATCAAGGAGAATACATAAGTTAAATACTTCAACCCGTCAACATCCATACCTACCAATCTTAACCTTACATCAGTCCAACCACCTACCTATACATTGGGCCTCAAACCTTCTTGTCCATTCCGCTGCCAACTCCCCCCTTTTCTTAACCCACACCCGGCACTATGACTTCTCGAGTCACACTTATTACCTAGACTTCCCAAGTCACATTGATGGCCTAGACTTTCTAAGTTACCTTACACTAGTCCAATTACTAGTCCCGACCCAAACTACCACTCTGTTACCCAAGTGAATCCCTATGACCAAGCATCCACTAATAACCCAGCTAACTGCCAGACCAGACTAACTACACTCATGGTACTACTCACAGTATCCAGACCCTTCAAGGATCCCTAGGACGATTTCCCATCTTGATAATAATAGCCAGCAATACTACTCACGGCTCACAGCCTTCCTCTTAGCTTATCAGCCACATGAAAACAAATGACAACCATCAACACATTCAAGGAAAACAACACACTATAATACTTTTCACATAGCCTAGACTAACCAAGGATCCCCATAACCACACCTAAGTGTTTAACATGTGACCCGGTCTACACCATGACCAACCTAACATATAGATATAATTACCCGATCTCTCATGGACCATATGCAACAATCACATTTCAATAATATACAACCTGGTCCAATCATAGAACCATCAGAATGTAATGATCAGGTTCGTCATTATGGGTGAACCATTTGTGCTAATTCTTAGAGTTAGAAAACTCTGGATTTGGGAGTTTGAAATTCTGGACTAGGCTAGTCTCGGCTAGTTTTGGAGTGAGGTATGATCTAAGACAATCTGGGTAAGGATTGGGTTAAATGTCTTGATTTGAGCTAGTTTTTCATTTAGCTAATACATAAAGGAGTTTGGGGGACTTTTCGGGATCAAATTCGAGTAAGTGGAACTCTCGGAATTGAGGTTGACGTGAAGGGGTTGTTCCTGGACAATGAGAAAATAAGTGTGTTATAAAATAGACTAATTTTAGGGACTTTATGACTTTTTATCTTGTGTCAACCACCGTAGAGGTTGACACTCTGCCATAGCGGCCTCCGCTATAGTAGAGAAAATACAGCTATAGCAGAAGTCAATGTTGGTCAGCCTCTGCCATAGCGGATGACTCCGCTATGGCGGTACCGCTCTAGCGGAGTGGAATTCTATAGCGGAGCGCGATGAGATTTAATGCATAAACTTCCCCAAAATAATTTAGTTTTTCTTCAAGACATTTTGGGAGAAGAAGGGGGAGATTTTGGGCGATTTCCATCCGATTTTCACCGTTTTTCATCCTAAAGGTAAGGATTCTACTCCCTAAACTCCGTAATATCTTTCCTACGCTATAAAATTGTTAGGGGTGGACTTGTAGAATCCGGGGAAAAAGGAAATTCTAGGATGCTAGAGTTCTTGGGTATTGTTTATAGTTAATGAGTAATTATCACCAAGCTTAAATTCCCTAAATGTATCAGTATAAATGATAATCTTAGGTGAATTAATGGCGAAAAAGCCAAAAAGGGTTGGGATGATCATGGTTTGGCCTGGAGATTAGGATTTTGTATAATCCTGGTAATTTAGGCCAGTTAACTAACTATAGTGTTTATGTGTTTTTTACTAGACCAAGAACAAGCAAGGATGCTGAAAAAGGGAAAGCTCCGGCATTGTAGAGCTTAATTATTTGAGGTAGGTGATGGTTATTGATTCCCGTATGCATTGTATGTTTGTGTACTTTGGTCTAAGTATTGTATGTGTTGCATGTTTAGGGAATGATTAGGAATGTCTACGAGTCCTGTTTTGAGTCTTATGAAATGAACTAGGTGTTATTGCTTGTTGGTTTACAAGTGTTGATTGTTCATTGTTTGTGACTGTGGATTTATGTGACATTTGGTTGGCTCGGGTACCACGCCTGGTACGGGTATACTAACGGTTGGCTCAGGTACCACGCCTGATTAGGGTATACTAATGGTTGGCTTGGGTACCATGCCTGGTATGGGTATATTAATGGTTGGCTTGGGTACCACGCTTGGTACGGGAAATACTGACTGGTTGGCTCGGGTACCACGCCTGGTACGGGTTTACTTATTGCATTGTGCATTTGATTTGGTTTTATGAGTAGACTGGGCTGTGTTTTTAAATTATGATATTGTATTTTGGTCCTTGAGAGGCCGGGTTGTTATATTGATCTGTGAGTTTGGTCTTGGTGTAGACCGGGTGTTTGTTACATGGTGAGTTTGGTCTTGAGGTAGACCGGGTGTTATGTTACATGGTGATTTTAGTCTTGGGGTAGACCGGGTTATATGTTTGATACTTAGGTGTTGTCTAGAGGGGATCCAGGGTGGGTCCAGGATATGTATTGGGGTATAATTATTGTTTATTGTGGATCATTGATCATAGTTGTGAAAGTCGATTACATGTGGGGATAAGCTAGGGAGAGACTTGTAGTCTAGAAGTACCTATTGACTTGTTTACATGTTTCTTGTATTGTTACTTGACTTTTGTATTGTTAATATACTGTTTATTTAGAATTGGCTGATGATCTTACCAGTACACGGTGGTTGTGTACTGATACTGCACTTGCGTTTCTTTTATGAGTACAAAAAATCTTTCGATGGTTGACGCACGACCTCACATATAAGCCTAATACTTCAAGATATCAAGGATGAGCTGTTCGATCGAGCTGCCTTAGTTTATTTCTTATTGGTTGTAGCCCACTTGTTTTGGGCTTAGACTATTGCTTATTTTGGGGTTGCATCCCCGTACTCTAGATTTTGATAGCGTTTTGGTACGATGACTTTCAGATTCTAGGGAGGGATTTTTCGCAGGTTATTTATAAAAGATTTAGACCATTTTGAATTGCTAATTTATTTCTTGCATTCTGGTTTTATGCTATTAGAATGGTTAAGTTCGGGGTTGTTGATGGTTCGTTCACCTGAGGGTTGTTGGGTGGGTGCCACTCACGGCGGTCTGGGCCATGACGAAGATAGTATCAGAGCCCTAGGTTAATTGATGTCATCGTACAAAAACAGGTCTAGTAGAGTCTTAAGAAATGGTACAGATACGTCTGTACTTCTTCGCGGGAGGCTATAGGACTTTAGGAAAAATATCTCTTCTTTCTTCTTTCGTGCTGTAACTTGATTCCAATTGGTATCTGGTGATACAAATTGGTATCTAACTCTTTTACTCTTCTGTCCGTAGATGGTTAAAACCAGGAACAACAGAGCTAGAGTGGCGGTCCCAGTAACGGATCTGACTGCCAGAGGTAGGGGCAGGGGTAGGGGCAGGGGTAGGGGCATAGGTTGAGGTAGAGCCACACCCTCCAGGTCTGGAGCTCAAGCTACTATAGGAGCGCGAGAATCAACCCCTCCCCTACCCCAGGAATAGGTTGCCAAAGATGTGAAAGTTGTTGTAGAGGATGATGGGGCGCAAGCGGAGGCAGCACCGGCTGGAGGTGCAGGCCTTCCCTCTATGACGCCCGAAGCATTTCATCAGGTTTGAAACTTCTTGAGTGGTTTGGTTGGTGCCGAAGCCACCCCCGCGGGTGTTGCAAATAAGGCTCTGGGCACTTAGCCAACAGACCCTACAGCTCTTAGGATAGATGTAGCTTCAGGCACATGTGATTTCTACAGGCCAATACTAGGCACGGTAATGACAGGAAATGAATATGTGATGCTGACCAAGTTTCTCAAGCTGAAACGTCCCATATTTTAGGGTACTGATAGGGAAGATGCGTATGAGTTCATCTTGGACTGCTATGAAAGGTTGCACAAGCTGGGTATCGTGCGACAACATGGGGTGGAGTTTGCCACATTCCAGCTGCAGGGTGATTCTAAGCAGCGGTGGAGATCTCATGTGGAGTGTCGGTCATCTGTTTTGCCTTTATTGACTTAGGAGGAGTTTCATGCTCTATTCTTGGAGAAGTACGTACCCTGTACTTTGAGGGACCGGAAAAAGGATGAGTTCTTGGTTTTGGAACAGGGAAACATATCAGTCTATGCTTATAAGGCAAAATTCCATGCTTTCTCTCATTTCGCTACTCAGTTGTTGGGTTCAGAAGAAAAGAGGGTTTGATTGTTCATGAAGGGTCTGAATACTGAACTGCAGGTGTTGTCCGTGCACATGACTTCGACAGGGAAAGGATTCAATAAAGTGGAAGATTATGTAAATAAACTTGAGGGAGTCAAGCAAGCGGGGTAGGCTAAAGTGTTAGCCAAGAAGCCCCGGAATGAGGGGAATTATGGTGGCTTGTACTCTAGGGGCCATAGTCAGCAAGTATACTCCACCCGTCCTATTCAGTCAGCTCTACCCGCTGCTACAGGTGGTCATCCGAGAGCTAATCAACATTTTTCAGCTCCTAGAGTCCAGATAGCTTCCTACACATCTTCCAGGAGGCCTACACTTGATCGTGGTTGTTTCCATGGTAGTGATCTAGGCCACTTTAAGAGGGAGTGCCCTCATAGACAGACTGGCAATCAGGTTCAGCAGTAGTCTAAGGATGTGGTCCCAGCAGGTAGAGGTGGTTATGCTATAGGTCGTCCACAGGGTGGGTGAGATAACTTTTAGATAGGCCAGAGAGACAGAGGAAATAGCGACGCGGGCAGGGGTTTGGCGCAGCCAGTCAAGGAAGTAGCTCAGATTGATGACCGGGCTCAGTGTTATGCATTTCCAGGGAGGACCGAGGCTGAGGCATCAGATGTGGTGATCAGAAGTACCATTATTGTCTGTGATAGAATGGTTTCGGTACTATTTGACCTATGTTCTACATATCTTATGTGTTTGTGAGTTTTTCTTTGGGTCTGGACTTGATATGTGATATCCTTGATTCCCCTATCCATGTTTCTACCCTGGTTGGAGATTCCATGATTGTGACTCATGTTTATCGTAATTATTCTATTGTATTTTTTTGGGTTGCATACGTGGGTAGACTTGGTAATTCTGGATATGGTAGACTTCGACGTCATTTTGGGCATGACCTGGTTATACCCTTATCATGTTGTGTTGAATTGTAACTCTAAGTCTGTGGCTCTAGAAATTTTTGGTAAGGCTAGGCTAGAGTGGGAAGGAGTGTACAAGGTCAAGCCAGTCAAGGTGATATCATTTGTTCGGGCTAGAAAGCTAGTGGGGAAGGGGTGTCTAGCCTTTTTGGCTCATCTCCCGGATGATTGCGTGGAGTCCTCATCTATTGAGTCACTTCCAGTTGTTTCAGAGTTTTGATAGGTGTTTCCAGTGGATTTTCCTGGTATGCCTCCAGACAGGGATATCAATTTCTGTATCGACTTGGAGTCGGGCACTAGCCCAATTTCTATCCCTCCTTATTGTATGGCTCCTATAGAGTTAAGGAGCTTAAGTCTCAGCTTCAGGAACTCCTTGATAATGGATTTATCCATCCCACTGCTTCGCCTTGGGGTGCTCTGGTCTTGTTTGTGAAAAAGAAGGATGGTAGTATGCGGATGTGCATAGATTACAGGCAACTGAACAAGGTCACCATCCAGAATAAGTACCTTTTACCCCGTATTGATGATCTTTTTGACCAGTTACAGGGTGCATCCATGTTTTCAAAAATTGACTTGAGGTCGGGATATCATTAGTTAAAGATTAAGCGTGAGGACATTCCTAAGACTTCTTTTCAGACTCGGTATAGACATTACGAGTTCTTAGTGATGCCGTTTGGGTTAACTAATGCACCGACAACATTCATGAGTTTGATGAATATGGTGTTTAAATCTTACTTGGATTCGTTTGTCATCATTTTTATTGATGATATTTTGATCTACTCCAAGAGTAGGGAGGAGCATGCTGAACATCTCCGTATAGTGTTGGACATTTTGAGTCATCAAAGGCCTTATGCGAAGTTCTCCAAGTATGAGTTCTGGTTGACTGCAGTAGCATTCTTGGGGCATGTAGTGTCAGAAAAGGGGTTGATGGTAGATCCCCAGAAGATTGAGGCAGTCAAGAGTTGGGTCCGACCTAGCTCGGGCCGTGCAGGCACCTACTCTAATCTACTAGATAGGAGAACCCTTACCACCCGAACCAATATGCAATGCGGAAAAGAAAATAACCATTAAGTAAGTCCCTTTTTGTCACGATCCAGACCGCCGTGAGTGGCACTCACCCAACCCCAGGTGAGCGAACCATCACTTCCCCGAACTTAACCATTCTAACAGCTCAAAACCAATGTGCAGAAAATAAACTAGAAATCAATAATAAGGAAACAACTTCATTTACTTAACCTGCAAAAAAATACCCCCTAGAATCAGAAAGTCGTAGTACCAAAATGATCTACCAAAGAATACGGGGATGCAACCCCAAAATAAGGAAAAATACTAAACCCAAAACAAGTGGGCTACAACTCTAAAGATAGATTCAAGGCAACTCGATCGAAGCAGCTCACCCTTGAAGTCTGGAAATGCTGGGACTACAAATGAGGTCGCGTGTCAGCCACTGGAAGATTGCATGTACTCACAAAAGAAAAGCAAGTGCAGTATCAGTAGACCACCACTGTATACTGGTAGAATCATCAACCAGTTTCAAATATACAATGAATGAGTAGTACAAAAATCAAGTACAAGTGCAAGAACACATAATCCAGTTACTAATCAATTTTTAGACTGCAAATCTCCTCCTAACTTGTCTATACAAATCAACCATTGTTACACGAAAATCAATGCAAACAACAACCTCTTATCTATATAACCCGGACCTACCCTGAGATCCCCTCGAAACAAAACCTAAGTGTTAACAAGCAAATCCGGTCTACACCAAGACCAACTCTAAGATCAAATACAACAATAACCCGACCTCTCAAGGACCATAAGCAATTATCACATTTCAACAACATAGCCCGGTCCACTCATAGAACCAACAACAAGTGCAAAATACAATAATATCAATGTGATAATACAGTAAAATAAACCCGTACCGTGCATGGTACCTGAGCCAACCGTTAGTATACCCTGTATCATGCGTGGTACTCGAGCCAACCATTATTATATTCCATACCAGGCGTGGTACTCGAGCCAACCGTTAGTATCTTCTGTATCAGGTATGGTACCCGAGCCAATCGAATGTTAAACAATCCACAATCACAATAATGAACAATTAACTTGTAAAACTAACAAGCAAAATGCACAGTTCAACCAGACTAATAAAATAGGACTATTAGACATTTCTAAGCATTCCCTAAGTCATGCATCTCATACAAATACTTATATATAAGTATTCAAACACACAAAGTATACAGAAATCAACCATCACCTACCTCGAATAAGCAAGCTCTACAGTGCCAGAGCTTTTCCCCTTCCAGGATCCCTTGCTTGTTCTTGGTCTTTAGGATGAAAAACTATGAAAAACCTGTAGAAATCGCCCAAAATCGCCCCCTTCTTCTCCCAAAACAAGTTGCAGAAAAACTAAACTATTTTGGGGAAGTTTCTGTATTAAATTCCATCACGCTCCGCTATAGCGGTACCACCGTAGCAGAGTCAACCGCTATGGCGGAGGTTGACTGACTTGACTTCCGCTGTAGCGGTAATTTCTCTTCTACAGTGGAGGTTGCAATGGTGGAGTTTCCACCGCTATAGCAGTTGACACAGGACAGAAAGTCGTAAAATCTCCAAAACTAGTCCATTTTACAACACACTTATTTTCCCGATATTCCGAAGCAAGCTCTTCACGTCAACCTCAATTCCGGGAGTTTTACTTATCCGAATTTGATTCAAAAAAGTCCCCTGGACTCCTTTATGTCTTAGCTACATGGAAAACTAGCTCAAGTCAAGACATCTAGCCAATCCTCTTCTGGATTTCCCTAGACTATACCTTGCTCCAAATCTGGCTGAGCTAGCCTAGCCTAGAATTTCAAACTCCCAAACTCGGAGTTTTTTAACTCTAAAACTTGGAACAAATGGATTAACCATAATGACGGACCCAATCGTTAAAACAGATACCAATTTACCCATCGTTAATCCCCGAACAATCAAGCCTAAAATTACAAAAATAATTGAAGGAAAATGTAGTACCTGAATCCTCAAACAAGTGAAGGTACTTGTACCGCATGTCCTTCTCGATTTCCCAAGTGACTTCCTCTATCAGACAATGCTTCCATTGAATCTGCACCATATTAATCACCTTTGTCCTCAATTTTTGGACATCTCGAGAAAGAATCAAAATGAGTTCCTCCTTATAGCAAATATCCTTATAAAAAAGAACCTCATCCCACTTGATGATGTAATCCCATCCCCATGGTATCGCTTAAGCATGGATACATGAAATACCGGATGGACACCCGACAAACTAGGCGGCAGTGCTTACTTGTAAGCCATTAGTCCCACAATCTCGAGAACCTCAAACGGACTGATAAATCGAGGGCTAAGCTTGCCTTTATTACCGAACCGCATAACTCCCTTCATTTTTGACACCTTCAACAACACCCGTTCACCAACCTGAAATTCCATGTCCCGGACCTTGCAATACACATATTCCTTCTGCCTGCTTTGGGAAACTAACAATTTGGTCTGAATGCGTCTTACTTTTTCCTGCGCTTCCCTTACCAATTCCACGCCCAAAGGTTTCACATCGCCTTCCTCAAACCACCCAATCAGTTATCTACAACCCCTCTCATACAATGCCTCGAATGGTGCCATATCGATACTGGAGTGGTAGCTATTGTTGTATGAGAACTCTCACAATGGTAGAAACTGGTCCCAATGAACCCTGAAGTCCATCACACATGCTCTCAACATGTCCTCTAATACCTGGATCGTTCTCTCCGACTGACCATCAGTCTGAGGATGGAAGGCTGTACTAAAGGTGAGTTATGTACCCAACTCTTCATGCAACTTACCCCAAAACATAGAGGTTAACTGTGTACCCTTGTCTTAAATGATGGACAATGGCACCCCATGAAATTACACAATCTCCTTCACGTAGATATTAGCCAATTGCTACGAATTGTAATTTACCTTGACCAGAATGAAATGTGTAGACTTGGTCAGCCTGTCAACAATAACCCAAATTGAGTCATACTTCTCCAACATCTTGGGAAGACCCACCATGAAATCCATGGCTATTCTCTCCCACTTCCACTGTGGAATTGACATACTCTGAAGTAGTCCTGCAGGTCTATGATGCTCATATTTTACCTGCTGACAGTTCTGACACTTGGACACAAAATCCACTACGTCCCTTTTCATCCCAAGACACCAGTAACATTGCTTCAAGTTCCTGTACATTTTGGTCACATCCGGATGAATTGAGTACCGCAAACCGTGAGCTTCTACTATGATTTTCTGAATTATATCATCAACCCGAGGAACACAAATCCTGTCTCTGAAATTTAGTACTCCACCAGAGTCTAGCGTGACATCCCTAGACTTCCCTGGATATTACCTTACCTCAGAGCTTACTCAGTTTTGGATCCTAAAACTGCTTGGCCTTTATCTCCTCTATGAAAGTGGCCTTGACCCCAAAGCAGGCCAATAGCCCACCTCGTTCTGAAATACCTAAGTAAATGAACTTGGACTCCAATGCCTGAACTTCCCTGTCAATACCATTGAACGTAGGAGGTTTCAGCTTGAGAAACTTTGTCAGCATCTCATGTTCATTTCCTGTCATCACTGGGCCTAGCATTGGCCTGAAGAAGTCACCTGTGCCTGAAGCTGCATCCATCCTAGGAGCCGTAAGATCTGCTGGCTGAGTGCCCAGAGCCTGATTTGTAAGTTCTGCGGGTATGGCTTCAACACCAACTAGACCACTCAAGATATTCCAAGATTGCTGGAAGGCTTATGGTGTCATAAAAGAAATGCCTTCACCTCCAGCCGGTGCCGCCTCTACCTCAGCCTGTGCCCCATCATCCTCCACAACCACTTCCACATCTTTGACAACCTATTCCTGAGGTGGGGGAGGGGTTGCTTCACACTCTGCTACACCAGCCTGAGCTCCACCCCTGGCGGGCGTGGCTCTACCGCGTCCTATGCCCCTTCCCCTGCCTCTACCACAGACCGCCAGGCCCGCTGCTGGGACTTTCGGTCTAGCTTCATTGTTTCTTATGTTAACCATCTGTGGACAGAAGAGTGAAAGAGGTTAGATACCAATTTGTATCACCAGATACTAATTAGAATTAAGTTATAGTACAATGAAAGAAAGAAGAGATAGTTTTCCAAAAGTTCTATAGCCTCTCGAAGAAAAGTACGGACGTCTCCGCACCATTCCATAAGACTCTATTAGACTTGTTTTGGTACGATGAGATCAACAAACCTAGGGCTCTGATACCATCTTTGTCATGACCCAGACTGCCGTGAGTGGCACTCACCCAACCCCAGGTGAGCGAACCATCACTTCCCCGAACTTAACCATTCTAACAGCTCAAAACCAATGTGCAGAAAATAAACTAGAAATCAATAATAAGGAAACAACTTCATTTACTTAACCTGCAAAAAAATACCCCCTAGAATCAGAAAGTCGTAGTACCAAAATGATCTACCAAATGTCTAGAATATGGGGATGCAACCCCAAAATAAGGAAAAAGACTAAGACCGAAACAAGTGGTCTACAACTTTAAAGATAGATTTAAGGCAGATCGATCGAAGCAGCTCACCCTTGAAGTCTGAAAATGCTGGGACTACAAATGAGGTCGCGTGTCAACCGCTGGAAGATTGCCTGTACTCATAAAAAAAAAGTGCAGTATCAGTACACCACCACTGTGTACTGGTAGGATCATCATCCAGTTTCAAATATACAATAAATGAGTAGTACAAAAATCAAGTACAAGTACAAGAACACATAATCCAGTTACCAATCAATTTTTAGACTACAAATCTCCTCCTAACTTGTCTCTACAAATCAACCACTATTACACGAAAGTCAACGCAAATAACAACCTCTTATCTATATAACCCGGACCCATCCTGGGATCCCCTCGAAATAACACCAAAGTGTTAACAAGCAAATCCGGTCTATACCAAGACCAACTCTAAGATCAGATACAAAATAACCCGGCCTTTCAAGGACCATAAGCAATTATCACGTTTCAACAATATAGCCCGGTCCACTCATAGAACGAACAACAAGTGCAAAATGCAATAATATCAATGTGACAATGTAGTAAAATAAACCCATACCAGGCATGGTACCCGAACTAACCATTAGTATATTCCGTACCAGGCGTGGTACCTGAGCCAACTGTTAGTATATTCCGTACCAGGCGTGGTACCCGAGCCAACCATTAGTATATTCTATATCATGTATGGTACTCGAGCCAACCGAATGTCAAACTGTAACAGCCCAAGACTTAAACTGGCCAAGTAAACTCAGAACCCAGCAAGATACTTCACTGGCTGACCATCACGGGCAGCGCCACGGGCGTTGTAGCTGCGATGGGCCATGACATGCGCCATGAAGGGGGGGGGCTACACTTGTGTGTTAACCCAAGTCCTCTCCCTCCAGTCGACGGGTGGTCACGACATGCGTCATAGGTACGACGGCCTGTGGGGACCCACTATCACAAACCTCCAGAACCCCCTCACTTCCCAGCTTAGCCGGACCAATAGGCTACGCCACAGGCGTTGCCGCTGCGATGGCCCGTGGGATTCAGCCATTGGGATCCTCCAGTAGCCCACTCCTCAGGTAAGTTGGCACGATGCCTTGGCTGATGGGCCGTCATAGGTACGACGCCCATCGGGTAGCCCGTGAGGTGGCTCTTTTCCTGTAGTTTCCTATTTAAGTCCCAAAGACATTTTTGTCATTACCCACCCTTTTAACTCCTAAATGATTTGTTTTTGACTATTTAAAGAAGGGTTTTCATCCTCATTAGCCTAATTTCCTTCTCAAATATTCATTCTACTACCAAAAGGAAAAGTTCTCTCAATGCTCCAAGTCTCAAGCTCCAAGATCAAGTCTCCTAAATCTTTTCAATTTAAAGTGGGTTAGCTTCAATCAAAGTATGTGGGTATTAAACAATAGGTTCCTTTCGCCCTTGTGCCCAAAACCCCCAATTCTTGCTTTGAATTATGAACTTATGAATTTAGGGTTTTGATCTAAATTGGGGAAAACTTTATGAAATCAGTTTCTATACTTAAATTCATGATATCTTAATACTTATTTATGATTTGATCATGATTTATTTATGAGATTTAAAAGCCCAAGCATTGAAGTTGATTTCTAGCATGATTCCCTTGAATTGCATATTTTCAAGTGTAATTGGACATGATTAGATATCATGACCTTAAGAATTTATGAAATTGCATGCCTAATTCTTCAAGTATGAATTTAGAATGAAAAGTAAGATTTGAATTATGTCTATGCTTTACTTTAAGAACTCATGATATGAGAATTGCATGGTACCCGATATGGCTCCATGCTTTTCAAAGAAGATTTTGGTATTCGATTATACCTTCATGAATTTATGAGTTATATGCATGATTTGGGAGTAGTATTTAGCACCAAGTGATGAGGGTTCGATTATCCAAGTCTAAAACTATGTTGCCAGCGTATGTTATGATATTCCCTATGGGCTTATGAGAGTGGATCCACATCTTGATTATGGTGTCCTGTGCTTAGCGGGCATTATGACAGCTTTGCCAACTAGGGTTATATAGTTGGGTATGGTGATTTGTTCCTTGGCAGGGTTCAAGTCAGCTTTGCTAACTAGGGTTATATAGTTAGATTCCATGTAGCTCACATGATCTATTATCGGTTATAAGAAACTCCCGTATGAAAGCCTTTGACTTACTTAAATTTATGATATCTACTTTGAGTTTTGACTCTTATTTCATGATTTACTACTCATATTATGATGTTTACCTCTAATAACTTCCTCATGCATGAACTAAGCTTTATTTATGGTTTAAGTATGTTATCATCATATTCATGCATATCTCACATACTCGGTACATCCTATAATACTAACGCATATCTTGCGCTGTATCCTTTGATGATGTAGATTCAGGTGTTCCTCCTCAGTCCCGTGGCTAGAGCTTCCAGGCCACTCTTTGTCGGCTGTGGGTGAGTCTTCTTAGGTCGATGACTAGTTATATTCTTAGTTGTGTTGGTTACTTTTTTCCGTACTTTGAGTTAGCTAGGGTCCTGTCCTAGCAACTCTTTATGTCATGAATAGAGGCTTTTTAGACATAGACAACTTTTGAGTCTCTTTCTAGATTTGTATCCCTATTCGACTGATTATCCATTTATGTGATTCTGGATTTATCTATTATGCTTCTGCTTATTGTATGTTTTGCTTGAGTATGCTATGACCAAGGGTTAATCTAGGGCACTTGTGTCCCGAATCCCGTGTTATGCCTAGGGGGTAGCCTCGGGGCGTGACAAACTTGGTATCAGAGCCTCAGGTTCAAGAGTCATAGGATGTCTACAAGCCACATCAAGTAGAGTCTCTTTCATGTGTGTGAATCACACCACACATATGAGAAAGAAGCTATGAGGTGTCTTAGAAAACTTCACTTCTTTCATGATCATATCATGCGATAGAGCTTAGCTCTAATGTTCCTCTAATCTTTACCTTGTACATTTCAGATCATGCCTCAACGTGCTATGCCTAACCAAGCCGCCCGAGAGGCTTCTTCTCCAGTTCAGGCCCCCGAGGTCACTAATGAGGAGTTCAAATATGCCATCCATTTACTAGCCCAGACCTTGGCCGCTCAGCCCAATCATCAGACTCCTGCCCCTATCCATCCTCAAGATGGGGTAGCGGCCCGAGTTCGTGACCTTATCTGTATGAACCCGCCTGAGTTCTTGGGTTCGAAGGTGAATGAGGACTCGCTCAACTTTATTAATGAAGTGAAAAAGATATTTAATGTCATGCAAGTGGTTGGTGCTGATTGTGTGGCTCAAGGATGTAGCTCATATCTGGTTCACACAATGGAAGGAAGCTAGAGCTAGG
This sequence comes from Jaltomata sinuosa, assembly GCA_003996215.1. Taxonomy (NCBI): domain Eukaryota; kingdom Viridiplantae; phylum Streptophyta; class Magnoliopsida; order Solanales; family Solanaceae; genus Jaltomata; species Jaltomata sinuosa. The sequence goes on from QJPP01007247.1 coordinate 403,753, forward strand.
GATTTGGTCCCTATAACTTGGGAGTGTTTCGAGAGAGGTTTCCTTGACCGGTTCTTTCCACGAGAGTTGAGGCAAGCTAAGGTGGAAGAGTTTGTGAAATTAAGACAGGGATCTATGATTATTCAGGAGTACATCTTGAAGTTCACTCAGTAATCTAGTTATGCCCCCTCTATGGTAGTAGACCCGCATGATCAGATGAGCAAGTTTATCTACGGTGTTTCAAATTTGGTGAAAAAGGAGTGTAAGACTGCTATGATGTCAGGTGATATAACCATTTCTAGGCTCATGACCCATGCTAACCAAATCGAGGGAGACAGGCTTAGGGAGATGGCTAGGGAGATTAAGAGGGCTAGATATGAGGGTTCAGGTTTCAGTCATCAAAGTTCCGTAGGTGGACATCGCTTCTCATTTCCGAAGAAATCATCAGGCCCCCTTCTCTCTTCAGCTAGTACTCCTACCCAAGCCTCCAAGCCTCATCATGATCAGAGTGGTAGAGGAGTTGGTTCTATTTCTCAGGGGAGTGTTGCGAAGGGGTCTACTTACCCCGCTTGCGGCAAGTGTGGGAGGAGTCATCCCGGTGGGTGCTTAGCTGGTTCAGGCAGTATTTTTGGTTATGGTCAGACTGGACATCATATTAGAGACTACCCTTCAGCTAGGAAGGGTAGGGAGGTAGTAGGACTCAGTCTACCCCAACAGCTTCAGGAGGTCGACCAGCCCAGCAGGGCACAATTCCTAGTTCTGGTGGTCAGCGCCAGAACCGCCTTTATGCTATGTCCTCTCGTTAGGATTAGGAGGGTTCCCCATATATTATTACTGGTATGTTGAAAGTCTTCTCTTTTGATGTGTATACTTTATTGGACCCCAGTGCCTCCTTATCTTTTCTGACCCCTTATGTGGCATGTAAGTTTAAAGTTTGTTCTGAATTGCTTTTAGAACCCTTTTGTGTCTCTACTCTTGTTGGTGAGTCAGTCCTATCCAAGAGGATCTACCAAAATTGCCCTATCTCAGTCCTTCATAGAGTCACTTTAGCAGATCTAGTAGAGTTGGAGATAACTGATTTTGATGTTATTCTTGGTATGGATTGGTTGCATGCTTGTTATGCTTTGGTTAATTGCCATACTCGGGTTGTCAGTTTCAAGTTTCCTAACAAACCCATATTAGAGTGGCAAGGTAGTCCCCCATCCTTGAAAGGTCATTTCATATCTTATCTCAAGGCTAGGAAGATGATCTCTAAGAGTTATGTGTATCATATTGTTCGAGTTATGGACACGGAGTCCGAGACCCCTTTTTTCTAGTCAGTTCCTGTTGTGAGTGAGTTTCCTGAGGTGTTTCCCGAGGATTTATCGGGAGTCCCTCTCGAGTGGGAGATCAACTTTGGGATAAACCTCATTCCAGATACGCATCCTATCTATATTCCTCCCTATAGAATGGCTCCAGCGGAACTTAAAGAATTGAAGGATCAGTTGAATGATCTTCTTGATAAGGGTTTCATCAGGCCTAGTATATCTCCTTGGGGTGCTTCAGTGTTGTTTATGCGTAAGAATGATGGTTCTCTCTTGTCACGACACAACCTACCGGGCTGTGCAGACGCTTACTCTAACCACCTAGATAGACGAACCTTACCACCCGTCCAACAGGTAACAAGCGGAAATTAAAGTAAACTATTAAATCAAACCATTTTATACATGAGGAATCTCCTTTTTCAAAACATGTTCAAGAAAATAGACTACTAAGAACTTGTGGAAAAACCTTTACAATATTGTAAACACCCTCCCTAGGATCTAGTCTAAACAGGTACAAGAGCTACTACCGGATGACACAAAGAGGGAAAAGACACAACTTCTGCCATGGAATCAAAGACAAAAGTTGCTGAGGACCTCCTCGTCGTGAACCTATGAAACATCACCAACCTGCAACCAGACTATACCAAAAAGGTATAGCAAGAGTAGAGTTAGTACAAACACACGTACTGGTAGGCATCATCGGTCGACCCGAATCTACTCCTACCATCATATATGAAAAATAGGAAAACATGATGGTAACTGATATAACTTGGTTCCCATCCACTAACGCTCTTCTGCTGCCAACTCCCTCATTCCTCAGACTTTTGAGTCACACAATCCTTAGACTCCCCAAGTCACCTAACCCTAGACTTACCAAGTCCCAATATCCTTCGCCAAGTCCATGCCCATCCCTGGACTACCCTTCCCTTGCCTAAGTCAACTGTGCTAATTATCCTTCAGACTTAGCCCGGCCAATTGCCCAACTCAACCACTCATACTCGTACGTTACTCACCAGGGTCTGACCCCCTCCTCACAGATCTCTAGTAAACCTTATGATATGTTCACAACAACTATTACCACAATTCCAGACTCTCAGTGTTCCTCCCAAATCTAACCATCACATGAATCCGCCTAGAAACCCTTGCTACATTTATTAACCTCATTAGAATTGCATCTAACTCCCTTTTTGAGTCACATAACTTGGGCCCTCCAAGGATCCCCTTAAACGCCCTCAGTTTAACACGCTAACCCGGTCTATACCGAGACCGACCCTTAGTTATTAACCACAATTAATCCCCAATCATCGAGGCACACTCAATAACAACGGCCTGCAAGCATATATACATGAATAACCTCCCCTTTCTATTATCTGGACCCATCCTGGGATATCTTCTAAACTACACCTAAGTGTCAATGATCAACCCGGCCTAAACCAAGACCAACACAATAGTTATACAGAAATTCTCGGCCACTCAAGGACCACCCATTGACATCACGATTCCATAACAGCCCGGATCACTCGAGGAACCAATAATAATATAACATTTCAATAAGCAACTCGGTCCACTCACGGAACCAATATCAGTCAATGTAATACGATAATCACAATGCAATATGCAATAAAGTAAACCCATATCAGGCATGGTACCCGAGCCAACCGTTAGTATCCCGTACCAGGCATGGTACCCGAGCCAACCGTTAGTATTCCCTTACCAAGCATGGTACCCGAGCCAACCGAATGTCAATAATCCATAGTCAATAGATGAACACACACAACTTGTAAACCCACAAGTAAACACACCGTTCAACTTACAGACTGTAAAACAGGAACCTAGACATTCCGCACAACTTCCCTAAGCAATGTAATTCATACAAACACTTAGATATGAGTACAAGAATATACACATTCACAGAAATCGTAAGCCATCGCCTACCCCATTTCGGATACAACAATGAACCATCAAACCCCGTTCGACGACTATCCCTGGTTCACACTTTTATTTAATCGCATGTAACTAGTGAATTCCCTTTTTACATAGTCATATAAGCAGCTACCCAATTTCCTCTTCCTAACCTTGGCAAGACCGCCACTACGTCTCAAGTCATAACATTCTTGAAATCCCACCTAGGAGTTTCCTATTCCCATTTTTCGTGGCTCCCAAGCGCTTCCTCGAGTCCCTGAACCTTTTCTGACATACTAGTCTCTTGACCTATCAGTTTATCATGCCCTGATAACTCATATAATCACATTACACAGTCACAAGACCAACCATATACTTCGTACATCCTAGAACCAATACAACCAAACCCGAATCCACCAGACTCCGTGCCCGAAGGCCTAAAATATGGATTCTCCATTTCTACTATACATTCAAGTACGAAAAGTAAACAGGTCTAACTACTCATAAAAACCTAGCCTACCTGGGCGCCAAACAGCTGCAATGGTGCATTTATGGCTCCATGACTGCGTTCCCGACTGGACATTGATCCTGGAATCCGCTGTTCCGCGTCCCTTCAGCCATGGCCCCTCCCCCTCGTGATTTCCCAGCCTTGGAGCAACATGAGAGTATTTTTGGAAGAACCCTCGTATATTTCCCAACTGAGGAGAAGAATTTTTTTAATAAAATTCTATCACAAGCTATTGCCTCCCACAACTCCGATATAGCGGTCTGCCTTATCGCGATAGTGGTTCCGCTATAGCAGAATTAATACCACTATAGCAGTGTGACATCATCCTGGATCATCTCTGAAAGATCAGAAATTTTCTATGATGTCACCATACGTACCTCAAATTTATTTTAATTCATTTTCCCTAATTTTGAACTCGAGGAATTTTGATATAATGACAGACCCGGTCATCACATCTCTGGATGTGTATTGATTACCGACAATTGAATAAGGTCACAATTAATAATAAGTATCCCATCCCTAGGATTGATGACTTGTTCGATCAGCTTCAGGGTGCTAGTTGTTTCTCTAATATTGATCTTAGATCCGGGTATCATCAGCTTCGAGTTAGGGATTATGATATTCCAAAGACAACCTTCAGGACCCGGTATGGTCACTATGAGTTTGTAGTCATGTATTTTGGACTAACCAATACTCCCACAGTTTTTATGGATTTGATGAACTGGGTGTTCAAGCAGTATCTGGACTTATTTATGATTATGTTCATTGATGATATCCTTATCTATTCTTGGAGTGAACAGGAGTATGCAGGCCACTTGAGAGTTGTGTTGCAAACTCTCAAGGATGTCAGTTGTTTGCTAAGTTTAGCAAGTGTGAGTTTTGGATGCAGTATGTGGCTTTTCTGGGTCACATTGTGACAGGAGATGGTATTCGTGTAGATTCGCAAAAGATTGAAGTAATGAAGAACTGGCCTAGACCTACTTCCCCATCGGATATTTAGAGTTTCTTGGGTTTGGCTGGTTATTACAGGAGGTTCGTGGAGGTGTTCTATTCCATTGCTTCACTTTTGACTCGATTGACTCAGAAAAAGATAAAATTCCAGTGGTCAGATTCGTGTGAGAAGAGTTTTCAAGAATTAAAGACTAGGTTGACCACCGCTTCAATGTTGACCCTACTCGAGGGTTTGGATGATTTTGTGGTTTATTGTGATGCTTCTAGGGTCGGGTTGGGTTGTTTGTTGATGCAGCGAGGAAAAAGTAATTGCTTATGCTTCTAGACAGCTTAAGACTCATGAGAAGAACTACCCTACTCATGATCTTGAGTTGGCAGCCGTGGTTTTTTCTTTGAAGATTTGGAGGCATTACTTGTATGGCATTCATGTGGATGTGTTCACCGATCACAATAGTCTCCAATATGTGTTTACTAAGAAAGAATTGAATTTGTGACAAAAAAGATAGCTTGAGCTTCTTAAGGATTATGACATGAGTGTGCTTTACCATCCGGGTAAAGCCAATGTTGTGGCAGATGCACTTAGTAGACTATCAATGGGTAGTGTGGCCTTGATTGAAGATGGGAAGAAGGAATTGGTGAAAGATTTTCCCGATTGGAAGTGCAACTTATGGACTCTTCTGAGGGTGGTGTTATTATTCAGAATGGTTCCGAGTCTTCCTTGGTAGCTGAGGTGAAGGCAAAGAAAGACAGTGATCCAATTTTGCTTCAGCTAAAGGGTGCAGTTCATCAGCAAAGGGTTGAGGTTTTCTCCTAAGGGGGAGATGGTGTGCTTCATTATCAGGGTCGATTGTGTGTGCCAGATGTGGATAGGTTGAAACAGCAGATTTTTACTGAGGCTCACAGTTCTCGATATTCCATTCTCTCCAGTGCCACCAAGATGTACCGTGACCTACGGGAATTCTATTGGTGGAATGGTATGAAGAGGGATATATCCGACTTTGTGGCTAAGTGTCCCAACTGTCAGCAAGTGAAGGTCGAGCACCAGCGACCGGGTAGCATAATTCAGGATATTGACCTTCCTACTTGGAAGTGGGAAGTGGTCAATATGGACTTCATTACGGGTTTGCCTCGTACTCGAAGGAAACATAATTCTATTTGGGTGATTGTCGACCGGATGACCAAGTCATCCCATTTCTTGGCTGTTAAGACTACAAATTTAGTGGATGATTATGCTAGACTATATATTAGGGAGATAGTCCGATTGCATGGTGTTCCTTTGTCTATCATCTCAGATAGGGGTACTCAATTTACCTCTCAGTTTTGGAAATCATTTTAGAGTGGTCTTGGTACTCAGTTGAAGCTTAGCTCAACTTTTCACCCTCAGATAGATGGCCAGGCAGAGTGTACTATTCAGAATTTGGAGGATATGTTGAGGACTTGTGTGATTGATTTCAAAAGTAATTGGGATGATCACTTACCTCTTATCAAGTTTACCTACAACAACAGCTTCTACTCTAGCATCCAGATGGCTCCTTATGAGGCCCTTTATGGTAGGAGGTATAGCTCTCCTATTGGTTGGTTCAAGGTTGGTGAGGCAGCCTTGATTGGTTTGGATTCTGTGCATGAGACCATGGAGAAGGTTCAGCTTATTCGGGAAAGGTTGAAGACCGCTCAGAGTCGACAAAAATTATATGCTGATGTGAGAAAGAGAGAGTTAGAATTTGAAGTTGACGATTGGGTTTTCCTAAAGGTGTCACCCATGAAGGGTGTGATGAGATTTGGCAAGAAAGGAAAGCTTAGTCCTCATTTTGTAGGTCCTTATCAGATTCTGAAGAGAGATGGTAAGGTTGCTTATGAGTTGGATTTGCCATCAGAGTTAGAAGCGGTTCATCCAGTTTTCCATGTTTTCTTGTTGAAAAAGTGTGTTGGTGACCCGACCTTGATTGTTCCATTGGAGGATGTTGGCATGAAGGATAGTCTCACCTATGAGGAGGTTCCCATAGAGATTCTTGATTATCAGATCCAGAGATTGAGAATCAAAGAAGTTGCTTCGGTAAAAGTTCTTTGGAGGAATCAGCTTATTGAAGGAGCTACTTGGGAAGCAGAGTCAGCCATGAAAGCCAAATATCCTCATCTTTCTCTTCCGACTCTGTTTCAGCTTGAGGTATTAGTTTCCTCCTTACTATGTCCCTCCGAATCCACTCCATCAGTTCCCTTCATGATCTTAGCATGCATTCAAGTTTTCGAAGTTGATTCAATCATGATTTAAGTTAAAAAGTTCAGTTTTCATGTTTATTCCTTGATTTCCATGATTTGTTGAATGGTTGGGCTGTTTTCTCTTCAGTTTTCCCTTGTTTAGTCTTCATTCGAGGACAAATGTTCCCAAGGGGGAGATATTGTAACACCCCAAAACTTAAACTGGCCAAGCAAACTCAGAACCCAGCAAGTTGCTTCACTGGCTGAACCACCACGGGTAGTGCCGCGGGCGTCGTAGCTACGATGGGCCATGGCATGTGCCATAGGGGGGGCACGCCAGTGGGTCAACCCAATTCCTCTCTCCCCAGTTGACGGGTGTTCACGACGGGCATCGTAGGTACGATGGCCTGTGGGGACCTACCGTTGAAAACCTCCAAAACCCCCTTCTTTCCCAGCTTAGCTAAACTGACGGGCTATGCCACGGGCTTCGCTGTTGTGACGGCCCATGGGAGTCAGCCGTTGGGACCCTTCAGCAGCCCACTCCTCAGGAAAGTTGGCAGACGCCTTGGCCGATGGGCCATCGTGGGCACGATGCCCGTCGGGTTGCCCGTGAGCCGTCTCTTTTCCTGTAGTTTCCTATTTAAGTCCTAGGGGCATTTTAGTCATTACTCACCCTTTTAACTCCTAAATGATGTCGTTTTGACTATTTCAAGAAGGATTTTCACCCTCATTAGCCTAAGTTCCTTCTCAAATCTTCATTCTACTACCAAAAAGAAAAAGTTCTCTCCAAGCTCCAAGCTCCAAGTCTTAAGCTCCAAGATCAAGTCTCCTAAATCTTTTCAATTTCAAGTGGGTTAGCTTCAATCAAAGTATGTGAGTATTCAACAATGGTTTCCTCTGACCCTTGTGCCCAAACCCCCCAATTCCTTCTTTGAATTATGAACTTATGAATTTAGGGTTTTGATCTAAATTGGGGGAAACTTTATGAAATCAGTTTCTATGCTTAAATTCGTGGTTTCTTAAGAACTCATGATATGAAAATTGCATGGTATCCGATGTGTCTCTATGCTTTTCAAAGAAGATTTTGGTATTCGATTATACCTTCATGAATTTATAAGCTATATGCATGATTTGGGAGTAGTATTTAACACCGAGTGATGAGGGTTCGATTACCCAAGTCCAAAACTACGTTGCCAGTGTAGGTTATGATTTGACTTATGGGCTTATGAGAGTGGATCCACATCTTGATTATGGTGTCCTGTGCTTAGCGGGCATTATGACAGCTTTGCCAACTAGGGTTATATAGTTGGGTATGGTGATTTGTTCCTTGGCAGGGTTCAAGTCAGCTTTGCTAACTAGGGTTATATAGTTAGATTCCATGTAGCTCACATGATCTATTATCGGTTATAAGAAACTCCCGTATGAAAGCCTTTGACTTACTTAAATTTATGATATCTACTTTGAGTTTTGACTCTTATTTCATGATTTACTACTCATATTATGATGTTTACCTCTAATAACTTCCTCATGCATGAACTAAACTTTATTTACGATTTAAGTATGTTATCATCATATTCATGCATATCTCACATACTCGGTACATCCTATAGTACTGACGCATATCTTGCATTGCATCCTTTGATAATGCAGATTCAGGTGTTCCTCCTCAGTCCTGTGGCTAGAGCTTCCAGGCCACTCTCTGTCAGCTGTGGTTGAGTCCTCTTAGGTCGAGGACTAGTTATGTTCTTAGCTATGTTTGTTACTTATTTTCGTACTTCGAGTTAGCTAGGGTCTTGTCCTAGCAACTCTTTATGTCATGAATAGAGGCTTTTCATACATAGACAACTTTTGACTCTCTTTCTAGATTTGTATCCCTATTCGACTGATTATCCATTTATGTTATTCTGGATTTATCTATTATGCTTCTGCTTATCGTATGGTTTGCTTGAGTATGCTATGACCAAGGATTAATCTAAGGCACTTGTGTCCCGGATCCCGTGTTACACTTAGGGGGGTAGCCTCGGGGTGTGATACAAACAATCCACAGTCACAACAATGAACAATTAACTTGTAAAACCAACAAGCAAAATGCACAGTTGAACCAGACTGATAAAACATGGCTATTAGACATTCCTAAGCATTCCATAAGTCATGCATCTCATACAAATACTTAGATATAAGTACTCAAACACACAAAGCATACAGAAATCAACCATCATCTACCTCGAATAAGCAAGCTCTACAGTGCCAGAGCTTTTCCCCTTCCAGGATCCCTTGCTTGTTCTTGGTCTTTAGGATGAAAAATGATGAAAAACTGGTAGAAATTGCCCAAAATCGCCCCCTTTTTCTCCCAAAATGAGTTGCAGAAAAACTGAACTATTTTGAGGAAGTTTTTGCATTAAATCCCATCACGCTTCGCTATAGCGGTTCGCTCCGCTATAGCGGTATCGACGTAGCGGAGGCTGCCCGACTTGACTTCTGCTGTAGCGGTAATTTCTCTACTATAGCGGAGGTCGCTATGGCGGAGTGTCAACCGCTATAGCAGTTGACACGGGACAAAAAGTCATAAAATCTCCAAAATTAGTCCATTTTACAATACACTTATTTTTCCGACATTCCAAAACAACCTCTTCATGTCAACCTCAATTTCGGGAGTTCTACTTACCCGTATTCAATTCCAAAAAGTCCCTCGGACTCCTTTATGTCTTGGCTATGTAGAAAACTAGCTCAAGTAAAGAAATCTAACCCAATTCTCACCTAAATTTCCCTAGACTATACCTCACTCCAAATCCAACCGAGGCTAGCCTAGCCCAAAATTTCAAACTCCCAAACCCAGAGTTTTCTAACTCTAAAATTTGGCACGAATGGATTACCCGTAACGACAGGCCCGGTCATTAGACTTTTATATATGAGAAATCCTTTTACAAGTATTTGAAAAATCTTTATACAATAACTTTCGAAATTACACAACCTTTAGAACTTGTGGAAATTTACTAACAATATAAACAACCTCCTAGAACCTAGTCTAAGCCGGTAAAAGAGCTTCTACAAGATGAGCTTACAACATAAGATGGACACAACTCCCACCATAGAAGGAAGTAGAAGCTGCTGGAAGATCACCGCAATCCTGAACCTGTGAAACATCACCAACCCTGCAACCAAACTATACCTTAAAAGGTAGAGCAAGAGTAGAATCAGTACAAACACACGTACTGGTAGGCATCATCGGCTGACCCGAATTCACTCCTACCATCATATAAAAATCAAGATAAAATGCACAAGGTAAATGCTTCACCCCTTTTCAACCTCACTTTTATCAATCCTCTCTTTCGGAACCGACCTTCCTAACCTTTTGCTTCCAACTCCACCACCCTAGCCTTGACCCTGACATCTAGGACTTCCCAAGTCTCACTCATAACTAGACTTCTCAAGTTGCCTTGTCACCTAGACTTCCCAAGTCTCGCTTTAACCTTTACCCCATTCAACTATCTTGACTAAATATCCAGACTTAATCCGGTCAACTGTCCCACCAAATCACTTATGCCCGTAGTATTACCTACCATTGTCCGGACCTTTCCAGGACCTCTAGGATAACTTTTCAACCTGTTTATTTTAACCAGTAACTACACCCCAGACTCTCAGTCTTCCTCCCAATATACCAATCATATGCAATTCACCAACAACCATTGACACCTTCAATGACCACCATAGAGCTACATCTAAGTCCCTTCTTAGATCACATAACCCGGACCCTCCAAGGATCCTCCATCCACACCTAAGTGTTCAACAGACTACCCCGGTCTACACCAAGACCCACCCTTAGCTTATTAACCACGATAATTTATGACCGCCATTAGTACACTTAATAACATTAATTTATGAGCACATAACCTCTTTGAAATAGTCCGAACCCACACGGACCCCCTAACACATCTAGGTGTTAACATGACAAACTCGGTCTATACCAAGACCAACTAATAATCAACATAATAACCCGGTCTACACCAAGACCAAACTAATAACTAACATAATAACTCGATCTACACCAAGACCAATTAATAACATAATATAACAACCCGGCCTACACCAAGACCAAACTCACAATATAATATAACAAACTGGCTTACACCAAGACCAAACTCACAATATAATAACCCTGCCTACACTAAGACCAAAATGCAATATCACAATTTATAAACAAAGCCCGGTCCACTCATGGAATCAATACCAGCTAAATAATACAACAATATCAATGCAACAATGCAGTATAATAAACCCATACCAGGCGTGATACCCGAGCCAACCTTAGTATATCCCGCACCAACCGTGGTACCCGAGCCAACCATTAGTATATTTCGTATCAGGCATGGTACCCGAGCTAACCATTAGTATTCCCGTACCAGGCGTGGTATCCGAGCCAACCGTTAGTATATTTCGTACCATGCATGGTACTTGAGCCAACTGTTAGTATTCCCGTACCAGGCGTGGTATCGAGCCAACCGTTAGTATATTTCATATCAGGCGTGGTACCCGAGCCAACCAAATGTCAAACAATCCACAGTCACAACAATGAACAATCATCTTGTAAACCAACAAGTGTTGACACTCAATTTTGGCTCTCCTTTTTCCCATAATTAACTTTTCTATGCTTCATAGTCCCGAGGACTTTTCCAAAATAATTTTTCTTATTTTTATATTAGTTTTAAATAAATTTTGGCACCAATAATCATTTTTAAAAATAATTTCCTTTACTTTTTATAATAATAATAATATATATTATTTCCTTTACTTTCTATGTATGAAATAATAATAACTAATAATATTGTATCTTATAAAATCACCCCAAAAATATTTTATAGCTCATTCTTTTCGCCATTTTTAACAAGATATTAGTATAGTAACTTTTATTTCAAACTCTAAATAAATTTTGTCGTATCGCTATAATATTTCCTAAATATAGTTCTATCAATTGAGGATTGCGATTGCGCGTATTAAAGTTATTTTAAGTCATATATATACATATTGAAAAATTAATTAGGATAAAAGAAGCATCGTTAAATTAATTAAGTGAAAAACGATTGGGAAAAAATGGATCTTCTTACAAATTAATTTACCTATACATATTTGGGCCAATTTTATATCTCTTTCAGCCTAATTCAATCAGCCCAATACCCAAATAAACTAACCCGGCCTAAAACCCCCTAAACTAAGCTTAAACTAACCCTCACACTCTCTTCTCTCATCCAAAACCGACCAGACCCCTAAACCCCTGCTCCTCATCACCTAAATGCCCAAGACCCGCCGAATTTTCGCTCAAACCGGCGGGCGAACAACAACGGTGCCATTTCCATCACCTCCACATCGCCTTTTCCCCTTTTCCTGGGATTTTTTAGAGCTGTAAAGCTCCCCACCGCCGCTGCAGACATTGGAAAGGAGGAGAGAATCAAAACCCATCGGATTCAAAGTTTTATCCGATGGGAACGAGCTTAATCTGACGGGTCCGAGTTCTACACCTCCAACCCGTCACTTTCTCCTTCAAATCAGTCTGAAAAGGTAGACATATCTCCTTCCTTTCTCTGATTTCATCATTTCCCTTGCAATTTGGCTTTCCAAGAATTTAAATTTTGAATTCTTGGAAAGAACCATTTGAGCCCTCAATTTCGGCTATAAAAGGAACCCTTGGATTTCCATTATTGAGGATCCATTAGCAATCAGATCATCAATTATCACCAACAGCTCACACCAATTGTTCTCTGATTGTTCACTATCAATTTGCTTATACTCACTGCGCGTCTTGCTCCTTTTGTCTCGCTTGCTCTATTCGGATACCTTGAGTCGGAGTCGGAGTCGCTATCTTGAAGCTCGATACTCAACGACCTCAATCGCTGCTCAACACAAGGTAAATTTTATCCCGTCTAATTACATTACGCGTGGTTCTATTTTTGTGACAAGTTGATTCCGTTTGGTTTGGCATTAGTTATTCTAGACTGCCAATTCCGAGTGTAAAAATGTGAAAACAAAATAGTTCTTCTGGTCACTTTGGTTTATCCATATGGAATAAGTGTATGAGGAAATATTTATGGCTTTTAACTAGTTTGAAATACAATCTATGAAGTCTGATGTTTTTAAGTGTGGTTAGCTATTTGTTTAATGTCACTGTGATGTCAATTCAAATATTTGAATGTGGCTGCATTTGTTTAGTTGTATAGTTGTCTGGTTGTGTGCAAACAAGTTGTTCATTTTAGCATGAAAGAGGCTTAAATCAACCATCTATTACAGGATCACTGTAACTTTTTTTTTTGGGAATATTTGTATATGGCAGTAGCTGTTTGATATGTCCTAGGCTAGTGGTTTAACTTGAATGAAAAATCAACTTTTGGCTTAGCTTAAAGTGGTTCTAAAATATTTAAGCTTTGAAAGGTAATTAACTGGGTGTTTTAAGATTCACTACATGTTTGAAGTTGACTAGTTTGTTTGATCTCGTAACGTGGATATGAAAGTATTAACTTTGAACCTTATATATAAACAAGCATGGTTCACTGTTGGTGTAATCATAGTTTGGTTCGAATGGTTTCTTGTGTGTTTTACTAATATACATTTTGCCTGAATATCAAGAGTGCAACTTAGCTTGCAAAGTTAAAATCAATGAGTTGTGACTTTCATTTTCTTCAATTAAACTTGCCTTACTTCGACGGTTAAAATTATTGCAAGGGTTATTTTAGTCATGAGCAACCTAAAAGATGATCTTGTGTGTTTAAATACATGGTTGTCGTGTGTTTCCTTTATTTTTTTTCTTTTGTTGAAACTTGGTATATGAATATGTTTGTTCATTAAAAGAATTTCATTTTTTTTGACGCGAGGGCTCCCTACTATTAAATGAGTCAAGGACCACCTCGTCTCGTCTTGTTCGTTACTCGTCTTGTTCATTTTCATATGTGTTTGTTTGTGTATTTGAAGTACGTGATAATATGCGATCGTAAGTAGATGCGAGTTTGAACCATTAATGAAGTGTTATCAGAGTGTGAAAGAGCTAGTTTAAGAGTAAGGTTTAGTTTCCTCACTATTACAGGATCATGAGTGTTTCGTGTTGAAGGGCTCGGATGAACCTATTGACCTGCTCGTAATTTTAACTGGTGACAAAATTTAGCAACTATTCTTTGTGCTTGTTGTATAAATGTTCATATGTAATGCGAGACGTCCATGAGTCATATCTGGATGAACAAGAAATTAACAAAAGTGGACAGCCCTTGTTGTGGACATATCTAAAGTATATTTGAATCCCATTCTTGCTTGTGGCAGCCTCTTTACCTAGCAATATGCTACGTTCGAGTGCTATGAGTATTGGGTGACCTTAAAGACTATTAGATACATTAGTTTTTGTTTTCACTACTCCATGTTTAACTTCTCAAAATGTTAGCTGGCTGATTTTAGGCACACAAAATGTGAAACAAAAAATAGTTTCTTGTCTCTTGATTCATCCACAGTAGATTGAGTATTTGTAAAATATTTGTAGTTTGCGATTTTACTGAAGCCTATTAAGTTCGAGGTCTCAAATAGAGTTGGTTGTTTTGTTTTACTGGTTGCGAATGTGAGCTCGAAGTTAAGCAGTACTTGGGTCATTTGGTGTATATATATTTGATGCTACGTTTCTAGAGTATCTACAACCTTTAATTAGCTTGAAATGGACTATAGGAAGTTGGAGTCTTCAGATGTATTCAGTGTACTGTCTGAGTTCATTGTGATGTTAGTATTTATACTTTGAACATGGTAATAATGGCCTAGATATGTCTCTGTTTGTTCGTATGATACGAGCAACCCTTTAACTTAGCATGAAAAGGCTCTCGAAAGCCTAAAACTTCAAGCAGCGCAATCTGCCTTCCCTTTTGCTTGAACACTTAAAAAATGCATCAACTGTTAGTTACATTTTAGGCTATCTGTTCACTTCAACGGGGTTTTGAAACTTCTCACCTTAGAAGGGCCATACAAGCTTTAAGTTTTGAAAGGTGATTGGCTACTTGTTTAAAGTTTATCATATGTTTAAAGTCTACTGTTATTATTTGATTTCGCAGCATGAATATAAAGTTGTAACTTGAGTCTTGAACATGATTAAATAAGCTTGAGAATTCACTGTTAAGGTAAGTTCTAATCAGTTTGAACAAGTTTGTGGTATGGTTAGGCGTTGTACCAATTTAAATCACTTCATACGAGTAAAAGATGGTATTAATTTGGCTTCCAAAGTTTGAGGTTAGCGGGCTGCAGCTATAACTTCGAGAAGATTGTATATACACATGTGTAATCGTTCTAAAGGCTTGCATAGATATATTGATCACCTAGCTTTAAGTTAATTAAGTTGGATGAAGAGTATGGTACCAGCTCACACGTAGGACTGTTTTCTTCCTGTTAAAGCATGTGATGTTCAGTCTTAAGGTTTGATTTAGTTATTCGAAAGGTGTAATCTCTTGAGAACTAAACTAAAACTTGACTCCTTCCTCGACAATTTTTCTGAAATTGAAAAGCTAACTGGAAAGGATAGTATTATTAACGTAATAAGTTTATGCCTACAAAATTATGGTGTAGTGTTCCATCTTGTTCGAACCATTTACATGAACCCCAACCGCTCCCTCTCTTGCTTCCTTAGTCGGTTGTGTAAATTGTATTAGTTGAGTGAGTTTGGACTTGTATAAACAACTCAATGGGGTGGTGTCCTTGTTTGGATTTTGATAGTTCAAAATGGCTAAGAATCTGCCAACACGAGCAAAAATTAGTTAAATTCTTAACTTTCCTTTAGAAACTAATATTGTTTGTTGGCTTTACTAAGTATACAAATGTGAAATATGGCTATTGTTACAATTGGGCCGTTATGAAAGATGAGTGATTGTATTGGGAAGAGTAAGATAGCATGTTTACCTCTTTTTTTTTTTTTTAGTTTTCTACTAAGTATGAAAAAAGTTTTTTTTAGAAATATATCTCGTCATTTCTTATATCTCTATGAAAAAAAACTACTTACAAAATTTACTCTCAAACATGGTACAAGCTTTGTGATGGTTTGTTTGCAGCGGTGTAAATAAGGAGTGATAATTATCAACTTGGGCATCTCAGTGACTATGTAATTCTGATTTATTACAGTGGCCTGATCCTTTATATTTATAAAGGGGCCTGTGTCAGTAAAGGATCACATCTTTTCTATATTAGTTGGTTAAATATATTTTTGTTAATATGTTGTTGTCTTTTCAAGTGTTTGATTAGCCTCTAATTCCTTTACTCTTTCTTTGTTTCATGGCACGACCGGAGAGCTGGAGTTCTCATTTTGAAACTCATTTATGACCCAAAAACTTTTGGGTCAACAACTCTTAGGAGACTACACGCGTATTCGGAGTCAAGTATTAGGAGTTGGGCTCTCAAAGAACCCAACATTTCTTAGTTCTCTCTGTCCTTTAAATTTATTATTATTGTTGACATTGTTATTTGCTTATTTTTTATGTGCCTTTGTGTGATTTCGTACAGGCTTACAGCCACCTTTGTGGATTCTCCCGCTCCTTAAGTATTAAGTGTTTATTGTTTTGTTTAAAAAATAACAATTATCGTGTCACCATTTTCTAACACAAGGTTACTTTAGAAAATCAAAAATAGACATTTCTTTCTTTTCATTCTTAAATTTAAGGAGTTGTACCTTTTATTAAGAATATCGTGTTTCTTCCACTATTAGTTGTTTCTACATCGTCACACAAAAACTTAGAAATGAAAAGCTAAAAAATGACTTTTTTTTAAAATCTGCTTATCAATTTTTGCTAAAACGGATTGTCAACTCAGTTTTTACTAATATTATTTGTATAAAATTTTGACCCACAGTTATCCCATTTCAGAGTATTCTCCAAAAGAAAAATTGCAAGTATGAGGTATATGTATTAGTATTTTTTACAAACATATTTTTTACATTGCCATTATATTCTATATATTTTACCACACATATATATTACAATTATATTATTTCGTATTGTACATATACTTATTTTTACATACATACATACAAGCATATTGACATACATATATATTTTTTACACTCATACTATTTTACACACACGCATATCTATACCTATTTTTACCACATAATATTTTTCACTACATATACACATGTTTATAAGTTATTATTTTATTACACATTGTATACATACTCTTTATGCACACTATTTTTTTTACCACTACACATACATTGTTTACATACATATATACTCTACTACACTTTTTTTTATATATTTTATACTACTCTTAAATATTATATTTTTACTTTTTTGAATCATATTCACCTCTTATATCACTCCCGTATTACATATATTTCTTTCACTTTTTATATACCTCATACCTTCTTTTTTTTTTAACACAAGAAATAATTTTAATTTATCTTACTCTTTTTTTATATATATTTAAAATCACATCTTCTAAAAATATATTTTTTAAGTAATGCTAAACAAATATCCCTAAATATTTTTCTAAAGCTAAGTTTTAAGGACTATCTTCGGATAGGCTCTGAGGGATGCTTAATACCTTCCCCTGTGTTCCTTATTTGTTTGATAAACACTACTTGTTACTGCTTTCTCACTTGCATTTCTCTATTGAGTCGTTGGCCGTACACATTTCACACACTGTGGTACACGCGGAGGGTTTTATGCCCCCCCCCACACCTTCTTTTGGATTCCTTAGTTTCAGAGTCGGTGCAATTAGGTTAGTGTGCCATCTCGCAGTTATTCAGTCCACTCTCAAATCTAAGAAAATACTCTTATTCTAGAAATAGGTCATGTTGCATAGCCTTAGGCAGGACGATCTTAGGGATTGACACTGCATTTAGGAAACCGCCCTTGTGTCAACGGGTTTTTTCATAAAACCCAACGACATATACTTTGTGTCAATTTGATGTAAATGATCCAAACAAAAATACATAATGGATTTGGGATAAACCAACTTATCATACCCTTTACCTTTCTTTCAGATGAATATCAACCAAAACCTACCAAACATCCAGATGGTTATCTCAGCACCTGACGACCTAAAAAAATGGTGGCAAAACATCCGCGTAGCACATGGGGATGAGGTACGAGAGCATTTGGGGGCTTTGTTATCACTTATGGGGATCCAAGCTGACAAACCCTCACCACTTTATTGATGGAATTTTGGGACCCAACCACTGTGACTTTCAGATTTTTGGATTTTGAAATCACTCCTACCTTGGAGGAGATTAGTAATTTTGCCGAACTACCACTGAGGGAAAAAGTGCCGGTACTCCTATCACCCATTAAGAGGGCAGATTTTCTGAGGCTTTTAGGATTACACATTTTTCCATCATTGAGAAATGTGGAAAGCGGAAAGGTGAAGCTGGATTACCTTTTTGAAAGGTACGGTCGTCTCGAGAGCTATGACGAACACCAAGGTGAATTCGCCTGTACCTGTAGATAGTAGGTACATATGCGACCTAGGGTCTTTGTGTTGGTCTTCTTGGGAACTATGATCTTCCCGATGAGATTTCATTGCATCGATCTCAATATCCTGCCGATAGTGGTGAACGTCTTTGCAGAGCCGCAGAGACTTACCTTGGTACACATGATCCTTGCCGAGATATTTTGGTCGTTATCTTCATGCACACGAGGACACAATTTCTTTGGAGGCTGCAATTTATTATTGCAAATTTGGGCTGTAGAACACTTCTATCGCCGCCACCCACAAATGGATTACTATATTGACACACGCAATAGGATTCAGACTCATAAAGAACGCATGAGATATTGGACATATGCACCCACTGGAGAAGAAGAGTGGCACATATTTTTGACCAACCTTACCGGAGATTTTATCCAGTGGAGATATCCCTGGATGACAGGATTGGCCTTCATCAGAGCTCGATACTTGTATTTCATCGAGTTGATGGGACTAGGAGGCATCCAGCCATATGCGCCTCTTCGAGTTTTAAGACAGCTTGGCCTTGTCCAGGATATACCATTATGGTCAATCATGGCGCTACATGAGGACGGTTATGGTGCCGTGATCCCAACGGTACGAATGATGAACTTGCAAGATGAATGGGATTACATGATCACATTGCACATGGGAGGAGACAGATGGTGCACGCCGGAATACTATGCTTGGCGGACTACTGTGAGCCACTTGGCTCAAACAAGTGCAGAAGGATTCAGTGATTTGGCAGATGTCCAGTGGGTCAAATGTGTTAGGGAAGAAGTGCTTCCCCGCATGGAGATCACAACACCGATGTATAACCAGATTGTTCCAGACTCCATCAATTATTTGATAACAAAGATAGAGGAGGATTCATGGGAGGAGGATCCGAAAGAAGATCCAGAGGAGGATCCGGAAGAAGATCAAGAGGAGGATCCAGAAGAAGATCCAGAGGAAGAAATGGGGGAAGACCTGGAAGAGGATCCGGAAGAAGACCCCGAGGAGGTTTCTGAAACCGGCTCCAACTTTTATGATCCTAACGATGGAGGGATGATAGAGACAGACTTAGAGCCCAGGTATCATCATTTCGCTAGGTCTCCAGAGTATCATCCAGCACCACAGGATGATAGTGATGACGGTCCTACGTGGCCCTAGGTTATCCTTTCCCATTGTACCCCTTTCATATTCCCTAAGGTGCCTCATGGCCCATCCCTTTGTACGCCCTAGTGGCCATCCCATGTCTTTCATTTTCAGGCTCCCATCAGCCTATCTATTGTAAGCTTTCGAAGCCACCTTTTTCTTAATGAAAAGTCATGTTTATCTCAAATCCTAAATGTGTTCAAAATGGATCATTTATTATCAAATTGTATGTAGCGTAGGCCTACCTCTGGCAAAGCGAGGCTCCATATTAGGACGCGTTTTTGTGTGAATATCGCCAACTTGGCGTATATATTTGTTATATATTCCAACTTTCCCAAACTAACATAGTTTCCTTTTTCTTTCCTTTCTTTTCTTTATGATTATTATCAATCCCCAAAGAAAGTTGATTTCTGTCGATTTGCAAACTGGCGGAATCGCAATACAATCTCCGATCTAAAGGAAAAATGAGCGAAGAATCTAACAACGCCTCGATGGTACCGGTAGATGGTGTCGAAAGTTCCCGAAAACTGATAGACACTCAAAACGATGAACAAATGGCCAATATGGCACAAGAAATTGAGATCCTGAAAGAAGAACTGCGCCAAGTGCGAGATTTGACTAAGCTTACAGCTGCTACCTTCCCCGCTCAATTCCAATTGCCAAATGCTGAGTTACGTCCGGTCACTCTCGCCAACTTAACAAACACGCCTAAGCAAACACCACCTGTTCCCACTTATGCTCAAGATCTACTTGCTCATCCACCCGCTGTTAGGGCTGCACCTAATCCTTCCTTGCCTATTCAGAACTTCAGTGTTCCAATTCACCCAACAATGCAGCACATACCTGAGGCACATGTCACTTGTGAGATACCTGTGCCACCGGTATATGCTACTGAAGCTCCTACTTTCGCAACATCCACGACTGTCAAAGTACCATATGAGGTCGATCAGTACTTGGGATTGGAGAGGGATGTCCGGTCAAATAAAGAGAGGTCGATAGCAACTCAACTTGAAAGTTTGAAAAGGGCATTTAAAAACATGCAAGTCACCAGGGGAACCGAGAGTTGGACTATGATGACCTATGCATCCACCCAGACATCGATATGCCGGTCGGGTACAAACCACCAAAATTTGATGTATTTGATGGGAAGGGCGATCCTCACGCACACCTAAGAGCCTATTGCGACAAGCTGGTCGGCGTAGGAAGGAACGAGAAGTTGAGGATGAAACTGTTCATTCGAAGTCTGTTGGGAGAAGCTCTGACTTGGTACACTCGCCAAGACCCTCGCAAATGGGATGATTGGCAGGAAATGGCCAAAGATTTCATGAGTCGCTTCAGATTTAATACCGAAATCACTCCGGACAGATTCTCACTTGCCAATATACAAAAGAAGCCATCTGAATAATTTCAAGAATATTCATGGCGATTAAGGACTGAGGCTGCTCGGATCCAACCCCCACTGGATTAAAATGAACTCTCTAAGTACTTTATCCGAGCTCAGGAAGGCGTCTACTTTGACAAGATGATGTGAATGATGGGCCAAAAGTTCGCAGACTTGGTCAAGATGGGAGACTTTATTGAGAAAGGTATTAAGTTCGGAAAAATTCAATCTATGGTCGCATTGCAAGCCGCAAGTAAGGCCATACAATCAGGTTCCATTGGCGGTATCAAAAATAAGAAGGAAGACGTGTCAGCCGTCACACCTTACTACCAGCACGGAGGATCATCCCACCGATACCCTAACAACTCCCAAATTATCGCACATGTTCCAGTATATAGTACCCAGCCACACTATAATCCACCTCGAGCTCCAGCACACCAAAATCCACCGAAGCCATATGCCCCTGTCCAAGCTCCAATTCACCAAAATAGACCAGCATATGCACCAAGACCACGTCCTAATCTTGAATCCATAAATACCCGCACCTACACTCGTATTGCTGATCCTTTGGCTCAATTGTTTGAAAGGTTAAGGGTAGCAGGTTTGTTGCTTCCAGTTGAGGGAAGAATCCATGATCCGATACCACGAAGCTTTGATGGAAACAAGCGATGTGCATACCACTCGGGAATCCAAGGACATGACACGGAGGAAAGTTTTGGCTTGAAGAACCAGATCGAGTCTCTTATCAGAAAAGGAGTAATCAAATGCACCGCTACTCCTCCGAATGTGAACAATAACCCTCTACCAGATCATGAGAATCAAGGAGTCAACATGATTACCCTGGAGGAAGAGTATGACCTGGAAGGATCTATCGTGCCTGTCTGGAACACAGAAGAAGTTGCCGCCACATCTCCAGCGCAACCTTTTATCACAGTTCAGTTGAGAGAGCCTTTGACTGTTCAAACCTACCTGCCGAGAGTTGTGGTAACCACTATAGCCACTGGAAAACCGGACTATGAGACTAAAACAGTCCCATAGGACTATCGGACGGTAGCCAAGGGCAAGATGATAGACGCTGCTGTGGCTCACGGAATGACCAGGTCAGGAAGGTGTTATGCCCCGGAGGATCTAAATTGAGGGGTTCCTGGGAAAGAACAAAATCCAAAGAAGAATGTTACTGATGCAGAAGCCGCAGAATTTTGGAAGAAGATGCAGTCTAAAAGATTACTCAGTGGAGGAACAACTAATAAAGACACCAGCCCACATTTCCATTATGTCCTTGCTAATTTGTTCTGAAGCCCATAGGAATGCTTTAGTACAAGTTCTGAGTGGAGTTAGCATACCAAAAGAGACTACAAGTGACACATTGGCTACATCAATTGGAAGAATGGTGGAAGTGAACAAAATCTCTTTCCATGATGATGAACTACCGGCAGAAGGGGTTGGTCACAACAAAGCACTTCACATCGCGGTCAAGTGCTGTGATAAGATCATGACTAGATTTTTGATCAACGGCGGTTCTGGATGCAACATCTGTCCTTTCACCACATTGAGAGATTTAGGTGTGAATATGGGAGAGATAAGGGAAAGTCGTGTGAAGGTGAGAGCTTTTGATGGCGCGCAGAGAAGCGTCATTGGAGAAATCTATCTCACATTGCAAGTAGGTCCAGCTGAATTCCCCATCTTATTTCAAGTAATGGATGTGTCGTCCAACTACAACTTGTTACTAGGAAGGCCATGGGTCCATATGGCAAGAGCAGTACCCTTCACGCTCCATCAGTGTGTGAAGTTCGAGTGGGGTCACACCGAAGTTACCATTCACGGGGAGCTCAGTCACCCTATCTATTCCGTGAATTCTGTTCCAGTCACCGAAGAATTGGATGGAGCCATTTTCCATGCTCTGGAGATCATGCAAGCTGTAAGAATTGATGAGAAAATAGAGCCTGTTGAGGTGAAGATGCCAAAAGCAGCGAAGATGGTTGCGTCAGGGATGTTGAAATATGGGTATCAGCCAAAGATGGGGCTTGGACCTAAGGCCGATGGTATTATTGAACCAATCCAATTGAAACATCAGAAGGGTACCGCCGGACTTGGGTATGAGCCTACTCCGAAAAGAGTCTGCAACACACAGTTTGGTGAGATAGTGTTCGTGCCAGGACAAGTTCCAATCCTAGATGAAGCAGTTGATGAAGATGTCATTGAGGGAATAGGAAATCTGTTTGTGACTGTGATTGACGATGGACTGGAGACAGGTATCAAGAAGCTGACCATCCGTGACGCCGAGCCTGGAGAAGTCTTGCAGAACTGGACCATCAGCCCATCCCTGTTTCGACAGGAGTCCTGGTAGTGTGGAAATGTAGTTTTGTTTCAAAATATTTTTTTTGCATGATCAATTGAGGCTTGAATCATGCCTAAGCCCCTTTTGCTACTCGCCTCTTCTAAAAAAGCTAGATTGCTTTTTAATAAAAAGTCTTTATTTTTCTTAAAATTTATCTTTTGATTTTTTAAAATAACTATTTATTTTACTCACCTTTCACACTTTTCAGCGCCAATATTAGTAAAAATCATCGTACAACGGTTATGACATGTAACGAATCCATTGAGCGAGGTACGAGCCATGAGCAGGAATATGAAGAATACGATGAAAGCATGATGCCTGAAAATCTACCTCAGGATATTGAACAACTTGAAAGTCAGAAAAAGCCCAATATGGACGAAACTGAGGTTGTCAACTTAGGAAATGAAGAAATGGTGAAAGAAACACGAGTCAGCATACACTTGGAAGACAAAAGAAAACGAGAATTGATTGAATTTCTCAAGCAATATATTGATGTGTTTTCTTGGTCCTACGATGATATGCCAAGATTAAGCACCGATATCATCTCACACAAGCTACCAACTGATCCTGCTTACCCGCCTGTGAAGCAGAAGACGAGGAAGTTCAAACCTGATTTGAGTTTAAGAATCAAGGAAGAGGTAACTAAGCATATCCAGGCAAATGTTGTGAGGGTTACTAATTACCCCACATGGTTGGCCAACATCGTGCCGGTGCCAAAAAAGGACGGGAAAATCAGGTTATGTGTAGACTATCGGGATCTTAAGAAAGCTAGTCCCAAAGATGATTTTCCTCTTCCAAATATTCATATACTCATTGACAATTGTGCAAAACATGAGTTGCAATCATTTGTTGATTGCTTTGCAGGATATCACCAAATCCTGATGAATGAAGATGATGCGGAGAAAATGGCGTTTATCACTCCATGGGGGGTGTATTGCTACAGAGTGATGCCATTTGGGCTAAAAAATGCTGGTGCAACCTATATGAGGGCCATGACTACTCTCTTCCATGATATAATTCACAAAGAGATTGAAGTGTACGTAGATGATGTCGTTATCAAGTCCAAAAGGAGTTCGGACCACCTAGAGGATTTATAGAAGTTCTTTGAGAGGTTGAGGAGATACAATTTGAAATTGAATCCAGCAAAGTGCGCGTTCGGAGTTCCTGCCGGAAAGCTACTGGGGTTCATTGTCAGCAGGAAAGGCATAGAATTGGATCCATCAAAAATCAAGGCTATTCAAGAGTTACCTCCCCCCAGGACCAAGAAGGATGTGATGAGCTTCTTGGGGAGACTCAATTACATCAGTCGTTTCATAGCTCAGTCCACAGTAATCTGTGAACCCATATTCAAGTTACTAAAGAAGGATGCCGCCACAGAATGGACGGAGGAATGCCAAAGAGCTTTTGATAGAATCAAGGAGTACTTGTCCAACCCACCAGTATTGGTTCCACCAGAGCCCGGAAATCCATTGCTACTGTATCTATCCGTCATGGATGGAGCATTTGGATGTGTGTTAGGAAAACACGATGACACGGGAAAGAAAGAGCAAGCTATTTACTACTTGAGCAAGAAGTTTACACCATACGAGGCAAGATATAACTTGTTAAAATGAATGTGTTGCGCTTTGACTTAGATTGCGCAAAAGTTGAGGCATTACCTATCGGCGTACACCACGTACTTGATCTCAAGAATGGATCCACTCAAGTACATCTTCCAGAAACCAATGCCTACAGGGAAACTAGCAAAGTGGCAGATTTTGCTGAGTGAGTTCGATATTGTGTACGTGACACAGAAGGCCGTCAAAGGACAAGCTTTGGACGATCACCTCGCTGAAAATCCGGTGGATAAAGATTATGAACCGCTCATGACCTACTTCCCCGATGAAGAAGTATTTTTTGCAGGAGAGGACATCTCAGAGTCATATGATGGATGGAGATTGTTCTTCGATAGAGCATCAAATTTCAAAGGAGTCGGAATTGGAGCAGTCTTGGTTTCAGAAACAGGTCAGCACTACCCAATCTCAACCAAGATTAGATTTCCTTGCACAAACAACATGGCAGAATATGAAGCATGTATTCTCGGACTTAGGATGGTTGTGGATATGAACATCAAAGAGCTTTTGGTAATAGGTGATTCTGACCTATTGGTTCATCAGGTACAAGGAGAATGGGCCACCAAGAATGTCAAGATCCTTCCTTATCTGGAATGCGTAAAGGAGCTGAGCAAAAGGTTTACGAAGATTGACTTTAAACATGTCCCCCGGGCTCAAAACGAGTTTGTTGATGCTTTGGCTACTCTTTCCTCAATGATCCAACACCCGGATAAGAATTACATCGACCCTATTGAAGTGGAGATACGTGACCAGCACGCATACTGTTTTCACGTAGATGAAGAGTTTGATAGAAAGCCATGGTACCATGACATTAAAAGGTTGCTCGAAGCAGGAGAATATCTAGAAAATGCCAGTAGCAAGCAGAAGCGGACTTTAAGGAGAATGGCCAATCATTTCTTCCTTAACGGAGAAATCCTGTATAGGAGAACCCCGAATTTGGGATTACTAAGGTGTGTCGATGCAATAGAAGCGACAAGACTGTTAGAGGAAGTTCACGCAGGGACATGTGGACCCTACATGAATGGATTCACTTTGGCAAAGAAGATTTTGAGAGCTGGATACTTTTGGATGACTATGGAGAGGGATAGCATCCGGTATGTACAAAAATGTTATCAGTGTCAAGTTCATGGCGACTTCATACGAGTTCCGCCAAATGAGCTCAATGTGATGGGTTCCCCATGGCCATTTGTTGCTTGGGGCATGGACGTAATTGGACCAATAGAGCCTCCCGCATCAAATGGACACCGTTTCATCCTGGTAGCTATTGATTATTTCACAAAATGGGTTGAAGCTTCAACGCACAAGGCAGTAACTAAGAAGGTGGTAGCAGATTTCGTCCGAAATAACATAGTTTGTCGGTATGGAATTCCAGAATCAATCATAACAGACAACTGGGTCAATCTTAATAGTGATCTCATGAGAGAGACTTGTGAAAGGTTTAAGATCTCTCACCGGAACTCCACAGCATATCGACCACAAATCAATGGAGCAGTTGAGGCCGCAAACAAGAATATCAAGAGGATCCTAAGGAAAATAGTAGACAGTAATAGAGAATGGCATGAGAAGCTACCATATGCTTTGCTCGGCTATCGCACCACAATCAGAACATCCACTGGTGCAACCCCCTACATGTTGGTCTACGGTTCGGAAGCAGTGATACCCGCAGAAGTGGAAATACCTTCCCTAAGAATCATCCAAGAGGTTGGTCAGGAAGACGCGGAATGGGTTCGTAGCAGGATTGAACAGTTGATGCTCATTGATGAGAAGAGACTGGATGCGGTCTGTCATGGTCAACTCTATCAAAACAGAATGATCAAATCTTTCAACAAGAAGGTCAAGCCTCGACGATTCACACCAGGACAGTTAGTATTAAAGAAAATATTCCCTCACCAAGATGAAGCAAAGGGTAAATTTGCACCAAACTGGAAAGGTCCTTACATGGTTCACCGAGTGCTCTCAGGCGGAGCAGTAATCCTCGCAGAAATGGATGGCACCGTGAGCACGAAGCTGATCAATTCAGACGCTATCAAGAAGTACTACATTTGAAGGCAGTAGGACTAGTTGTTATTTCTTTGTACTTTTTTGCATTTTCTCTAATGTACCAGAACTACGTATTAGCCTGACTTCCACGACGGGATACGTAGGCAACCCATATCGGGTCCGGTCTCCCTTAGAAAAAACAA
Organism: Jaltomata sinuosa; assembly: GCA_003996215.1. NCBI lineage: Eukaryota > Viridiplantae > Streptophyta > Magnoliopsida > Solanales > Solanaceae > Jaltomata > Jaltomata sinuosa. The sequence continues at coordinate 430,690 of QJPP01007247.1, forward strand.
AAACATCATCTTTCATGTATTCAGAACTACGATTAACCTGACTTCCCTCGGTGGGATACGTAGGCAATCCTCATCGGATTCGGTCCCTTCATATTTTCCATTTCCCCTGTTGTACTTGAACTACGTTCTGACCTGATTCCACTTGGATAGTAGGCAGCCTGAGTCAGGCTCGATCATTGCATCATATATTTTTATCCTTCCTAATGTACTTGAACTACGTTCTGACCTGATTCTGTTTGGATACGTAGGCAGCCTGAGTCAGGCTCGGTCATTGCATCGCATATTTTTATTCTTCCCAATGTACTTGAACTACGTTCTGACCTGATTCCGTTTGGATACATAGGCAGCCTGAGTCAGGCTCGGTCAATGCATTATATATTTTCATCCTTCTTTGATATCCCTGAACTACGTACAGACCTGATTCCCATTTGGGGATACGTAGGCAACCTAAAAGGTTCGGTCATACCCTTAGGAAAAAAAAAACGCCCCTTTTTATTTTGTAACATACCTTCAGAGTGATCACAACATCTACAAAGAGATAGAGAAGAGTCACCAAAAGTCGAAGCTACGAGAAGAGTACATTTGGACATCCTCAACAAATGGGAAAACTCGATTGGATTTCGGAACATGTCATAATCTAAGGAATGATGAATAATCACTATATATATGCGCCTAGTATATACAAAATATACTTATTTTCTAAAAATAAATCTATATGTATATATATATTTTCAAAATATTTTCCTGCCTTTCCACCTACTGAGTCTCCGAAATAGGAAGTCGCGAGCAACCGAGGAGGTTTTTAAAGGGATCCACCTACCGAGTCTCTGGGATAGGAAATCACAAGCAACCGAGGAGGTTTTGAAGAAATCTAACGGCAAGCCTAGGGTCCACAAGCCGACCCAAATCAACACCCCTCCCAAAATTAAGAATTTTTCTTTGAGCGCAGGATAACAGGAATCAAGACAGGATGATGTCAAGTCAAATTCATGGACATGATTGGAGAAATCTTTCGGCTATCACGACAACATAAGCCGAATATTCTTCCCCTACTCTATTTTAAAATACTTTATCCCGATTCTTACAATTCTTAAAAGGTTTTCATCTATGTCTTTGCAGGTGCGTCCGAAATCCGGATCAAGTATCGAAGATAGAGAGCTCTCGTAGGACAAATAGGATAGTTTATCTCTTTGCAAATAACTCCACCAATCGGAGATTGCAATCTAATTGCGTCAAATAACTCCGCCAATAGGAGAATGCCGACTGACTTCATCAAACTCCACCAATTGGAGGCTGTACATAAGCAAACAAAATGACGCTCTGCCGATTGGAGCTTGTACATAAGCAAACAAAATGATGCTCTGCCGATTGGAGCTTGTACATAAGCAAACAAAATGATGCTCTGCCGATTGGAGCTTGTACATAAGCAAACAAAATGATGCTCTGCCGATTGGAGCTTGTACATAAGCAAACAAAATGACGCTCTGCCGATTGGAGCATGTACATAAGCAAACATGACGATGCTCTGACAATTGGAGCCTGTACATAAGCAAGCAAGCGACGCTCTGCCAAATTAGAGAAATGTATATTAGCAAGCAAAACATACTCTGCCAATCGGAGGCTGCATCATAGCAAACATCATCATAACTCCATCAATCATAAGCATGCATGCTAGCAACTTCCTCATTTTTGCATTAAAGACCGCTCCACCAAATGGAGATGTCACGGCTGATTCACCAGATGAAGACTTTACTTTACAAGATTGCCCCGCCAGTCGAGAGGCTTTACTTTACAGTGTTGCCCCGCCAGTCGAGAGGCTTTACTTTACAGTGTTGCCCTGCCAGTCGAGAGGCTTTACTTTACAAGTGTTTCCCCGCCAGTCGAGAGGCTTTACTTTACAAGTGTTTCCCCGCCAGTCGAGTGGCTTTACTTTTTAAGTGTTGCCCCGCCAGCCGGAGTCTTTACTTCCCAAGATTATTTCACCTACAGTACATCCACTCTGCAAAATGGAGACGTCAACGATCGTTTGAATATCTACACTCTGCTCTTTACATTGCAATTTTAATTTACAGTTTTGAGCCCCAACAGGTACTTTGTAACCCCTTTTTTACCTGTTTTGCAGGACGACACACTACAACGTGGAACTACCTCTAAGCAGCGATTGAGGCAATGCTTGAGAGGAATACCAAACTCACAAGCCAGAGTTTCAAGACTAGCACTCCGACTCCAATTCCTACAATCAGTCGTCCATATTTCTAAATTAGAGTACACCTGCTCTTGCAAGCATCGATACCTTTTTCTTCATCTCCTAGAATTCTGACTAGAGGATATTAAAGGGACTACCTCCATCCAACAATTCGATGTGATCTTATAGGGATGCGAAATGCACCTAGTAGAGTCTCATTTATGGGTGTGTTGTGCACCACACTTATAATCGGGAGGATGTGAAAGTGCGCCCATCCTGAAAAGGTTATTGTCATCTAGCAAATAATCTACCGTCAATTCCATAAAACTCTTTCCAAGCTCAACTAAGAGACCAGTGTCAACCATAAATCATACACTGGGGCAAATTTTGAAGACTGCCTCAAAATTTACCATAATCCTTTATCCAGAACTACAACGCCCTGATTCCTGTTTCCATAGGGATATGTAGGCAGCTCAACTTCGAGCATGGCCGTACCCACTCCATTCGTGCCAAGATCATCTTCCTCCTTATTCCAGGAAATACCAGTGTCATCGTAAAACCAGCACTGGGCAAAATTTTGAGGACCTCTCAAAATTTTTGAACTACATCGGCCTGATTCTCGTGAAACCCTAGATATGTAGGCAACTCGAAGACCAGAGTTCGGTCGAATTCATAATCACAATAACCTTTCTCCTTCTAGGTATGTCCTTTCCAAAATTTAATTTTTTCCAGTCGAGACAAAATTGGCTTTACGTCAACGTCTTCGCCAAAAGACTCTTTCATCATCTCTGTTCGAAGAGGGGCAAGTTGTTGACACTCAATTTTGGCTCTCCTTTTTCCCATAATTAATTTTTCTATGCTTCATAGTCCCGAGGACTTTTCCAAAATAATTTTTCTTATTTTTATATTAGTTTTAAATAAATTTTGGTACCAATAATCATTTTTAAAAATGATTTCCTTTACTTTTTATAATAATAATAATATATATTATTTCCTTTACTTTCTATGTATGAAATAATAATAACTAATAATATTGTATCTTATAAAATCACCCCAAAAATATTTTATAGCTCATTCTTTTTACCATTTTCAACAAGATATTAGTATAGTAAGTTTTATTTCAAACTCTAAATAAATTTTGTCATATCGCTATAATATTTCCTAAATATAGTTCTATCAATTGAGGATTGCGATTGCGCGTATTAAAGTTATTTTAAGTCATATATATACGTATTGAAAAATTAATTAGGATAAAAGAAGCATCGTTAAATTAATTAAGTGAAAAATGATTGGGAAAAAATGGATCTTCTTACAAATTAATTTACCTATACATATTTGGGCCAATTTTATATCTCTTTCAGCCTAATTCAATCAGCCCAATACCCAAATAAACTAAGCCGGCCCAAAACCCCCTAAACTAAGCTTAAACTAACCCTCACACTCTCCTCTCTCGTCCAAAACCGACCAGACCCCTGAACCCCTGCTCCTCATCACCTAAATGCCCAAGACCCGCCAGATTTTAGCTCAAACCAGCGGGCAAACAACAACGGTGCCATTTCCATCACCTTCACATCGCCTTTTCCCCTTTTCCTGGGATTTTTCAGAGCTGTAAAGCTCGCACAGCCGCTGCAGACATTGGAAAGGAGGAGAGAATCAAAACCCATCGGATTCAAAGTTTTATCCGATGGGAACGAGCTTAATCCGACGGGTCCGAGTTCTACACCTCCAACCCGTCACTTTCTCCTTCAAATCAGTCTGAAAAGGTAGACATATCTCCTTCTTTTCTCTGATTTCATCATTTCCCTTGCAATTTGGCTTTCCAAGAATTTAAATTTTGAATTCTTGGAAAGAACCGTTTGAGCCCTCAATTTTGGCTATAAAAGGAACCCTTGGGTTTCCATTATTGAGGATCCATTAGCAATCAGATCATCAATTATCACCAACAGCTCACACCAATTGTTCTCTGATTGTTCACTATCAATTTGCTTATACTCACTGCTCGTCTTGCTTCTTTTGTCTCGCTTGCTCTATTCGGATACCTTGAGTCAGAGTCGGAGTCGCTAGCTTGAAGCTCGACACTCAACGACCTCAATCGCTGCTCAACACAAGGTAAATTTTATCCCGTCTAATTACATTACGCGTGGTTCTATTTTTGTGACAAGTTGATTCCGTTTGGTTTGGCATTAGTTATTCTAGACTGCCAATTCCGAGTGTAAAAATGGGAAAACAAAATAGTTCTTCTGGTCACTTTGGTTTATCCATATGGAATAACTGTATGAGAAAATATTTACGGCTTGTAACTAGTTTGAAATACAATTTATGAAGTCTGATGTTTTTAAGTGTGGTTAGCTATTTGTTTAATGTCACTATGATGTCAATTCAAATATTTGAATATGGCTGTGTTTGTTTAGTTGTATAGTTGTCTGGTTGTGTGCAAACAAGTTGTTCATTTTAGCATGAAAGAGGCTTAAATCAACCATCTATTACAGGATCACTGTAACTTTTTTTTTTGGGAATATTGTACATGGCAGTAGCTGTTTGATATGTCCTAGGCTAGTGGTTTAACTTGAATGAAAAATCAACTTTTGGCTTAGCTTAAAGGGGTTCTAAAATATTTAAGCTTTGAAAGGAAATTAACTGGGTGTTTTAAGATTCACTACATGTTTGAAGTTGACTAGTTTGTTTGATCTCGTAACGTGGATATGAAAGTATTAACTTTGAACCTTATATATAAACAAGCATGGTTCACTATTGGTGTAATCATAGTTTGGTTCGAATGATTTCTTGTGTGTTTTACTAATATACATTTTGCCTGAATATCAAGAGTGCTACTTAGCTTGCAAAGTTAAAATCAATGAGTTGTGACTTTCACTTTCTTCAATTAAACTTGCCTTACTTCGACGGTTAAAATTATTGCAAGGGTTATTTTAGTCATGAGCAGCCTAAAAGATGATCTTGTGTGTTTAAATACATGGTTGTCGTGTGTTTTCTTTATTTTTTTTTCTTTTGTTCAAACTTGGTATATGAATATGTTTGTTCATTAAAAGAATTTCATTTTTTTACGCGAGGGCTCCCTACTATTAAATGAGTCAAGGACCACCTCGTCTCGTCTTGTTCGTTACTCTTCTTGTTCATTTTCATATGTGTTTGTTTGTGTATTTGAAGTACGTGATAATATGCGATCGTAAGTAGATGCGAGTTTGAACTATTAATGAAGTGTTATCAGAGTGTGAGATGAACCTGTTGATCTGCTCGTAATTTTAACTGGTGACAAAATTTAGCAGCTATTCTTTGTGCTTGCTATATAAATGTTCATATGTAATGCGAGACGTCCATGAGTCATATCTGGATGAACAAGAAATTAGCAAAAGTGGACAGCCCCTGTTGTGGACATATCTAAAGTATATTTGAATCCCGTTCTTGCTTGTGGCAGCCTCTTTACCTAGCAATATGCTACGTTCGAGTGCTATGAGTATTGGGTGACCTTAAAGACTATTAGATACATTAGTTTTCGTTTTCACTACTCCATGTTTAACTTCTCAAAATGTTAGCTAGCTGATTTTAGGCACACAAAATGTGAAACAAAAAAAAGTTTCTTGTCTCTTGATTCATCCACAGTAGATTGAGTATTTGTAAAATATTTGTAGTTTGCGATTTTACTGAAGCCTATTAAGTTCGAGGTCTCAAATAGAGTTGGTTGTTTTGTTTTGCTGGTTGCGAATGTGAGCTCGAAGTTAAGCAGTACTTGGGTCATTTGGTGTATATATATATATTTGATGCTATGTTTCTAGAGTATCTACAACCTTTAATTAGCTTGAAATGGACTATAGGAAGTTGGAGTCTTCAGATGTATTCAGTGTATTGTCTGAGTTCATTATGATGTTAGTATTGATACTTTGAACATAGTAATAATGGCCTAGATATGTCTCTGTTTGTTCGTATGATACGAGCAGCCCTTTAACTTAGCATGAAAAGGCTCTCGAAAGCCTAAAACTTCAAGCAGAGCAATTTGCCTTCCCTTTTGCTTGAACACTTAAAAAATGCATCAACTGTTAGTTACATTTTAGGCTATCTGTTCACTTCAACGGGGTTTTGAAACTTCTCACCTTAGAAGGGCCATACAAGCTTTAAGTTTTGAAAGGTGATTGGCTACTTGTTTGAAGTTTATCATATGTTTAAAGTCTACTGTTATTATTTGATTTCACAGCATGAATATAAAGTTGTAACTTGAGTCTTGAACATGATTAAATAAGCTTGAGAATTCACTGTTAAGGTAAGTTCTAATCAGTTTGAACAAGTTTGTGGTATGGTTAGGCGTTGTACCAATTTAAATCACTTCATACGAGTAAAAAATGGTATTAATTTGGCTTCCAAAGTTTGAGGTTAGCGGGCTGCAGCTATAACTTCGAGAAGATTGTATATACACATGTGTAATCGTTCTAAAGGCTTGCATATATATATTGATCACCTAGCTTTAAGTTAATTAAGTTGGATGAAGAGTATGGTACCAGCTCACACGTAGGACTGTTTTCTTCCTGTTAAAGCATGTGATGTTCAGTCTTAAGGTTTGATTTAGTTATTCGAAAGGTGTAATCTCTTGAGAACTAAACTAAAACTTGTCTCCTTCCTCGACAATTTTTCTGAAGTTGAAAAGCTAACTGGAAAGGATAGTATTATTAACGTAATAAGTTTATGCCTACAAAATTATGGTGTAGTGTTCCATCTTGTTCGAACCATTTACATGAACCCCAACCGCTCCCTCTCTTGCTTCCTTAGTCGGTTGTGTAAATTGTATTAGTCGAGTGAGTTTGGACTTGTATAAACAACTCAATGGGGTGGTGTCCTTGTTTGGATTTTGATAGTTCAAAATGGCTAAGAATCTGCCAACACGAGCAAAAATTAGTTAAATTCTTAACTTTCCTTTAGAAACTAATCTTGTTTGTTGGCTTTACTAAGTATACAAATGTGAAATACGGCTATTGTTATAATTGGGCCGTTATGAAAGATGAGTGATTGTATTAGGAAGAGTAAGATAGCATGTTTACCTCTCTTTTTTTTAGTTTTCTACTAAGTATGAAAAAAGTTTTTTTTTAGAAATATATCTTGTCATTTCTTATATCTCTATGAAAAAAAACTACTTACAAAATTTACTCTCAAACATGGTACAAGCTTTGTGATGGTTTGTTTGCAGCGGTGTAAATAAGAAGTGATAATTATCAACTTGGGCATCTCAGTGACTATGTAATTCTGATTTATTACAGTGGCCTGATCCTTTATATTTATAAAGGGGCCTGTGTCAGTAAAGGATCACATCTTTTCTATATTAGTTGGTTAAATATATTTTTGTTAATATGTTGTTGTCTTTTCAAGTGTTTGATTAGCCTCTAATTCCTTTACTCTTTCTTTGTTTCATGGCACGACCGGAGAGCTGGAGTTCTCATTTTGAAACTCATTTATGACCCAAAAACTTTTGGGTCAGCAACTATTAGGAGACTACACGCGCATTCAAAGTCAAGTATTAGGAGTTGGGCTCTCAAAGAACCCAACATTTCTTAGTTCTCTCCGTCCTTTATATTTATTATTATTGTTGACATTGTTATTTGCTAACTTTGTATGTGCCTTTGTGTGATTTCGTACAGGCTCATAGCCACCTTTGTGGATTCTCCCTCTCATTAAGTATTAAGTGTTTATTGTTTTCTTTAAAAAATAACAATTATCATGTCACCATTTTCTAACACAAGGTTACTTTAGAAAATCAAAAATAGACATTTCTTTCTTTTCATTCTTAAATTTAAGGAGCTGTACCTTTTATTAAGAATATCGTGTTTCTTCCACTATTAGTTGTTTCTACATCGTCAGGCAAAAACTTAGAAATGAAAAGCTAAAAAATGACTTTTTTTAAAATCTGCTTATCAATTTTTGCTAAAACGGATTGTCAAGTCAGTTTTTACTAATATTATTTGTATAAAATTTTGACCCACAGTTATCCCATTTCAGAGTATTCTCCAAAAGAAAAATTGCAAGTATGAGGTATATGTATTAGTATTTTTTACAAACATATTTTTAACATTGCCATTATATTCTATATATTTTACCACACATATATATTACAATTATATTATTTTGTATTGTACATATACTTATTTTTACATACATACATACGAGCATATTGACATACATATATATTTTTTACACTCATACTATTTTACACACACGCATATCTATACCTATTTTTACCACATACTATTTTTCACTACATATACACATGTTTATAAGTTATTATTTTATTACACATTGTATACATACTCTTTATGCACACTATTTTTTTTACCACTACACATACATTGTTTACATACATATATACTCTACTACACTTTTTTTTATATATTTTATACTACTCTTAAATATTATATTTTTACTTTTTTGAATCATATTCACCTCTTATATCACTCCCTATTACATATATTTCTTTCACTTTTTATATACCTCATACCTTCTTTTTTTTTAACACAAGAAATAATTTTAATTTATCTTACTCTCTTTTTTATATATATTTAAAATCACATCTTCTAAAAATATATATTTTTAAGTAATGCTAAACAAATATCCCTAAATATTTTTTTAAAGCTAAGTTTTAAGGACTATCTTCGGATAGGCTCTGAGGGATGCTTAATACCTTCCCCTCGAGTAACCAAAACTCTTACCTAGAATTTCATTGGTTTTCGCAGACTAAAAACAGAGTTTTACATTAACAAATGGTTTTCCTAATTTTTCCTAAAAAAATTTGGTGGCGACTCTAAACCCTATTCAAAACCAGGTAGAAGAGTCGGATGTTACAAACATATTTTGGCCAGTTCAAAATAGGGCGCGTCAACAAGCACAACACAGTTCAATTTACAAGACTGCTAAACAGGACTATTAGACATTCCTAATCATCCCCTAAGCAATATATCTCATACAAATACTTAGATAAGAGTACACAAATATATAATGCATACGAAAATCAACACATCACCTACCTTATTCTGGGTACACTTTGAACCGTCAAATCCCGTTCGAAGACTAACCCCGGTTCGCCTCTTTAAGCATGCAATTAATTACATTTATTGCTGACCCTCTTCCTAGGACAAAATACAACCTGGAAAAACCTTTCCCAGCCTTAGAACACAGCCAACGAATATCCTAATTATGCCAATTAGTTTTTGAAACTTCCATTCCTTGCACATTAGTTAATTACTAAGCCCTTTTCGGTTCTCCGAACCTTTCGATATTCTAGTTCCTGCTTTATTAGAAAAATCACACAAATTAAGCAATGCCTATAATATCACAACACACTATCCCAATTTTACCATTTCCAACTAATCCAACAAATCAACAATTTCCTCCAGACTCCATGCCCGAAGGCCTAACAATGGATTCTCCTTTTCATTCTACACAATAATAAGAAAATGAAAGTGGTCAATCTACTCTTTGGAAGAAACCTAGCCTACCTAGATTCCAAGCAGCTGCACGATGCAATTTCTGGCTCCGTGAAGGTGTTTCTTGACAATTCTGCAGGCTTGAATACATGGTTTTGCGTCCCTTTAGCTGGAAACCCTCCTCCCCATGACTCCCAAGCTTTAGATCAAACTAGGAGAGTTTTTGGAGAAACCCTCATCTATTTTTTACTAAGGAAGGGAGAATGGGATTATAAAACCCATTTCTGGGCTTTCTGGTTTCGTCATTCCGCTATAGCGGACGGCCAGCCGCTATGGCGGTACCGCTATAGCGACCTAAATTCCACTACAGCGGACTTAATTTTCAGCAGAGACAGTCTTCAGTAAAAAAGTCATAACGTTTTACTCGGGAAGTGGATTGATAAACGGTCGGTGGTGTTGGAAAGAGGACTCAGAGATATTTAATTTGGTGGGTATTGGGACTCCTAATTCCTTATATTCTAGGAGGAAAGCACGTTTGAAGTTGACCTAGTTTGAACTTATCCCGAAACTAAATCGGTAAGGAAGCTTTCAACTTAACTTTGTGCTAGGAGTATTGTATGACCTTAGTACATACCAAATGTACTCTCATACTAAAGAATTAATCCTAACTCTTATTACAAATGAGAGGCACCTGCCTTGATAGCAGATATTTTCAGTAACGATGGAATAGGTCATTACACAAACTGATGGTCAGTCAGAGAAGACGATTCAGGTATTGGAGGATATGCTGAGAGCATGTGTGATTGACTTCGAGGGTCATTGGGACCAGTTTCTACCGTTGTGTGAGTTCTCATACAACAATAGCTACCACTCTAGTAACGACATGGCATCGTTCGAGGCTCTGTGTGAGAGGAGTTGTAGGTCACCTATAGGGTGGTTTGAGGAAGGCGATGTAAAGCCTTTGGGCGTAGACTTGGTAAGGGAAGCACAAGAAAAGGTAAGAGGCATTCAAACCAAGTTGCTAGCTGTCCAAAGCAAGCAGAAGGAATATGCAGATCGCAAGGTAAAGGACATAGAATTTCAAATTGGTGAGCAGGTATTGTTGACACCCAATTTTTGCCCTCCACATTACGAATTATTTTTGAGCTTTTTCAATTTTAAAATAATTATTTTTTATAAAAAAATTAAAATATGTTTCAAAATTATTCTGGTGCCAATCTTGTCATTTTGAGTAAAATATATATTTTGTATTTAATTATATGGAATTATACAATTTTTACTTAAGAAATCATGTTAAAAATCATTTTTGAACAAAAATCGTATTTAAATTAAAGGAGCTTCGTCTTTCCCAAAATTAATTTAATATTGAAAGTTGATCAAATAATTGGTCTCTAATTAATTGTAATTTTACTATGAACGAGTAATTATTTTACTTTATTTTACTATGAACGAGTCTTTCCCACCATTTTTGCTCTCATCCATGCTCATACGTGCGCCCAACACAAGGATTTGTACCAAAAAGGTACAAGGACAACGACGTGTTCTCATCCACACCTCTCTTCAAAAGCTTGTTGGGGAATGCATGTTGGGTTCTAACGTTATTGCACTGACGTTTCAATTGAACCTTCTGTAGTGAAAATAAAAATATCTAGTCTTTCTTGCTTAGTTTACGTTTATCCTTGGTTTGGTTGCTTTGAGTTACGGTACTTGTGTTGTTAAAACTCATTGTGTGATCAAAGTGTTGTTTAAATTTTTAGTTTCACTACCCACTGTCTATTTGATTGCCTTGTGTAAAATACTAACTCCTCTGTCTAGTTATTTCTACGCATGAACTTCAATTTGAGTCCCCGGACTCTTACCTTGCATCCTCCCCTCTAGAATCAGGTTGATATACACTAGTATATACCAATATATTTATGATATACAGCAGTATATTAGTTAAGGAAACAGATGGTCAGGGTCATGAAGAAGAAAAAGTAGAAAGGGAAGCTTATATATAGATCTTGGGAGCGAAAAACATGAAATATACAGTAGTATACGAAGTTGATATATAGTAGTATATACAGCTGGTATACAAATGAAGAATGGACACAAAGTCCATCAAACTTAAAAGTTCAAAGTCTGGACCAGGAAATTACATGGAGTGTCCTCAAAAGTGAGTGATCTTCAATTTATGCCCCTAATAAGAAAAGTCTTTAAAAAATATCCTTCCTTCCTTTTTATGTATAGAACATATACATTTTTGCCCCTCTACACCATAACTCTCCATGTTCATTTGTCTCTCAACTCTTAATTTTCATTTTTCTTTTTTCTTTTATCTTTTTAATTTTTTATCTTTTTTTTTTCTCAATTTTTTTTTTAATTCTCGTTTTCTTTTTTCTCAACCTTTATTTTCTTTTTTTCTTTTTTTTTTTTTTTTTTTTTTTTTTTCTTTTTTTTTTTTTTTTTTTTTTTTTTTTTTTTTTTTTTTTTTTTTTTTTCCTTTTTTTTTTTCTCTTTTTTCTTTTTTTTCTCAACTTTTATTTTTTTCGCTTTTTTTTTTAATCTTTATTTTTTTCTTTTCTCTTTTATTCTTCTCTTTTTTTCTTAACCTCTATTATTTTTTTCTAATGAACAAAAAAAGTTGGATAATCCGCAAAGAAGATCTTCTTTCTTTAAAATCGAAGTAAACTTAAGAGCGTGCTTTATTATTTGGAAGTCCTTTGGAACAAGTCTTGCCCCTAAGACAAATGTTATAGAACATCTCATAAATCAAGACACAATGAGGTAGTGTCAATCCTTGCTCGTGGGGCATAACTTGTTGTTTGAAAAATTCTTGAGCTAAGTCTTACCTCTAAGGCAAGAGTTATAGAGCATCTCATAAATTAAGACACAATGAAGTAGTGTTAACTCTTGCCCATGGGGCATAACTTATTTTTTGGGAGGCCCTTGGGCTAAGTCTTGCCTCTAAGGCAAACGTTATAGAGCATCTCATGATCAAGACATAATGTGCTAGTGTCAACTCTTTCCAATGAGGCGTAACTTGTTGTTTGAAAGTCTTTGAGCTAAGTTTTGCCTCTAAGGCAAGAGTTATAGAGCATCACATAAATCAAGACACAATGTGGCAGTGTCAACTCTTGCCCATGGGGCGTAATTTGTTATTTGGAAGTCCTTGGACTAAGTCTTGCCTCTTAGGCAAGCGTTATAGAGCATCCCATAAATCAAGCACAATATGATAGTGTCAACTCTTGCCCATGGGGCGTAACTTGTTGTTTGAAAGTCCTTGGGCTAAGTCTTGTCTCTAAGGCAAGAGTTATAGAATGTCTCATAAATCAAGACACAATGAGGTAGTGTCAAGCCTTGCTCGTGGGGCATAACTTGTTGTTTGAAAATCCTTGAGCTAAGTCTTTCCTCTAAGGCAAGAGTTATAGAGCATCTCATAAATTAAGACACAATGAAGTAGTGTTAACTCTTGCCCACAGGGCATAACTTATTTTTTGGGAGGCTTTTGGGCTAAGTCTTGCCTCTAAGACAAACGTTATAGAGCATCTCATGATTAAGACATAATGTGCTAGTGTCAACTCTTGCCAATGAGGCGTAATTTCTTGTTTGAAAGTCTTTGAGCTAAGTTTTGCCTCTAAGGCAAGAGTTATAGAGCATCTCATAAAAAAAATAAAAGTCAAAAAAATTGATTAAAAAAAAAAGAGAAAAGAAAAATTAAAAACCAAAGAAAAAATAAAAAAATAGAAGTTGAGAGAAAAAAATAAATATTGAGAAAAAAATAAAAAAATGAAGAAAAAAAGACAACAAAAAATAAAGGTTGAGAAAAATAAAAAAAATAAAAAAATAAAAAATAAAAGGAGAAAAAAATAGAATTGAGAGGAGAAAAGAAAAAAAATAAAGATTGAGAAAAAAGAAAAAACGTAGAAGAAAGAATAAAATAAAAAATAAAAGAAAAATAAAGGTTGAGAAAAAAAGAAAAAAAATAGAAATAAAAAAAAAGAAAAAAGAAAAAATAGAAATAAAAAAAAGAAAAGAAAAAAGAGAAAAAGAGAAAAAGAAATATATATAAAAGTTGAGAGACAAATGAGCATTGACAGTTATTTAAAAATATTTGAGGTGTAAAGGGGCAAAAAGGTAGTTGCTCTATACATAAAAAACAAGAAAGGCTATTTTTGTAAGACCATTTTTATGGGGGGCAAAAATACAAAGCCACTCCCTTTAAAGAGCATTTGTGTAGTTGTCCCAGTCTGGACAGCCCTTAAGTGGGCCAAAAGGGCCCAATCTCAACTCTTCTTTTATTTTCATGTATATTTGTATTTATTTCAATTACTTGTATTAACTAATTTTGATTTAATCTAAATAAATCTTTCTAGTGTTGCCATTTCGATTTTTGTCACTATTTTCCCCTATTAAATTCGGAACTTTCCACCTAGTTCATTTTTATAAAAAATAAGACAAAATGAATCTTGTAATTGATTTTCTTAAGGAATAAAAGAAACAGAATTTTTCTTTCACTTAATTTAATTGACCTCCTTAAATATTAAAATCTTTTGTTAGTATAATGAGATGTTCCACATATGCATTAACATTTTTATTATCAAAGTTATGTTTTCAAAACGGAATCAAAAGTTCCTTTCAAATTCAAGTATTTCTCAATCCTCATTCAAATTAACATTTTCATTTTTGTAATCACTCCTTATTTTGGTAAAGATAAAAATTATACTCTTTCAGACCATTTCTTTATAAAGTTATTCATTTCCTTATAATTTTAATCATTTTATCGTAAAGGATATATCCAAATTATTAAAATTATCTTCTATATAAAACTTTTTCCACTTAGCTAAAATAATGCATTGATTACTGTCCTTTTAAATTGACTAAAAAATGAAAAATTTCAATTCCCACCACTTTGTTCATAAGCAAAAATTTCTTTTGAATTAATCTTATTTAATATCTTATCTTTAAAAATGTGGGTCCTATTTACTTTCTCAACATGAACATTAATAAAAAAATAACTCTTTTTAAATCCTTGGTTCCAAAAAAAGACCCTTTTAATTTGAAAATCTTTAGAATCTTTTATTCCTTGAAATAAAGTTATAAGTCTCCTTGAATTTGAGTCTTCTCAAATGAATTTTCTTCTATCCAAAATAAACTACTTTATCTTACACTGAGTATCATTTTCTTAAATCAATTTTTCATGTAATAAAATCTCACATACTTCATGCAAAAATTTCAATTCTTTTTACAAGATTAGTCATTGTTATCAAGTTAGTCAAAATTGTTTTGGTCAACCATTTTTTAAACGGACGTTCTTAAGTGCCTTAAAAACTTTCTTAAGACGTTACTTGAATCCCTACTCATTTTCTCTAAAAATTTGAAGATTTATTTCTGTTTTTTAAATCTTTAAAATATTTTAAGTTTTCTTAATTTCTTTATAAAAATTAAGTGGCGACTCTGTTTTGTTTTCAAATTATTTTGAAGTTTTCTTGCGAATTTTGAAATAATATCTATGTGTCAAAAACTATTTTCTTTCAAACTAAATACAGCAAAGGGATAAAACAGAAATGACGACTTCGCTTGGGATTTATTTAGGTTCTAACCAAAAAATTTGAACTATTTTTGACTAACTTTTTGTGACTAACTATTCAAAATATTGTAATAGTTAGTAAATTTTGATTAATGTTTACTTATGTGTTTATTTATCGCAAAATATACTATCATTGCATCTCATAGCATATTTCACCACATGGCATGCGATTTTATTTATATTTTAGGGAGGTTCATGATCCCATGGTCTCTCTCTATAAATTACACTTTCTCGAAAATACGATAGTTTACGGGTACGTCATGCGTCCAATGGCTATCGTATTTTCAACTCAAGTTGTTCACTTGGGACCCGGTCTATTTCAAAATAAACCCACTCTAGACACCTAGGGTAGAGCGAAACCCAAACCCAATTTTAGGCATTAGCCTAGGACGATCCAATACCTTAGGGGTATTGGGCCCATTAGAAAGACCGCCTTGCGTCTATTGACCACGAGTCAATCACAGACGATCATGCTTGCTTGTTTAAATTTGAAGGAGTATATGTCATTTGAATTAATCCATTATCATTCAGGAGGGGGGAATCTTACTTAATTTATTTGTTTTGTAGGATGACCTTACTATGTCCCGCTAGGAGATACCGAATTGTAACAAAGTCGGATGACTTCCTAAAGGTTTGGTGGGAATGCATGGACAAGGCCGACAAGAAAATCATCCAGAGCATATCAGATACTTGTCCTCCCTCATAGATATAAAGGCATGGCCGAGAAGATTCAAGTTTTGGCCACCTTTTGGGACAACAAAAATATGGTTTTTTGGTTTGGGAGTGTGGAATTGACCCCGACCATCGAAAAAGTAGTTGCAAGTTATGAAAGTATAGACATGTAACAGAAAAGGAGAAGGTCACCGGATAAAGACATTCTTTTCCCAAAAGAGTGGAACCAACAACAAATTAACGAAGCATTTTTTATCAAGGATGATAGTTGGATTGAGAAGATTGATGGGCCAAACATACCTTTTTGGAAGCTATACTATAGGTTTGGATGCTACAATGCATTAAAAAAGTTTGGCCACGAGTTTGAATCCGAAGAAAAGTGGAAAAGTTAAAGAGCCTTCGCATTCGCCGTATGCCTTCTCGGAACCATGGTATTTCCTCAAGGGCCAAAAGGTACTATCCATCCGAGTGTAGTTATGGTCACACATTCTATCTTCTATGGGATCAAATATGGGACATCTGTCAAATTTTACACATTAGCTCCCATGATACTCGCGGATATTTATCGAGCTTTGGGTAAATGCCGAGAAGGTGAGCGATTCTTCCAATGGTGCAACTTAATTCTATAATGGTGGATGATCAAGCATCTACTCAAATATTCTTACACCGAGGAGTTGGACCATTCTATGAGGTTGGACAATTTTGCATCACATGGCATGTGACTCACTATAAACAAATACAAGCGGAGACCCAACCAAGGATTTTGGTTCACTCAGTTTCGTGGCTTGAGGGATGACAACATTCAATGGGTAATCAAAAATCTCCATCCGGGAAAGTAGATCACTCGAGGTGAGACACTACCTTTCTTGGTGCTTTTAGGTCTTAGGGGAACCCGTCCTTATGTCCCTGCTAGAGTTCGTAGGCAATTTGGTTTGAAGCAAGAAACTCCCCAAGTAGGCAAAATGGTTAAGTTCATAACCAAACACGAGGTTGGTGTGGTAGCTTTCAAGGAAATGGCTCACAAAGAGTGGAAACAAAAGAAGGTTGAGGAACCTAAGGCCGAAGATAGGTTGGAACCACCATGTAGTAACACATATAAGGAGTGGATGAAGAAGAACCTTGTTGGGACTATTGAACCAGGCCCGAATGTGCCTTATCGAGTGGTTGATGTTGAGTCCGAGAACCAAGTCCGACTTCATAGGCTTCAAGAACAATGCACAAAGAGTGAGGTGGCACATCACCTAAGACACAGGGAAGATGCTATGACCATACAATATCTGAAGAAAGAATTGAAGAAGACTAGGCAAGAATTGGGGGATGCTAGGCATTGTTTGATTGAGTTAGATGATCGCATGGGTCGGCAAATTGAGAGCATAGGAGAGATGGACTTCGGGAGTAGGGCCCTGATGGCCGGAGCTCATTTGGTTATGGATAGGTACTTCATATGGCATGAAGTGGACAAGGCCAAGAGAGCAAGGACTGATGCAAGACCTTCAGGGATTTAGAGTTATTTGTCATGATCCCCTGCGTGGGATTCTTTATTTTCATCCCCTGCGTGGGATCGTTTATTTCTCGTATTTTCCCATTCCCTAAAAGTTGTATCCCCATATATTATTTAGTGGTAAAAACTGTCTCTTTATTATTAATGAAAGCATATTCTGGGGATAATGGATCGACTTAAAGGAATATATCTCCTTCAAATACGCTAGGCCTACCCTTGGCACAAAAGGGTCACCCAAGTTAGGACATGATATTTATTGTGATATTATTGCGATATAAACTGCTTTATGTGCTATGTGCATTTCTTGAATCTAGGAAAATTGGTCCACTCCATGCCAAAAATTTCTAGAACGCCGCAGGCAGAAATATAAAACTCATTATGCAAAGTCTGGCCAAATTACTCCTTGAGTCCCTCAGTTTCTCCAGAATGTCCAAACCTCACTCAAATATGCCTAAAAAACTTCTTTCTTACCCCACAGGAAGTTGACTAGCTATGGACATTGAAGAAGCCAGACTCAGGATAATGGAAGAGATCAATAGGAGGATTGCCGAGATCGAGGAACAAACCAGGAAGGTGGAACGACTCACCAAAGCTGCACTAGCCAAGTCCACAAGGTTGGATGAAGAGATAGCTGTCACGGAAGAGCAAATGGCTAAAGTCGACAAGATGTTGGCCTAAGTCAGATCTGCAAAAGAAATCAAAGAGGTTCAAAGAAGGAGCCGAGAAGTTGACCGACTAACTGAAGAAGCTTTAGCCAAGACAAGGGAGGTGGAGAACAAATTGCCCGGACTAAAGCCAGAATTGCCATGTTGGATCAGATGTTGGGAAAATCAAGGCGGTCCCGAAGAGAGACTTTGTTCGAGGGATCAAGCAACTGATTCTGGACTTCGAAACTGCCGCTGAAATGATTGGGAAGCTGGAAAAGGGAGAAAAGAAAATGTTTGAGGAGCCTAAAGAGGAGCTCCCCGAACCAGAAGAATCCCCTATCACTTTGGAAGAATTCATAGAAGATATGAAAAATTGGTCTAAGACCAAGGATGCAGTCTTCTGGCCATCTAGGTTCAGACAAGGTGACAAGCAAATTGTCCTGACTGCCCACTCTAAGAACTTTCTAATGGACCCTGAGGTCATTGAAATCACAACCATTTATCAGATCTTGCAAGCAATGGGCACTTTGCACCCGGATGAGACCCAAGGACTCCATTGTGATCTGAAAGACGAGCACAAGGAATTGTTATACCCCATTTTAACCGGGTCAAAGCGAAGTACAACATATTGGTGATTCTTCAATTATTAGCTTTAAAGAGTCGCCACCTAATTAATTTTAAGGGTGAATTAGGACACCTAAATTATTAACTAAAGTTATGCTAAATTAACTCTAATTAATGGTCTACTTAACTTATGCGATTCTAGGTAAGGGTTCTAGTTATCCTAAAGGGAAGGAGTTAAGCATCCTTTAAGATCCGCTAAAGACGGTTACCGATCAAACTTAGGTTAATCAAATAAGGGTCTAAAATATAAATATAACATTTTATATACTGAAGAAAATAACTTACAAATATTATTAAGGTTACAAATTGAAAGCATAAAAATTACTAGTAAAATTGATAATTTGTAGAAGAAAATAATTAGTGATAAACTTAAAATAAAGGGTGTCTAAATCAGAAAATAAATCATGGTAAAGTATCAAATGAGTTAACCTCCAAAAATATATGTTGAGCAATAAAAAGATGTGCAACTAAACTATTTGGTTATAAAGAATAGCTTACTAGGGAAGACCTTCTGGATTAAAAAATATAAGCTTAGACTTGATAAAAATAAAGACTTCAAAGATATTTATTAGTAAAATAGTTTTCAAAGCAAATAAGGAAAAATTTTCAACAATGTAAAAAAAACATTAGTTTTGCCTTTCACGAAAGTGTGTTTTGATCCTTTCGAATAGCTATATTTTACTAAAAAAAGATAAAGCATTTTCATGTTTTTGACAAGAGCATTTTTTTTCACTTCAAAAATCTGCATCTTTTTATGCAAAATGTATGCCTTAAAAATCACAAAGGAAGTGCATTTTGACCTCAAAAATCTGCGTTTAAAGCTCTTAAACAGCTGTGTTTTTAGCTCAAAAATCTGCACTTTTTAAGTCCTTAAACAAGTATATTTTGCCTTCAAAAATTGAGTTTTAAAACTCTTGGGAAGCTGTATATTTTTTTTACACTAAAATCTGCGTTTTTTAGCACTAGGAAAAGCTACGTTTTGCACATAAAATCTGCACTTTTGAACTTACTAAAGTTGCATTTTTTATACCAAACATATCTATTTTTAACTCTACTCTTAACAGGAAAGATTTGAAAAAAAACCGAGGCAAAGCATTTGGTTCGTAGCCATGTATGTATATATACGAAAGAGAGGAGCTAGTCATATACTTCTTTTATTATATATAGCAAACTGCCCTTTCTAAGGTTCAAGTATTCTAGGCCTAATTCTTTTATTGATGGAATCAAATAATAAAACAAAGACACTATTAATTAACTAGATTAACAATCTCGCGTAATTAAATAAAATTAGTCTAGTGTTAAGAAAGAAATTCAACAAATAATCTCAAACTTGAGATAAAACCAAATCAACACAAATAAGCCACTAAACAATAATAAGAAGGTTATAATAAGAATAATAAGAAGGAAGGACACCATAAGAGACCCTAGAGTGTTTCACTCATTTTGTTGCTATTTGATGAATTCTAAGAAAAATGATGTAAGGCAACTCCAAACGCAGGTATAATGAGTCAAGTCTCGCCTTGAGACTCCACTTACGAGAGTCTCGAATTAAGACTCCATTTGCTCCGAAGTGTACATGTAAAGAAAGAGAGAAATAAAGATTAGAAACTTGAACTTTGAATAATGTGAACAAGAAGCAAAGATAACATACAATCTGAGATCATAAGATAACCCAAAGCTTCTAGTATGATGAGTAAACAAATGCAAGAAATAGCACAAGAAAATGAGCTCAAACTTAAACTTAATAAACTAGATATCCTATTTGCCGAAGTGTCTCTCATTGAGTTCTTAATTACTACTGAACTCCCAAGAAAATAATTAGTCTAGATAGAGACATAGTTCATGTTCATGAACTCCTTTAAACACATCAACTGATCACAACAAATTTGACCAACTCAATAACCTTGGCAAATATAACCATACTACAGCACTTTGAACACAATCCAAGTTTAAGGCCATGGATACACTTTATTCTCTTTTAACGAATTCACAACTTTCTTTTAAACGACACAACATTTTTTCAAGTTGTTTGATCATGAAACAGTAGCAAAGTATATTAGCATGAGCTGATTTTTAAGAGAGAGTAACCGTTGCAAAACACTCCCTTTTGAGCAGTGAAAGCAAAATATTTATAAACGGTCAAAGCTCTTTAAACGTTAGCAAGTTTCGACTAATTTTTAATTTATATAACTGGGTGGCTTCCTCCCTAAA
Organism: Jaltomata sinuosa; assembly: GCA_003996215.1. Lineage (NCBI taxonomy): Eukaryota > Viridiplantae > Streptophyta > Magnoliopsida > Solanales > Solanaceae > Jaltomata > Jaltomata sinuosa. The sequence goes on from QJPP01007247.1 coordinate 451,517, forward strand.
TGCCCATAGTTCTCTTTTAAACCTTGATTTCAAAATAGGAACAAGCAAAGCATATTTTTTAACAAATCCTAGAACAGAGAAGCTAAATGAGCGATACAATGAAACACATATTCGACAGATCGGTAGTATTCCTTTAAGTATCCTTACTCCATCTCAAATTGTTTACTTACTGATTTGTCGAAACAAAAGATGGTAAGGCCACAGATTCAAACATTCAAAACAGAACCTTAGGCGAGTAACAGAGTTGTTCAAACGAAACGAAAACTTATTGGCGAGCAACTAAGTCATTCAAACGATCACATATTCACCAAATTTTATCCTTACGTACAGAACAATAACTTTTCCTTTAAGGTTTGTAATTCTAAATATCCATTAATTACATGTTGGTTTCTTACGAAGAACTAAAAATAAAACAGACCATACAAAGCATCAAATATGAATTAAACGGGAACACTAACGCATTCAGTTCTTGAAATGAAAATAAAAAGGAAGGAAAGGAAGAGTACTGACCTTGTGTGGAGCAGTGAACAAGGGCTCCAACGTCAAGATCCAAACTTAAACTCGCTCAAAACAAAAGTTTCGGAAAAAAAACCAAACGAGAATGCAAAGACAAGTGCTTAAGAGCAAAAACCAGTAGATACAATAGTGCAGGGGGCGGAGGAAAAAGGCCTCCTTAAATGAGTGCAAAAATGTAGTATTTATAGTGATGAACTAGGGTTGAGATTGAGCATTTGGGCGGGATTTTCATAACGAATTAGCCGTTTGAATTTTGAATCAAAGCTCTGAAAAGTTGATGATTCTTCTTCAGAAATTTCAAAAGTATTTTGGCATCTTGTTGACCAAATTAAAGATGAGAGATGTGAGTGAGAGAGAGGAGGAGAGTGCCTGATGTTTTTCAGAAAAGAGAGACGGAAATTGCACCAAAATGAGTAGAAACCTTCTGCCATTGCTGAAGCTTCGTTTGGAGGTTTCTGAAAGAGGGAAGGGAAGAGAATAAAGCTAAAGAGTGGCTAATGAAAAAGAAGTTTAGGGTTATATGCTTTGGGCTGAACATTAAGATGGGTTTGGGCTGATTAATGGGCTGTTAATTGGTGGGTTCATTAGCTGAAAATAATGGGCTGGTTAAGGATATTTGTTGGGCCATTTCTTTTGGTCTTTTCCCTTTCTTTCTTTTCAATTATTTTGAGCTTCTAACTTAATAACTAATACACTACATATTACGTAATGGCAATTAATTAACAAAAGATATCGATTACAAAATATCGATTTATAATTAATTTAATAAATATAAAACTTAAAATAAAGTAACAATAATAAATAATTTAAGAAAAAGAGGTATAAAATGATAGGAGCGATTTCGATGAAAAAAAAATGTAATTTATAAAAACGTGATAACATTGATAACAATAGTAATAATAGTAAAAATAGTAATAGTTGTTTAAATATAGTAAAAAAATAAATATACATATTATTAATTTAGAAGCTCGAGAAAATAAAAAAGGCGAAAGGAGGGTCAAAATTGGGTGTTAACAGCTTGTCCCTCTTTGACCGGAGACGATGTAAGAGTGTTTGGGCAAAGAAGTTGACGTAGTAGCCAATTTTGTCCCGACCAACAAATAGAAGTTTAAGGGGAATATGCGTTTGACATGTTATGGGGGAGAGGGATTAGGAAAGATCAAGAGATTGATATGAAATATTTTGAAGATTATGGCTGAACTTTGGTTTTTAAGTTGCCTACATATCTCGGGTTGCACGAGAATCAGGCCAAATGTAGTTCGGAAGTTATGATGAGATAAGGTGGAGTGAGTTTAAAACTCTATGACTCATAAAGTGTCCTTGGATCGATGAATAATGACAATGATGGTGGAGGCAGCTGAGCAAAAGATTAAGCTTGAATAAGCAAAGATATAATTTTAAAAATAGAGTGAAGTAAGGAATGGAACTCTAAGATGACGTGGGGTGAAGAATAAAGGGAATTAAAGCGCGCGTGAGCTTAATAAACGAGTGAAGAAATTTGAGGGAATTAAGTAAAGCATAGCCAAAGATTGGTATACATTTTTTTAAAAAAAACTGTCCCAGTATCGAGTTACGATGAGACTGGATTGCAAGATTTGTAAAGGGAACGAAGAAAAAGGGCTGAAAAAGTTATAAAAGCGGTGAGGAATGAATATAGGAGAGCTTGATGCAAATTTTTCTACATGCTCCGAGCTGTGGGATGTAGGTTGAATAGAGTTCGAGTGTAGATCCTTGACCTTTGTTGGGAGTCCGATCGACATTCCCAACAAATTGCCCCAGTTCACTGCTTAGATGAAGTTCCACTTGCGCTATGTCTCTTGTTGCTGCATGTGGGTTGTACTTTCTGCAAAGTCTTAATAAAATTATTAAAAAATAAAGCGTGAAATATAATAAATATCTTACGACAAAGATCAAAAGAAAGATGCATCCATTCTGAACTGGTGCTAAGTCAAATGTGCATTATTTCTTTTAACATTAAATAATTGCTTTAGATTATGCGCCTGCAAAATCTAAGTAATAACGTCAGCAAAGCAAACACATATACAAAGCGTAATTTTCGAGAAATTTAAAAGATAGCATGCGGTGCTTGATAAGTAAATAAATAAAAATAATGCATTGCGAGATGTGCAATTATAAGCGGGTGAGCATAAATATTTAATTGAAAGAGGATAAGCCTAAAATGTCCTATTTGAGGGTGAACAAACCCAGCATATCCTATTTTGGGGTGGACGAACCCAATGTGTCTTATTTTAGGGTGAACAAACCCAATATATTCAAAGCGTGATTTTCAAGAAATTTAAAGATAGCATGCGGTGCTTGATAAGTAAATAAATAAAAATAATGCACTGCGAGATGTGCAATAATAAGCGGGCGAGCATAAATATTTAATTGAAAGAGGATAAGCCTAAAATATCCTATTTGAGGGTGAACAAACCCAGCATATCCTATTTTAGGGTAGATGAACCCGTTGTGTCCTATTTTAAGGTGAACGAACCCAATGTGTCCTATTTTAGGGTAAACAAACCCAATATATTCAAAGCGTGATTTTCAAGAAATTTAAAAGATAGCATGCGGTGCTTGATAAGTAAATAAATAAAAATAATGCATTGCGAGATGTGCAATAATAAGCGGGCGAGCATAAATATTTAATTGAAAGAGGATAAGCCTAAAATATCCTATTTGAGGGTGAACAAACCCAGCATATCCTATTTGAGGGTGAACAAACCCAGCATATCCTATTTTAGGGTAGATGAACCCGTTGTGTCCTATTTTAAGGTGAACGAACCCAATGTGTCCTATTTTAGGGTGGACGAACCCAATGTGTCCTATTTTAGGGTGAACGAACCCAACGTGTCCTATTCTAGGGTGGACGAACCCAATCTGTCCTATTTGAGGGTAGACAAACCCAAGGAATCCTATTTAAGGGTGGACAAACCCAATGTGTCCTATTTTAGGGTGGACGAACCCAATGTATTCTATTTTAGGGTGAACAAACCCAATATGTCCTATTTTAGGGTGGACGAACCCAATGTGTTCTATTTTAGGGTGAACGAACCCAATGTGTCCTATTTTAGGGTGGACGAACCCAATATATGATGCAAACTTATAAAGATAAATATTGATGCGATGCATAAAGCTTGATGCGATGCTTGATTTGCGGTAGCTAATATTCATGTTGCAATGCAGAAAGCTTGGTGCGGTGCCTTTACAATAATGGACATCATGATGCGGTGCAGTGAGCTTGGTGCGGCGCTCTTAAAATAATAAATATGCAATGTGCGGTGCAGCAAATTTGGTGTTGTGCCTTCATAGTTGCGAACATTTATAATACAATATGGAGAGATTGGTATGATGCCTTTGCAGTAGCAACATCCAATGAGTGCTCCAGAAAAAAAATTAATCAAATGCCTTTATAGTAGTATGCTGAAATGCATAGTGCTTGATGCGATGCCTTTGCAGTAGCCATTATTTAAAGTACGATGCCTTGATGAAAATTTACTGGAAATCAAAATTCTGCACTCAAAGAAAATTTGTGAAATACAACATTCAATTTGCGTCATCCTTTGCGTGCGCTATCATTCCAAAATTAGCCTCTGCATTACTCAAAGAAAACTTGTTAGTATAAGATGAAATGGTTGCCTTGCATTGAACTTTGAAGCTTTGACTTTGAATCTGCGCTTCTCGTTGCTATGGCACTGCAGCAATTTGATGAGCGAATATGATTTCTGATCTTGACTTCTGCTTTGTTGAATAAACATAGGACATTTGCAAGGCTGTCCCAGTTTTGGCTAATGGAAAAATGGATTTTTATTATAATGAAACCGAACTCAGAATGAGCGCCTACGTATCCCGCTACTAACAGGAATCAGGTCAAACGTAGTTCATACAAAAGTTTAGGAAAGGATTGCAAAATAGTAGCTACTTATAAAGGAGGTAAAATGGAGAATGATATTCTCAAGTTTGCAAAATGATGCCCTTGTCAATCCTCTTGATTCGTTGCACGCTTTCTTTTCAAATGCCTTGGTGCCAATTTTGATGGATCACCCTTAACAAAGATTGTGCTACCACTTGCGATATTGTCATTGTTGGTTGGAGGCTCTTGGTGCAGTCTTATCTTGCCACTTTCAATCATGCTTTCAATCTTGAATCTCAGTGCCAGACAATTTTCAATATCATGTCCCTGAATATTTGAATGATAAGTACAACTTTTGGATGAATCAAAATTTGGAGATGGATACTTAGGCATGAATCCTTTTTTTGATTGCAGAAGTCCATTAGCTTTCAATCTCTCAAATATATTTGTCAATGACTCATCTAGAGGAGTGAAGGAGAAAGATTTCATCTTCCTTTGTTGTTGTGAGCTAGACTGTGCTTGGTGAAATTTTAGTTGGCGACCATTTTGAAAGTTTTGTTGGCAAGAAGGCTTTGGTTGAAAGGTTTGGTGAACAACTGGTGTTGCTGGGTTGTCTACAATTCGCGCTTCTTGAATTCCACTTTCCAACTCTTTGCCAACACGAATCAAATCAGAAAAGTTGCGTGCACAAGTCCCAAGCAGTTTATTATAATATAGACCATCTTGAATTTGAATGAAGGCTGAGATCAATTCCTCTTCAGGCAATGGAGGATGCATTTTAGAAGCTTCTAACCTCCATCGCATGGCATATTCTTGAAAAGATTCATACTGTATTTTCTTTACTTTGAGCAAATCAGCTATATGAAGATCATTCTCACAGTTGAACTCGTATTGCTTTACAAAGTCACGAGCCATATCTTCCCATGTATACCACTTGCTAAAGTCTTGCTTAGTGTACCTGGAGAGTGCTAATCCTGATAAACTTTGAATGAATAGCCTCATTCGTATGGCTTCGTCATTGCCAATTCCGATTAACCTGCTGCAGTAATCTTTCAAATGAGTGACATGATCTCCTTTCCCGCTGAAAGTGTTAAACTTTGGTAGCTTGTACCCTGGCGGAAGCTCAACATTTGGGTGCACACACAAATCTTCATACTTTAAACTCTGGTAATTTCTTGAATGCAACTCTTCATCAAATGCTTTTCTCAAATTGTGAAGTTCTCTTTCCAAATTTTCATGGCAAGGTGACTGAATCTCCTTTTCACATCTAGTATATTGACAAAATGCTAGTTGATCATGCTTATTTTTCTTAGAAGGAAGCACAATTGTGGAAGGATGAGTATATGGCATCATGGTAAATTGAAAACTTTTGGCTTTAGCGTATACTGATGGTAATTGAGGAGAAATTGTATAAGAAGGATTTGGGCAAGGGGATATAGTTAAACAAATATTTTTGGTTGGGCTGGAAGTTGGGGTAGGAAGAAGGCTGAAGGTATTTGGTAGATTAACCAACACATTTCTTCGAACCACATTCTTTTCATTATCATCATTTTGTGCATGCACCAATTTTATACCATTGTTGAATGCTTCAAATCGGTCTGCCATTGTAGTTTTCCCTTGATGCAGATTCACAGTCAAAACAATGTTCAATGCTAGGCAACCTCTAAAGAAAAGATAAAGCTGCTTAAAAAATAAAAATATTAGCGCATGAAAATAAGAAGTAAATACATAAAGTATTTGATAACATAGATAAATTTGTGATTTGCTTAAGTAGAAGCTCTAAGATAAAAGAGATGACTTAAATCGCAGAATGAATGAATGGGAAGCACTTATTTGGCTCTAACACTCGAATTTTTAACAAAAGAAAATCAAATTAATTTAGAATAGAATGCGCAATTCGAAAAAGGCTGACTTATGTTGAACAACAAAGCTTTTTTGACTTGATCTTCATCCCTTGCGAACTCTGGTAAATTCCAAAACTTGCCCCAGTCTAAAGATATTTTTTATGATGACGCCATGATTGTACGCCAAAAAAAAAATTCTGGTGCAATATCAATCTTCTCTGGGGAAAACTAAAATTTTATAATAAGGAGACCGAGCCTTATGTAGGCTGCCTACGTATCCAGTATCCGATAGGAAATCAGGTCAAACGTAGTTCCAATTACACGCAAAAGAAATATTAAAAACTACCCCAATATGACCGAGTCCCTATATGGGCTGCCTACATATCCACCAAGGAAATCAGGTCATGTGTAGTTCTGCTTACATAAAAATATAAGATCGATCATTTGAGCTTACAAAAGTACATAATTAATCCCAAAATGTGCAACCCAAAAACTAACTATCCTATTACATGCTTCTTGAAAGCCACACATATTTTTTAATGAACAAAAGTCCCATCATATGCTAATAGTCCTCTTCAATGAAACCATTGTTGTTGTTCCATCCGGCTATATCATGAGTGCTTGCGAAAATTGTATGAGAGGGTAAATTTGATGCAATAAACCTTGGTCCAATGGTCGCCTGATTGTGGGGAGGAACTTGACTGTCAAATTGTGGGTGAATTGCCTGATTGTGACTCGGTGCAATAAGCCTTGGTCCAACAATTTCTTTTCCTTTTGGACCCTTAAGAGATTTTGTGAATTTCCTTTTAGTTGACCAAACTCCCCTAGATACATTATTAGGAGACCAATATTGTTCAGCAAAATCTTTAACCAGATCGCTCCAAGAAGACCATTTCCATGTATCTTGCTTTGCATACCATATCAAGGCTGACCCTGTAAGCGTTCTAACGAAAAGCCTCATCTTGAGTTCATTGTCTTTCCCAATACTTGTCAACCAATCAAGATATGCTTTCAAGTGATTTAAGGGATTGCCTAACCCATCATACATTGGAATGAGATTATGGGGGTTCTCAAAATTTATCTTAAACTGTGAAGCAAGCTCATTTGTGAAAGAAACTTGATTAGTCTCAACATTAAAATGTCTTCCACCATTTTCTCTATTCTTGCTTGTCTCCGCCAAGTTGTTGAATGTCTCATTTGGCAAGGATGGGTGGATATTAGAGAAAAGTTGGGCATTAGAATCAAAGGTGGGAGGTGTGACAGTATGAATGGGCAGGTATCCCTCTGAGTCTTCGGTGAATGAATTCTTAAGGTCGACTATCACTCCTTTCATGCTGCCAATTTCTTGTTCCATTTGTGACACTTTTGTCTCAAACTTAGCAATTTTATCTGGGTATGACTCAGGTTCTCCACATTCAACTTCATCTTCAACTAGGTCAATCACAGTAATTTGACCGGCCATATCCTCCTTGAATCTTTGATGTTCAACTTAAGTCAACCTTTGGAAGGAAAATGGGACACTTGATAAGCGCAGAATAGACATGCAAAAGGCTAAGGGTAGATTATTTAAATATGTGATGCTTGAGAAGAAATCAAAGGATTGAGTCTTATAAAGAATATATTAAAGACGAATTTGATGACGAGCGTGAGATAAAAATAATTGAAAAGAAAACTAGACGCACGAGGATTGAACTTGAAAAATTGAACGATTGCAAATGACTCTGAGTTGGCGGGTTGAAAAATTATCGAGGTTGAGAATAATGTCGATCAATTGAAGACCTATGAGATGCCTCGACTTGCATGCCAAAACTTAGAAATAAAAGGTGCGAAAAGATTAATTTTAATAGCTCAAAAATAGGGACGACACAAGCATTTTGAATGAACGATAAACTCTAAAGAAGTATCAATTTTGGATAGTCGTTCTTGAACAAATTAGATGGAGAAGATCGAGCAAATGTCGACGAGTGTTATTTGATAGATTGCGCAAATAAATTTGGACATCTACCAATTTAAGAAGCCACAAATGGCATAGAGATTGATTAAAGATTGGAAGAATTTGAGAGCATAAGTAGAAGTTTCATGACGTAGATCGGGCGCTAAATAGATTAGCATGAAACTAACGGGATAAATACTCTGTCATTAGAAACAGAAGATTAAACCCGTAAAGGAGAGACTTGAAAAAGCTTGAGAAAGTAAAAATCTAGAAACTTTGAATTTTGACACGAGTCTTATAGACGAGCGGAATGAGGGAGTAGGAATTTTGAAATAACTAAGGTAAATTTGATTTAAAGAAGATTATACCCTAAACGGGAGGAGAATTTAATTGAGAACTCTAAAAGCTTGAGTGAGCCTAGGATAATGATTCTAAACGGTGCTCTAAAATCTTTAAAGTGCTCTAAGCGCGGAAAGATTATAATCAATAATAATACTAATACTACTACTACTACTACTACTACTACTACTACTAATAATAATAATAATAATAATAATAATAATAATAATAACAACAACAATAACAACAATAATTGTGAACATGTAAAAATATAATAGGCAATTAAATAAAGAGATAAACAGATGCAAGTCACTCTTCTTTAAATAAAGAAAAACAAAGATAATGTTAGTAAATATCAAGTGAAATCATGTAGCAAATAAATTCATATACGGCACGTAGCAAGTAAGCGAGCAAACAATTCGTATAATAATAACGCGTCCTAATATACAGGTGCCTCTTTATGCCAGAGGTAGGCCTAACGCGTATTTAAAGAATAAATGTGCCATAATATGTCATTCCTTTGCTCTTTTAATTAATTAAACAAATCTTATCCTCAAAAAAAATAAAATAATATTAAAAAATAGCTTTAATCTTTATAATATGTCAAAAATACAATAAATAATTTAGAGTAAATGGTCCATATTTAGGCACAATTATTTTTCAAATAATGCACATATAAATGATAAGCGTCACTAGGGGTTGTGAACCCATTCGAACATTTGGGCGAGGTTGACTAATGAACTTAATATACCAAGTATATTAAGCCTCCTAAGTTTTCATGATGCATGTACCTAAAATAGGTGTTGGCTTAGCTCTATCTTAGGTGAACTAAGAGTTGGGTAGACTCGGACTTGAGATTTTCCTATGTGAGAAGGTACGTGGTCACACGGTAGTAAAACTATCCGCTCACCCCACGCATGCACCGACTCTCTAAATATAAGGTGTTTGAAAGAATTTCGGAGAAGTGAAATGACACAACTCGCGTGTACAATGTGTGTGAAAGTGTCAAATTTTCAGAAGTGGAGGAAATATGAACGGAATGACAGTTTATATAAATCAATAACAGATAGACAATTTATATAAAATAATAAGAAATAAACAACATAGCACATACAAATGACAAATAACACATAAAACAACTAATGAAAAACAAACAAATATACCGTCTTGATTAATTACCTAAGTCTGTTATGGTTTAGAACCTAATATCCCCAGCAGAGTCGCCAAGCTGTTATACCCCATTTTAACCGGGTCAAAGCGAAGTACAACATATTGGTGATTCTTCAATTATTAGCTTTAAAGAGTCGCCACCTAATTAATTTTAAGGGTGAATTAGGACACCTAAATTATTAACTAAAGTTATGCTAAATTAACTCTAATTAATGGTCTACTTAACTTATGCGATTCTAGGTAAGGGTTCTAGTTATCCTAAAGGGAAGGAGTTAAGCATCCTTTAAGATCCGCTAAAGACGGTTACCGATCAAACTTAGGTTAATCAAATAAGGGTCTAAAATATAAATATAACATTTTATATACTGAAGAAAATAACTTACAAATATTATTAAGGTTACAAATTGAAAGCATAAAAATTACTAGTAAAATTGATAATTTGTAGAAGAAAATAATTAGTGATAAACTTAAAATAAAGGGTGTCTAAATCAGAAAATAAATCATGGTAAAGTATCAAATGAGTTAACCTCCAAAAATATATGTTGAGTAATAAAAAGATGTGCAACTAAACTATTTGGTTATAAAGAATAGCTTACTAGGGAAGACCTTCTGGATTAAAAAATATAAGCTTAGACTTGATAAAAATAAAGACTTCAAAGATATTTATTAGTAAAATAGTTTTCAAAGCAAATAAGAAAAAATTTTCAACAATGTAAAAAAAACATTAGTTTTGCCTTTCACGAAAGTGTGTTTTGATCCTTTCGAATAGCTATATTTTACTAAAAAAAGATAAAGCATTTTCATGTTTTTGACAAGAGCATTTTTTTTCACTTCAAAAATCTGCATCTTTTTATGCAAAATGTATGCCTTAAAAATCACAAAGGAAGTGCATTTTGACCTCAAAAATCTGCGTTTAAAGCTCTTAAACAGCTGTGTTTTTAGCTCAAAAATCTGCACTTTTTAAGTCCTTAAACAAGTATATTTTGCCTTCAAAAATTGAGTTTTAAAACTCTTGGGAAGCTGTATATTTTTTTTACACTAAAATCTGCGTTTTTTAGCACTAGGAAAAGCTACGTTTTGCACATAAAATCTGCACTTTTGAACTTACTAAAGTTGCATTTTTTATACCAAACATATCTATTTTTAACTCTACTCTTAACAGGAAAGATTTGAAAAAAAACCGAGGCAAAGCATTTGGTTCGTAGCCATGTATGTATATATACGAAAGAGAGGAGCTAGTCATATACTTCTTTTATTATATATAGCAAACTGCCCTTTCTAAGGTTCAAGTATTCTAGGCCTAATTCTTTTATTGACGGAATCAAATAATAAAACAAAGACACTATTAATTAACTAGATTAACAATCTCGCGTAATTAAATAAAATTAGTCTAGTGTTAAGAAAGAAATTCAACAAATAATCTCAAACTTGAGATAAAACCAAATCAACACAAATAAGCCACTAAACAATAATAAGAAGGTTATAATAAGAATAATAAGAAGGAAGGACACCATAAGAGACCCTAGAGTGTTTCACTCATTTTGTTGCTATTTGATGAATTCTAAGGAAAATGATGTAAGGCAACTCCAAACGCAGGTATAATGAGTCAAGTCTCGCCTTGAGACTCCACTTACGAGAGTCTCGAATTAAGACTCCATTTGCTCCGAAGTGTACATGTAAAGAAAGAGAGAAATAAAGATTAGAAACTTGAACTTTGAATAATGTGAACAAGAAGCAAAGATAACATACAATCTGAGATCATAAGATAACCCAAAGCTTCTAGTATGATGAGTAAACAAATGCAAGAAATAGCACAAGAAAATGAGCTCAAACTTAAACTTAATAAACTAGATATCCTATTTGCCGAAGTGTCTCTCATTGAGTTCTTAATTACTACTGAACTCCCAAGAAAATAATTAGTCTAGATAGAGACATAGTTCATGTTCATGAACTCCTTTAAACACATCAACTGATCACAACAAATTTGACCAACTCAATAACCTTGGCAAATATAACCATACTACAGCACTTTGAACACAATCCAAGTTTAAGGCCATGGATACACTTTATTCTCTTTTAACGAATTCACAACTTTCTTTTAAACGACACAACATTTTTTCAAGTTGTTTGATCATGAAACAGTAGCAAAGTATATTAGCATGAGCTGATTTTTAAGAGAGAGTAACCGTTGCAAAACACTCCCTTTTGAGCAGTGAAAGCAAAATATTTATAAACGGTCAAAGCTCTTTAAACGTTAGCAAGTTTCGACTAATTTTTAATTTATATAACTGGGTGGCTTCCTCCCTAAATGCCCATAGTTCTCTTTTAAACCTTGATTTCAAAATAGGAACAAGCAAAGCATATTTTTTAACAAATCCTAGAACAGAGAAGCTAAATGAGCGATACAATGAAACACATATTCGACAGATCGGTAGTATTCCTTTAAGTATCCTTACTCCATCTCAAATTGTTTACTTACTGATTTGTCGAAACAAAAGATGGTAAGGCCACAGATTCAAACATTCAAAACAGAACCTTAGGCGAGTAACAGAGTTGTTCAAACGAAACGAAAACTTATTGGCGAGCAACTAAGTCATTCAAACGATCACATATTCACCAAATTTTATCCTTACGTACAGAACAATAACTTTTCCTTTAAGGTTTGTAATTCTAAATATCCATTAATTACATGTTGGTTTCTTACGAAGAACTAAAAATAAAACAGACCATACAAAGCATCAAATATGAATTAAACGGGAACACTAACGCATTCAGTTCTTGAAACGAAAATAAAAAGGAAGGAAAGGAAGAGTACTGACCTTGTGTGGAGCAGTGAACAAGGGCTCCAACGTCAAGATCCAAACTTAAACTCTCTCAAAACAAAAGTTTCGGAAAAAAAACCAAACGAGAATGCAAAGACAAGTGCTTAAGAGCAAAAACCAGTAGATACAATAGTGCAGGGGGCGGAGGAAAAAGGCCTCCTTAAATGAGTGCAAAAATGTAGTATTTATAGTGATGAACTAGGGTTCAGATTGAGCATTTGGGCGGGATTTTCAGAACGAATTAGCCATTTGAATTTTGAATCAAAGCTCTGAAAAGTTGATGATTCTTCTTCAGAAATTTCAAAAGTATTTTGGCATCTTGTTGACCAAATTAAAGATGAGAGATGTGAATGAGAGAGAGGAGGAGAGTGCCTGATGTTTTTCAGAAAAGAGAGACGGAAATTGCACCAAAATGAGTAGAAACCTTCTGCCATTGCTGAAGCTTCGTTTGGAGGTTTCTGAAAGAGGGAAGGGAAGAGAATAAAGCTAAAGAGTGGCTAATGAAAAAGAAGTTTAGGGTTATATGCTTTGGGCTGAACATTAAGATGGGTTTGGGCTGATTAATGGGCTGTTAATTGGTGGGTTCATTAGCTGAAAATAATGGGCTGGTTAGGGATATTTGTTGGGCCATTTCTTTTGGTCTTTTCCCTTTCTTTCTTTTCAATTATTTTGAGCTTCTAACTTAATAACTAATACACTACATATTACGTAATGGCAATTAATTAACAAAAGATATCGATTACAAAATGTCGATTTATAATTAATTTAATAAATATAAAACTTAAAATAAAGTAACAATAATAAATAATTTAAGAAAAAGAGGTGTAAAATGATAGGAGCGATTTCGATGAAAAAAAAATGTAATTTATAAAAACGTGATAACATTGATAACAATAGTAATAATAGTAAAAATAGTAATAGTTGTTTAAATATAGTAAAAAAATAAATATACATATTATTAATTTAGAAGCTCGAGAAAATAAAAAAGGCGAAAGGAGGGTCAAAATTGGGTGTCAACAGGAATGTGCCTACCACCCTTTCCAGAAAGGGCACACTACTGATGAATGCGAGGTTTTGAGAATGAAGATTCATGAAATGATCAACAATGGATGAATTGCTCATCTCTTTGGGTTCCATGCCAAGCTGGCATGTGATTGGGTCAAACCTGGAATTACCATTACGAAAGATGTCATTATCCATCGTTTGGACTTCACTACCTTCAAGTATAGCTACGAAGATATCTACTTCAAGCTGATTCAAGCTAGGATCCTCCATCCTGCAGAAAGAAGAGAAAGAAGGGGGTCCGTAAAATGGAAAGAGGACGATGACATTTGCCTCTATCACGATGGAAATGAAAGGTCGTAACATTGGGAGGTGCCGCGCCTTCCGCTTTGACCTGGAGCACCCGATTCACATTGGAAAGATCAACCTCCAGTTCGCACCAGATCACCTTTTAAAACTGAAGATTAAGAAGACTAGGACCCGCCACTATCCAAAGAAGCTTTAAAAGTAGCAAAATTATCGTAGTTATTTCCTTTTGTCATTTTTACCTTTTCCTTTTGTAATCAATGATAGTAGAAGAAATTAAAATATATCCCTTTTACCCATTCGAACTACGTAGGGCCTGAATTCTCCTTCGTGAGATACGTAAGCAGCCTTTCAAGGCCGGTCCCTATTTTTAAGAAATTTTCATTTCTCCACTTTGACAAAGATACCAAAGAATTCAGAAAACATATCAAATGCTACAAGACAAGCATCAGAAGACGAAGACTCAACATGTCAACCTTCCTGATAAAATCCACTTATCCAAAATCAATGGGCAAACTCTTGTCCATCGAATCCTCGAGTCAATACATACCCGTGGATCAATTCTCCTTTATGAAAGCAACTTTATGTGTTTGATACAATTCTTATATGTCTATTCCCAGTTAGATATCTTGTATTATTTATCACTAATAGATCTAACATATCGTCCTTTGAGTTGTTTTACTTCAACAGGTAACAGAAACTGATCTGTGTTGACAAAACTGGTCGAACATCCCTACTTTACCCGCTCAAAGGCACACCTGGATTAATCCTCTAACCCTCGCTTTCCTAAAGGCAAAATGAATGATAGTGAAGAAAAGAATGCTTTGGCTGTGAGAGACAATGTTATTGCTGAATAGAGTGAAATGATTGCCGAATTGGCAAGAAAGCTAGAGAAGATGCAAGAAGAGGTGCAGAAAGCCAAGGATATGGCGAGCTTGGCTATTGCCGCTAACACCCCGACTCTGGGTAACTCCCAGCCTCCTCTCTAAATCCCTCCACTCAATTCCCTGCTAACCGAAAACCATTCAAGAGATATCCGTCCTGCCTCCGCACCTAGACCTTCCAATGAACCTATATATCCCTCCTGTCTCCGCACCTAGACCTTCCAATGAACCTATCTCTAATAACCCTCCCCATATCGGATGCTCGTACCAAATCCATATTCCTCCTATCCAGCACACTAACCAAAGCAACAACTCGAGTGCCTACCTTTCATAAAACCTCCCTCTAAATTACCAGAACACGCCACTAAATACCTACAACACCCAAAATAACCATCCCAAGGTCACTAACCCACACAACTATACTCCCACATACCCAAACACTATTCCACACATCCAGCCTTCAACTTCCCAGAACATACTGCCTACCACTTTCCACGCTATGGTAGAACCATACACCAACCTCCCAGAAAGCCCTTAGCTGGATCACTACGAGGAAAAGGAGAGAGAGTTAAGAGCCACAGAGAAGAAATATGATCATGACATGGCATAGATGAAGGAAGAAATAGCCAGGATCAGAGAACTACGAGGCTCATCTTATGAAAAAGGCTATGACTAAGATGATCTTTGTATCCATCCGGAGATGGACCTGCCAGATGAATTCAAGATTCCCAAATTCGAGACCTTCAGTGGTGTCAGAAATCCTGAAACTCATTTAAGAAGCTCTTGCAACCAAATGGCCAGTTCCCGGAAGAACGATGATCTGTTAATGAGTCTTTTTAGCCGAAGTCTGAGATGAGAGGCTTTAGAATGGTTCACTTCTCAAGAACTGAGGAAATGGTCCAGGTGGAGTGATCTAGCCTGAGACTTCGCTCAAAGGTTTGATTATAATGTAGAAGTCATCTCAGATCGATATTCTCTAGGGCGTATCAGACATAAATTGAATGAGGACTTCAGAGACTACGCTTATAGGTGGAGAAAAGAGTCGGCGAGAGTTCGGCCTCCCATGACCGAAGAGGAGATAAGCGCGGTGTTTATGTGCTCTCAAGAGTTTGAGTTCTACAACAAAATGATATCAGCGGTCAAACCAAAGTTTGCCGACCTAGTCAAAATCAGTGAAATTGTAGAAGAAGGTCTTTGTAGTGGAAAGATTGCCAAGGCTTTTGCCTTCTCAAGATCGGCAGGATTTCCCAAAAAGAAGAGGGAAGAAGTGTCTTCGGTATCTTCCAGTCCTGGTCCAAAATCACGGAAACCCTTCGGAGCCAACTACAAAAAGTCACTTGTTCCAACAACCCCGTCCCTCGCTCCATAAAATTCTCAACCAGTTTTTTATACTCAGCCCATTTACCATGCTCCACAACCAAATATGCAGCCCATTCACAGAGCTCCACAAAAAAATGTGCAGCCCACTTACCAAGCTTCTCCCCAAAACTTTCAAGTATATCAGAAGGCTCCTGAGAACCAAAACAATCGCCAGGTCCCCCCTCCCACCAATGCTAATCTTCCTCGTCTGAACTTGGAAAAGAAAGTTCCCCAAATTTTTACCCAACTAGCCAAAACCAGAACTCATGTGTACGAGAGATTGAAGGCTGCTGGATTTATTCAGCCCATTCAACCCAAACCAAGCAACCCCGACTCTTATTTCTTTAAAGCCGATTGGCATTGTGTTTACCATTGTGGAGGTGCTGAACACAGTACTGAAGATTGCATTAACCTAAGGCACAAGATTCAGGATTTGATTGATCAAAGGGTGGTCACATTGCAGACAACACCACCAAATGTTAACAACAATCCACTCCTAAATCACGGAGGAGCCGCTGTGAATATGATCGAAATAGATGAGGATTGGGTCATGAGCAAGTCCATAGTCCCTGCCGATCCTGGAAAGCCAGAAGAGTTGGAAAAATTTGTGGCTGCCTTGAGTATTACGGAGAAGCCAAAATTCATTGTGTTAGCAGCACCTCAGTAAGCTTCTGCTCTGGTACCAACAGAAAAAGAGTTCATAGTTGAAGCCACCGTAGCCCGTGGTATGAAAAGGTCGGGAAGATGTTATATCCTCGACGATCTAGTCAATGATACTTATAAGAAGGACCAACAGAAGAGACCAATCACCAAAGGCAAAATAGAATAATGCAGTCAAAAGAATACTCCATTGTGAAGCATTTGGGAAAAAAAACCGCCTAGATTTCTATTTGGGCATTGCTTATGAGTTCCCAGTACCATAGGCAGGCACTACTCAAAGTCCTAAATAAAGCTTATGTACCGACATGTACTAGCGTAGAGAATCCGATCGCCATGGTAAGCCGAGTCTTATGAGGCCACCGTATTTGCTTTAGTGACGATGAATTGGCTTTTGAAGGAATGATGCACAACAAAGCCTTGCATGTCACTATCAAGAGTCAAGAGAAGATTGTGAATAGGGTGTTGATCGATGATAGATCGGGGCTTAATATATGTTCGTTGCCAATATTAACTTAGTTGAAGTATTATCTGGGGAAGATTTTCCAGAGCAAGGTCAACGTGAGAGCTTTTGACAGAGGTCAAAGAGACACTATTGGAGAAGTTATCCTATACATCCAAATAGGACCCATTGAGTTCTGCACGAATTCGAAGTCATGGATATCACTACCAGCTATAACTTTATTCTAGGAAGACCATGGATCCATGGAGCCAGAGTTGTACCATCAACTTTGCACCAGATGGTGAAATTTATTTAGGAGGAACATGAGGTGGTGATCCACGCAGAAGGAAGTCACTTGAGTCATCCTAATGGTTGTGTCCCGGTGATTAAAGAAGTCCCGAGGGGGAGCAATTTCTATACAATGGAGATCATAAATACCACTGAAGAGGATCTTTCTCCTCAAATTCCCATGCCGCCAATCTATAAAATGCTTGCGACCACAATGCTAAGGAGTGGATACAAGCTAGGTTTTGGGCTAGGAAAGAATTCTGATGGTATAACCAAGCCTTTAAGCATCCCTGGACAGATGACTAGGCATGGATTAGGATATGTGGCCCGAGAGAACAAGGTGAGAGTCAAAGAGAAGAAGCAGTCAGGACTGCCTAAGCCACTTCCTCACTTATATCAGTCATTCCCGATGCGTATCGGTCCTCCAAGCAACAGGTTAGAGGATGGAATAGGGAAGCTGTTCGAAGACTGAGATGCTATAACAGATGAAATCCGTGAGGCAACCATGATCAGGGATTCCAAGCCCGGCAAAAAGCTACAGAATTGGGTCGCAACTCCCCTCGTGACTCTCCGATCAGCTGGGTAGTCAAAGATTCTGTTTTATGAAAAATCGATGATGGTCCAGATGAGGTTCCACGACCCACCCTTTATGTTTTAATATTCTCGTACTATTTACTGCTTTCCAAAAGGCATGAACCTATATTCGTGTAGGTCATGGCCATAGTTTGTAAATATTTTTGAATTTTAATGAAAGCCTCTTTATTTTGAAAACATTTGCCGTTCAAAATTGATTGTGCTTTACTTGTTATTATCTAACCTGTTTTGTTTTGGTTTCAGTGATAATAAGTTAAAACCTGCCACTGTCATGTCATATCAAGATCTTAACAAACAAACCGAGCTAGAAGATGATGATTTCGAGGAATATGATAAAGAAACCATGGTTCCGGAAGAATTGACAGAGGAATTAAAAGACTTTGAGAATCGAGAAAGGCCCAACCTAGAGGAAATCAAGATGGTCAATCTAGGAGCGGCCAAGAGGTCAAAGAATCCAGAATCAGTGTCCATCTGATAGAAGCACAAAAAAAGAACTCATCAAATTGCTCCAAGAATACATCGATATATTTACTTGGGCCTACAGTGACATGCTAGGACTGAGTACAGACATAGTCTCTCATAAATTGCCTATCAATCCAGGGTTTGATCCGATCAAGCAGAAGACTCGAAAGTTCAAGCCTGATCTAAGTCTGAAGATCAAAGAAGAAGTTACTAAACAGATACACTCTGGAGTAGTAGAGGTCAGGAAGTATCCAACTTGGTCAACTAACATTATCCCAGTTCCTAAGAAAGATGGGAAAATCAGAATTTGTGTCGACTATCGGGACCTGAACAAGGCCAGCCCAAAAAATAACTTTCCATTGCCCAATATTCATATCCTTATTGACAATTGTGCGAAGCACGAGATGCAGTCATTCGTGGATTGTTTTGCTGGGTACCATCAGATCTTAATGGATGAAGAAGATGCTGAGAAAATGGCATTCATTATACCTTGGGGTGTTTATCATTACTGAGTGATGCCATTCGGCCTTAAGAATGCAGGTGCCACTTATATGCGAGCCATGATGACCATTTTCCATGACATGATTCACAAGGAGATCAAAGTGTACGTGGACGATGTGATTATCAAATCTCGCGAGAGTTTAGATCACCTAACTCATTTGAAAAAGTTCTTTGATCGGCTATGGAAGTATAATTTAAAGCTAAATCCTGCCAAGTGTGCTTTTGGGGTGCCAGCTGGCAAGCTGTTAGGCTTCATAGTCAGTAAAAGGGGCATCGAGCTCGACCCTTCGAAGATCAAAGCAATTCAGGAGTTACCACCCCCGAAGACCAAGAAAGAAGTCATGAGTTTCTTGGGAAGGCTAAATTACATTAGTCGATTCATAGCCAAGTCCACGGTCATTTGTGAACCTATCTTTAAGATGCTGAAGAAAGATGTACCGACCACCTGTACCGAGGAGTGCCAATAAGCTTTTGACTGTATCAAGAATTACTTGTCTAGTCCGCCAGTGTTAGTCTCTCCGAGAGAATGAAGTCCATTGTTGCTATAGCTGTCAGTCTCAGAAAATGCCTTTGGGTGTGTCCTGGGGAAACATGATGAAGGTGGAAAGAAGGAACGAGCAATTTATTACTTGAGAAAGAAGTTCACTCCATACGAGGCTCGTTATACTTTGCTAGAAAGGACTTGTTGTGCTTTGACTTGGGTTTCCCATAAATAGAGACATTATTTGTCGTCCTACACGACGTATCTCATTTACAGAATGGACCCCCTGAAATACATATTCCAAAAGGCCATGCCTACGGGAAAATTGGCCAAGTGGCAAATGTTGCTAAGTGAGTTTGACATTGTATATGTAACTCAGAAAGCAATCAAGGGATAGGCCTTAGCGGATCACTTAGCAGAAAATCCGGTTGATGAAGATTATGAACCACTCTGAACTTACTTCCTAGATGAAGAGATTTTGTTCGTAGGCGAGGATATTGAAGAATCATACCCTGGTTGGATATTATTCTTCGATGGAGTGGTCAGTTTCAAAAGTTCAGGCATTGGAGCTGTCTTGGTTTCAGAAACTAGTCAGCATTACCCGGTGACCGCCAAACTCTATTTTCCATGCACCAACAATATGGCTGAGTATGAAGCTTGTATACTCGGCATCAAATTGGCTATTGATATGGATATCTGAGAACTCTTAGTTATTGGTGACTCCGATTTGCTATTCACCAAGTCCAAGGTGAATGGGTTGTGAAAAACCCTAAGATTGTGTCGTATGTGAAATTGGTATGGGATCTATGCAAGAGGTTCAGAAAGATCGAGTTCAAGCATACTCCAAGGATTCAGAACAAATTTGCCGATGCTTTAGCAACCATATCTTCCATGATTCAGCATCCAGATCAGAATTACATTGATCCATTGGTGATAAGTTTGAAATAGCAACATGCGCACTGTGCGCAAGTCAAAGCAAAACCAGACATAAAACCATGGTATTGTGATATCAAGAGGTATATAGAAGCCGGAGTCTATCCTGAAGATGTGACCGCCAACTAAAAGAAGACAATCCGCTGAATGGTCAACAACTTTTTACTAAATGGAGAAATCCTATATAGGAGGACTCCAGATTTCGGATTCTTAAGATGTGTTGACTCGGTTGAAGCCACAAGGTTGTTAGAAGAAGTACATGCCAGAGCGTGTAGACCTCATATAAATGGGTTCACCTTAGCCAAGAAGATCTTGCAAGTTGGATACTTTTGGATGACCATGGAGAATGATTGTAGCAAATCCGCACAGAAGTGTCATAAGTGCCAAATCCACGGAGATTTGATTCGAGTACCGCCTAGCGAGCTTCATGCTATGAGTTCACCTTGGCCTTTTGTAGCATGGGGTATGGATGTCATTGGTCTGATCGAGCCACCTGCCTCTAATGGACATATATTTATTCTGGTGGCAATTGACTATTTCACCAAGTAGGTGGAAGCTGCTTCTCACAAATTCGTAACCAAGAAGGTTGTAGCTGATTTTGTCAAGAACAATTTGATTTGCCGATTCAGAATCCCCAAGTTAATAATCACGGATAATGGAGCGAATCTGAATAGTCATTTAATGAGGGAGATATGTAAGCAATTCAAGATCACTCACCAGAATTCAACCACATATCGTCCACAAATGAATGGAGCAGTGGAAGCTGCCAACAAGAATATCAAAAAGATCTTGAGAAATATGGTTGATAGTCACCGATCTTGGCACGAGATGTTGCCTTACACTTTATTGGGATACCAGGCGACTGTCAGGACTTCTACCGATGCAACCCTTTATGTGTTGGTGTATGGTTCAGAAGCAGTAATACCCACTAAAGTTAAAATACCATCCCTTAGGATCATTCAAGAAGCTAGATTGAGTAATGAAGAATGGGTTTGATCCCGCTATGAACAACTCATGTTGATTGATGAGAAAAGAATGAGTGTCATATGCCATGGTCAATTATACCAATAACAAATGATTCTCGCATTCAACAAGAGAGTAAGAGCTCGTATATTTTCCATAGGACAGTTGGTCCTTAATCGTATTTTCCCCCACCAGGAAGAATACAAAGGGAAGTTTGCACCTAATTGGCAAGGATTGTATGTAGTCCAAAAAGTGTTATCGGGAGGAGCTTTGATTTTGTCTGAGATTGATGGTCAAGTGTGGACTAAATCGATCAATTCAGATGTTGTGAAGATATACTATGCTTGAGGATAGTTTTTCTTTCATTTTCTTTCCCTATAATAGCAGTTTCTGATTTTAATCATTTTTATAGCTTAAAATATCCCTACCCTCTATGTATGAACTCCGTTTGACCTGAATTCTCTAGAATGAGATACGTAGGCGACCTGTGTCAGCTTTGGTCAACCCCTTAGGAAAATCTATCTTTCCCCTTCCTATCTTGAACTATGTTTGACCTGAATTCACAAGAATGAGATATGTAGGCGGCCTTTGTCGGCCTCGGTCACCCATTTATTTATCTCCCAACATTCTCCCACTACAATCATGAGAACAACGTTTGACCTGATTTCTGCCTCAACGGGATACGTAGGCTCCACAACGGCTCGGTCATATCACCTTAGAAATGGAAACTGGGTAGAATTTTCGAGAAAGGAATCTCAAAAATTTAGAAGGCGAAGATTGTCCTCCAAGCAAATCAGAATACAGAATATGCCGAAGAGCAAAGGAAATGAATATCGAGAAAGAATATCATAATCTCCACAGAGTCTCAAGTCCCTTTCCAATGAAATGAGATTCATCGCAAAACCTTTAACTGCGCAGAAATTTTGAGGAAGACCTTAAAATTTCCACCAAGCTTCATTCATGAGTTCAGAATTAAACTCCAAAGAATTCTCCAACACCAAGAGATCAGAGTCTACTTCAAAATCCCCAGTCCGAGGTGGATGGATCCCCAACTGCGACAGATTTCTCAGAAAACATTTTTGAACTCCCCAGCTAGAACGACAAAGGACCTCCAAAGTCTGCCAGCAGTATGTCAGAAGTGTCAAAGCCTCGAGTAAAGGACAGTCATTAAGATAGCAATGACATGACGGGCAGAGACCTTTCCAAACTATCCTTTTTAAAAATCTTTATTTTCCAAAGAACTTGTTTGAAAAATCTTTACAAAAAGATTAGTTTTACTCCTTTACGATTTGATTTTTTCTTATGTATACCATAACCCGGAGAGTCGAGGACGATGAGTACTGAGAGTGAATATCATCCAGAAGAGATGAATCAAGGAGCAGGAGATCGAAAGAAGTCAACACAGATCAGTTTCACCAAAAACTAACAATTTTCTTTGCGTATGCAGGTTGTCCCAAAAAGTGTAGATCGATGAAAGTCCCTCGTTATCCAACGCGTTTAAAGAAATGCAACAAGAACATATGCCCCAAAAAATTCAACCAGAAAAGCCAGAACAATGGGAAGAAGCTGAAAGAGGCAAAAACTCTTGGAACGGACAAATTTTCTTGTAATTCGCAGGAACTGCTAGATAAAGAGAAATTGAAAGCATCCTCAAAGTCCCCAAGCAAATCAAGACATTTTGGTCAACCTCAAAATTAGAACACTAAACGAGAGATCGACGACTTTCTCCACCGATCCACGACAAGTTAGAAATCACCACCAATAGGCAATGTTCAAAAATGCTACACGCATAGAAGTCAAACATGCCCACACTAAAATCAGAGCACCATACCGGTATGGCACACGGGCTTAGGCTTTCTTTGATCAATCCCTTTTCAAGGAGTTCTTCCACTTTCCTTTGTAGCTCCTTGGTCTCTTCCGGATTACATCTATAGGCTGGTCGGTTGGGAATTTGTGACCTCGGCACAAAGTCAATTTGGTGCTCAATTCCCCTCAAGGGTGGTAGTCCCTCGGGCATCTCATCTGGAAATAGTTCATCATAGTCCTACAAAAAAGAAGAAACAATACTAGGCAAAATGCTAGTATCTTGGTTAGCATGCAATAAAAGATTGGTGTTGACAAGGCACACTAAAAAGCGTTCCTCATCCACACCCTTTAGACAATTGTTTGGCTTGGCTATCATACACATGTTCTTCTTATTTCTAGCCAAGTCACTTCCCTCTTTTGGAACAATGGTGGAACTTTCACCTTTACTCTTCGCTTCTTCCACCCTTATTCTCTCTCGAAGCTCCTTCATAGCTCGATAGTCCTCACTCACTTGGTATGGGGTGAGAGGTGCAAGTACATATTTCTTACCGTCAATCACAAAAGCATACTTGTTGCTCCTTCCATAGTGTACAACATCTCTATAAAATTGCCAAGGCCTCCCCAATAATACATGACAAGCCAACATGCGTACCACATCACAAATCAACTCCTCATTGTACTTGCCCACACTAAATCGAATACTTGCTTGTTTGAGGACCTTCATCTCTCCACTCTCATTGAGTCATTGTAGCTTGTACGGGTTGGAATGCCTTCTTGTTGGAATTTGCATACGCTCCACCAAAGAACTACTTACCACATTAGTGCAACTCCCACTATCAATAATCAAAGAACACACCTTATCTTGGATCTTGCACCTAGCATGAAATAGATTCTCCCGTTGGTCAAGTTCTTCTTTGGCAAGGGCTCCCATAATTATCCTCACAACACATGAAAGGTTGGTATTTACCTTCAACTCTTCATTATCATCAAGTAAGGGTTGCCCCCTTTCCATGAAGCAAGCAAAATTTACCCTCTCATCCAACCTTTCTTCCTCATCCCCCGAAGCTACTCTCTCCCCTTCACCTTTATCTCCCTCTCCCTCACTCCTTTCATCATGCTTATCTTCCTCATCGGTTTTATATCCATCACGAAAATCAACAATTGTCCTTCTATTAGGAAACTCACTAGCAATATGTCCCCTCTCTTGACATCGAAAGCATTAGATGGTAGAGGGTCGAGGAAAGTTGGGTTTTTCAAAGTTACCTTTTTTCGGCTTGTCATTCCCTTTGGCTTTGTAATCAACCTTGACTTGAGTGTCTTGACCACTACATTTAGATGATTCTCGAGGAGTTGGGGTCTTCCACTTATCATTGCTTTTACTCCATGAGGAAGTTGGAAAACTCTTGGCCTTATATGTCTTCTCATCTTTCAAATCCATTTCGACCTTAGAGGCATCATGGAAAGCCGTTTCAAGATTCTCATAGTGTTTAAGTCTCAAAGGCTTCAAGATATCGGGCCTCAAGTTTGCCATGAATCGTATCACCGTGTATTGCATATGCTCCTCAAGCTTGGACTTCATTCTCAAGTTCTCAAATTCATCATAGTATTCTTCAACACTCTTGGTACCTTGCCTAAGCATGTACACCTACTTGAGAGCTTCTTGATAGTAATCCGGATTCAAATACATGTACTCCATTAGACCAACCAACTCTTGCCAAGTGGGCAACTCATAGATATGACGACTCTCTCGTTCCCTCCTCTTAGATTCCCACCATGTGGAAGCATATCCCTAGAATTGAGTGAGGGCATACTTCGCCTTCAATGATTCTGAGATGTTATTAGTAAGGAAAATCCGTTCAATTTGTAGTTTCCATTCAAGAAATTCATCCGGGTCACTACTTCCCTTGAACTTTGGAAGTGTAACCTTGATCGTGTTCAATCCCCTATCTTGATCATTCAGTTCTCCATACCTAGATCCTCTATTCCCCATTCTATCTCCTCTATTCCCATAGCCTTGACCTCCTATTCCTTGGTCCCACCCCAAGTCCCGAGGCTGGACCCCTTCCCTTGGCCCTTCATAGACATCTCTACCCCCATGCTCCCAAAACTCATCATTGTTGTGATCTTCATTCATGTCGTCATAGAGAGGATTTTGAAATTGGTGGTTTGGGTAGGGTGTTTGTGTGGTGTTTCGTGGAGGTGATATGTAGAAATCATGTAAGGATGCATTTGATAGAATTCGGAGTGGAGTTTGGTATAGAACTTGGTTTGCCACAAAAGGACGGTTCTCTTGTGGAGGGCGATAGGGTTGTGGATGTGGATGTGGTGTTAGTTGCCTTGGGTGGTTTGGAGGGTTGTTTTTTTGGAAGGTGGGTTGTTGAAAGTTTCGGGTTCGATTTTGTGGAGGGTAACACAGTTGGTGAGCTTGCCCCGGAGTAATGGTGGTGGAATGCATCGATACCCGCCTTGCCTCCTCATTTTTGACTTGGAGTGCCTTCCCCCTATTCTCATTTTCCACCCGGACCAACCTTTCCTCCATACCTCCTAACTTCCTATTCATTTCCGCCATTTGTTTGGAGAGGTGTGTAAGAACCTCCATGAGGTTCTCCGAGCTCTCCCCAATTGGACTTGCACTGTGGTGGGACATGGTACCTACAAAACTCAACAAACAAGGTTAGTAGTAAAAGGCTCACGTCCCTC
Source organism: Jaltomata sinuosa (assembly GCA_003996215.1). NCBI lineage: Eukaryota > Viridiplantae > Streptophyta > Magnoliopsida > Solanales > Solanaceae > Jaltomata > Jaltomata sinuosa. The sequence goes on from QJPP01007247.1 coordinate 477,372, forward strand.
GTATGTAACGCTCAACTCACCTCCTATGTGGTCGTCTCAAAATTGGTAGTGAACTAGCTCCGCTCAATCAACTCAAGGTCACCTATCCTTTGTGGAGGAGTGGATTCTTGTGACTCTTGAAAGAAGGACGACTTGAAAGACTCTAAACGGACTTGAATCAAGGAATTAATCAACGAAACAATACAAGAAAAGAAGAAGGAAGAAGCACGAAAGAATTTGGACTCAAGAACTAAGTAACAAAAGTAGGAGAAACTACTTGTTGTTGCTTAATTTGGAGAATCAAAGAGATTATTTGATGTTTAAAAACTAGTTAACAAGTAATTAAAGATGTTAATTAGTTGTTAAATAGTTGAGAAATCGAAGAAAAATGAGTGTAGAAGAAGAAGTTTGAAGTTCCAACACTTAGAAAAAAAATTGGGGTCTTAAAAGTTCCAACACTTAGAAAAATTTTGGGGTCCCAAAATTTGAGACCCCTAAAAAAAACTAAGTATAGAACCTGCAGATTTTTTTGCTCTTTGAAACTGTGCAACACGCGCCACAGTGAGAGTGGGCGAGTCGCCTGCTGCGTTGGCAGCAGCTGCTGCTATTGACTGTTGATGATGTGCGTTGACTACTGACGTGGCTGCTGACGTGGCAGGTCCACGTGGATATTTTTATTTTTTTTAAATTCCACTTGTGGACCCAACAAACATCTTTGACCACTTTTGACTTGGAATTGTTGGATCAAATGTACCTTTTGGTTTCTTCTTCTTCAAAATATTTTTGATTAATATCAAAAACACCTAGAACACCAAGAACACACACTAAATACCAACACCTTCAAATCAACTCGGAATTGGCTCAAACTTTAGGATTAGCTTCCCCTCGACTTAGAAAACAAACCCCAATAGTTTTTAAGCTCCAATTTCTCCTCAATCAAAAGACTCACTTTCAAAGTTTGTAAAGCTTCAAAAGCTCAAAACCTTTTAATGGCAACTTCACTTCTACAACTCCAAATCGCACAAAATTTAAAATCTAGACTCAAAAAACACTAGGGAATCAAGATGTGTCAAAAACAACAAATTAAAATGAAAAATTTTCGGATTTTTTTTTTTTTGGATTTTTGAAGATATCAAATTCCCAAGACTTAGATTTGTGGAAACAAATCTAAACCGAGCTCTGATACCAAATGATAACGGAAATACAACAAACAAGAAGAAAAGAAGGAAAAGATATGAGAATTAATAACTAGGAATTGAAATTATGGGCAACAAGGGGCTAAAACCCTCACCTCCCAATTGATTCCAACAACTTGAAACTAATTCAACTCAACTAATCAAGGAAACCTAAATGAAATCCACAAGTGGAAGACCTTCGATTAATTAAGTAAAAAAGTTAAACTAACAATCAAGAGAGTCACCCTAATCACTCACTAATTACTTAAGGGAATTACACTAAGCCTTACACTAGCAACTACAAGTTTTAGAGTATCAATCTTCAATATGCAAAAATTAAACTTCCAAAATGAAGAAAAGCTACTACTTATACTAGGGAATAAGAAGACACTAGCAAGTACAATTTTGCCCTTAATGAAGTAAGGGCCTTGTTTGGTTGCCTTCTTTTGGGAATTCTTGAATTCTCCCTTCCACCTCACTTTAATGGACCACCCACACATTGTATGCTTTCCTTTGGGATTCTTCAAGCTTCTCCAATGCTTTCCTTTTCATGAACATTGCTTGAAGGTCTTGGAGATCTTTAGCTTGACTACGTGTGAAAGGCCTTGAAGGATAAGTGTCATCCAAGATAGTACCATCCATGCTTTCCAATCTAGTATCAGTAAATCCCCAGCAAATCAGAAGTCACCACGGACAGATGATATTCCGAAATGGTATTTGTAGTTGTCCCCAAATATGGGTTGTAAGCCATTTCATTCACATTCGAAATAACCTCTTATTGGTCTATCCACCTCGAGAAGAGGATGATGATTATAAACAAAGTTATTTTGATTATCTTTGTGAACGCTTTCTTTTTTAAACTTTTACTAAATATTGATTGCAGTCGCCAGTAAGAACGACACTATGATGGCTAATGATTTACCTTGAGAGCATGTACAGAAGTAGAAGCCAATACATCAACAAAGGCGAATGTGGTGTTTTCTACAACTTTCCTATGGGTCATTGCATCATATAATGTTGTATTACATTACATTATGCATTCATATTGCATCATGTCGCATTGCATCATATCGCATTGCATCATACTGCATTACATGGCATTGCATTATATCATATCATATTATATTATATCGCATTGCATCATATTATATTGTGTTGCATTGTATCGTATGGCTTCATATCACAGGAATCATGTCAAAAGGACCATGTCAAAAGGACCATGTCAAAAGGACCATGTCAAGGACCATGTCGAGAGGACCATCATCATCAATTACCGCAGGCGCATGCTCGTCGCGAAGATTATCTCCCTCTACCAGTCGGTTTCAAGAGGACGATATTCACAGATATCCCTAAGTCGCACTTGATGCGCAAGATCGACCAAGAGTACTTATATCTGATATCACGTAGAGACAGTGGAGTCTGACATTAAGGATATTTGCACATACATATTTATGCCACGTAAAGACGACAGAGTCTAACGCCGAGGATATTTGTGCATCCGGAAGAGGCATTTATATTTGATCAACATAGCAAAGTCCTTTGCTACCTTGAAGATCAAATAACACCTGCCATTTGGGATAAAGAAAGCATATAGTCTAAAGGATGTCTGTAACACGCCATCCAAGTCAAGAAATAAATAAGATTTCCTAATGTTGGAAGGTCAAAGGTCGTCTATAAGCCACAACGATGTCTGAAATTGGATAGTGCACAAGATTGCCAAAATTTGACAAACTAAGAGTTATTTGTAAGACGCAGTGATATCTGAAACTGGATACTGTGCAAAATCACCTGAAGATTTACAGTTCAAGGGTAATGCGTAAGTCGCAATAATATTCAAAATTGGATAAAGTGCAAGACTACCAAAAGTTGATAGTCCAAGGTTTATCTATAAGCCACGACATATCCACATTGATATTGTGCAGGACTACCCAAAGACTACCAATTCAAGGTGAATTTGTAAGTCGCATTATATTCAAAATTGGATAAAACCGCAGGATTACCCAACAAACTGGCAATTCGAAGGACATCTGTATGTCGCCTCTATCAAAAGTCGGATGATGTGCAAGATCACTCAAAAGCTGACAAATTAAAGGCATCTATAAGCCGTCACTATCAAAGGTCAGATAATGCGGTAGATTATTCAAAGCCTGATAATTTAAGGAATATCTGTTAGCCATGTCGATACGGATGATGAGCAAGATTTACCCCAAAGGCATATGCAAAGACTACTGTCAATAGCCATGAAGGAAGAAGCACGAAAGAATTTGGACTCAAGAACTAAGTAACAAAAGTAGGAGAAACTACTTGTTGTTGCTTAATTTGGAGAATCAAAGAGATGATTTGATGTTTAAAAACTAGTTAACAAGTAATTAAAGATGTTAATTAGTTGTTAAATAGTTGAGAAATCGAAGAAAAATGAGTGTAGAAGAAGAAGTTTGAAGTTCCAACACTTAGAAAAAATTTGGGGTCTTAAAAGTTCCAACACTTAGAAAAACTTTGGGGTCCCAAAATTTGAGACCCCTAAAAAAACTAAGTATAGAACCTGCAGATTTTTTTACTCTCTGAAACTGTGCAACACGCGCCACAGTGAGAGTGGGTGAGTCGCCTGCTGCCCCTAAAAAAAACTAAGTATAGAACCTGCAGATTTTTTTACTCTCTGAAACTGTGCAACACGCGCCACAGTGAGAGTGGGTGAGTCGCCTGCTGCATTGGCAGCAGCTGCTGCTGTTGACTGTTATTGATGTGGCGTTGACTGTTGACGTGGCTGCTGACGTGGCAGGTCCACGTGGATATTTTATTTTTTTTTAAATTCCACTTGTGGACCCAACAAACATCTTTGACCACTTTTGACTTGGAATTGTTGGATCAAATGTACCTTTTGGTTTCTTCTTTTTCAAGATGTTCTTGATGAATATCAAAAACACCTAGAACACCAAGAACACACACTAAATACCAACACCTTCAAATCAACTCGGAATTAGCTCAAACTTTAGGATTAGCTTCCCCTCGACTTAGAAAACAAACCCCAATAGTTTTTAAGCTCCAATTTCTCCTCAATCAAAAGACCCACTTTCAAAGTTTGTAAAGCTTCAAAAGCTCAAAACCCTTTAATGGCAACTTCACTTCTACAACTCCAAATCGCACAAAATTTAAAATCTAGACTCAAAAAACACTAGGGAATCAAGATCTAGTGTCAAAAACAACAAATTAAAATGAAAAATTTTCGGATTTTTTTTTTTTGGATTTTTGAAGATATCAAATTCCCAAGACTTAGATTTGTGGAAATAAATCTAAACCGAGCTCTGATACCAAATGATAACGGGAATACAACAAACAAGAAGAAAAGAAGGAAAAGATATGAGAATTAATAACTAGGAATTGAAATTATGGGCAACAAGGGGCTAAAACCCTCACCTCCCAATTGATTCCAACAACTAGAAACTAATTTAACTCAACTAATCAAGAAAACCTAAATGAAATCCACAAGTGGAAGACCTTCGATTAATTAAGTAAAGAAGTTAAACTAACAATCAAGAGAGTCACCCTAATCACTCACTAATTACTTAAGGGAATTACACTAAGCCTTACACTAGCAACTACAAGTTTTAGAGTATCAATCTTCAATATGCAAAAACTAAACTTCCAAAATGAAGAATAGCTACTACTTATACTAGGGAATAAGAAGACACTAGCAAGTACAATTTTGCCCTTAATGAAGTAAGGGCCTTGTTTGGTTGCCTTCTTATGGGAATTCTTGAATTCTCCCTTCCACCTCACTTTAATGGACCACCCACACATTGTATGCTTTCCTTTGGGATTCTTCAAGCTTCTCCAATGCTTCCCTTTTCATGAACATTGCTTGAAGGTCTTAGAGATCTTTAGCTTGACTACGTGTGAAAGGCCTTGAAGGATAAGTGTCATCCAAGATAGTACCATCCATGCTTTCCAATCTAGTATCAGTAAATCCCCAGCAAATCAGAAGTCACCACGGACAGATGATATTCTGAAATGGTATTTGTAGTTGTCCCCAAATATGATTTGTAAGCCATTTCATTCACATTCGAAATAACCTCTTATTGGTCTATCCACCTCGAGAAGAGGATGATGATTATAAACAAAGTTATTTTGATTATCTTTGTGAACGCTTTCTTTTTTAAACTTTTACTGAATATTGATTGCGGTCGCCAGTAAGAACGACACTATGATGGCTAATGGTTTACCTTGAGAGCAGGTACAGAAGTAGAAGCCAATACATCAACAAAGGCGAATGTGGTGTTTTCTACAACTTTCCTATGGGTCATTGCATCATATAATGTTGTATTACATTACATTATGCATTCAGATTGCATCATGTCGCATTGCATCATATCGCATTGCATCATACTGCATTACATGGCATTGCATTATATCACATCATATTATGTTATATCGCATTGCATCATATTATATTGTGTTGCATTATATCGTATGGCTTCATATCACAGGAATCATGTCAAAAGGACCATGTCAAAAGGATCATGTCAAAAGGACCATGTCAAGGACCATGTTGAGAGGACCATCATCATCAATTACCGCAGACGCATGCTCGTCGCGAAGATTATCTCCCTCTACCAGTCGGTTTCAAGAGGACGATATTCACAGATATCCCTAAGTCGCACTTGATGCGCAAGATCGACCAAGAGTACTTATATCTGATATCACGTAGAGACGGTGGAGTCTAACATTAAGGATATTTGCATATACATATTTATGCCACGTAAAGACGACAGAGTCTAACGCCGAGGATATTTGTGCATCCGGAAGAGGCATTTATATTTGATCAACATAGCAAAGTCCTTTGCTACCTTGAAGATCAAATAACACCTGCCATTTGGGATAAAGAAAGTATATAGTCTAAAGGATGTCTGTAACACGCCATCCAAGTCAAGAAATAAATCAGATTTCCTAATGTTGGAAGGTCAAAGGTCGTGTATAATCCACAACGATGTCTGAAATTGGATAGTGCGCAAGATTGCCAAAATTTGACAAACTAAGAGTTATTTGTAAGACGCAGTGATATCTGAAACAGGATACTGTGCAAAATCACCTAAAGATTTACAGTTCAAGGGTAATGCGTAAGTCGCAATAATATTCAAAATTGGATAAAGTGCAAGACTACCAAAAGTTGATAGTCCAAGATTTATCTATAAGCCACGACATATCCACGTTGATATTGTGCAGGACTACCCAAAGACTACCAATTCAAGGGGAATTTGTAAGTCGCATTATATTCAAAATTGGATAAAACCGCAGGATTACCCAACAAACTGGCAATTCGAAGGACATCTGTATGTCGCCTCTATCAAAAGTCGGATGATGTGCAAGATCACTCAAAAGCTGACAAATTAAAGGCATCTATAAGCCGTCACTATCCAAGGTCAGACAATCCGGTAGATTACTCAAAGCCTGATAATTTAAGGAATATCTGTTAGCCACGTCGATACGGATGATGAGCAAGATTTACCCCAAAGGCATATGCAAAGACTACTGTCAATATCCATGAAGGCTATCACATTCAAGAGAATGCCTCAGATGGTTACGAGGACCGTCACATCAAACGGATACGAGAGTCGTCGTATTCAAAGATCACCATGTTCAACTGCCACAAAGGCAATCCTATCTGATAGCTACGAAGGCTATCATGTTATTTGTCATGGAAGTTACTATTTCCCAAGATAAATACAGAAAAGAACGACATCTCATTCAAGAAATAACGGATGCAGAAAAAATAAGGTACAAAGCTATCTCTCCTTATTTGAATTACTTTACTGTTAACAATTTGTTTCAAAATATTGATGAAAACATCCGAGAGGATGAAAATCTCAAACCAAAACTATAGGTACAAAATGCGTCAAAAGACGTCAAAACACAAGATTTGTACGTAATCCAAGGATGAGGTGCGCACTACATCAAAAAGGATGCAGCACAATGTGGAACTTTTTCTTAGCAGCAAAGTGAGACATAGTCCGAAGAGAAATATCAAACTCTTTGGACGCGAGCTAAGGGACGACTTCCACCACCACCATACCCCTATCAAAATACATGTGGGTACTTTCTGTTGTCGAGTCTTAGTTTCGCATCCAGAGTATTTTCTGAACTCACACTGGAAGCAATATCCCTTCTTTTTCAAATCTGAGTGACAATACACCTCCAGTTTTGGAAATTATGTTCGAGTAAAATCTTACCTATGGGTGTGAAGTGCACCGCATTCATGGTTAAGAGGTTGCAGGCCTCTTTTTTCATAACTCAAGTATTTTGTCGCTCATCATACCTCAAAGGTCATCTTGGCATGAAGATTTCCTTTCTACCGATTAAGTCGAACTACAAGCAACCTGATTCTCTAAGTCTCGAGATATGTAGGCGGGCTCTATGTTGAAAACTCGGCTGCATTCTGAACGAGTTCTGCCAAATATGACCTTTTGGTGTTTGTTCACTTTAAATTCTTAGTCTCATGGTTGTTTTGCTCAAAGAGGAGTTGGTTTCTTTAGGTGAAATCTGGTATTTGATTCTAAAAAATGGGGAATGCATGTTGGGTTCTAACGTTATTGCACTCACGTTTCAATTGAACCTTCTGTAGTGAAAATAAAAATATCTAGTCTTTCTTGCTTAGTTTACGTTTATCCTTGGTTTGGTTGCTTTGAGTTACGGTACTTGTGTTGTTAAAACTCATTGTGTGATCAAAGTGTTGTTTAAATTTTTAGTTTCACTACCCACTATCTATTTGATTGCCTTGTGTAAAATACTAACTCCTTTGTCTTGTTATTTCTACATATGAACTTCAATTTGAGTCCCCGGACTCTTACCCTGCATTCTCCCCTCTAGAGTCAGGATGATATATGCTGGTATACATCAATATATGTATGATATACAACAGTATATTAGTCAAGGAAGCAGATGTACAGGGTCAAGAAGAAGAAAAAGTGGAAAGGGAAGCTAATATACAGGTCTTGGGAGCAAAAAACATGAAATATACACTAGTATACGAAGCTAATATACAGAAGTATATACAGCTAGTATACAAATGAAGAATGGACACAAATTCTATCAAATTTAAAGTTCAAAGTCTGGACAGCCCTTAAGTGGGCCAAAAGGCGCCCAATCTCAACTCTTCTTTTATTTTCATGTATATTTGTATTTATTCCAATTACTTGTATTAACTAATTTTAATTTAATCTAAATAAATCTTTCTAGTGTTGCCATTTCGATTTTTGTCACTGTTTTCCCTGTTAAATTCGGAACTTCCCACCTAGTTCATTTTTATAAAAAATAAGACAAAATGAATCTTGTAATTGATTTTCTTAAGGAATAAAAGAAAGAAAATTTTTCTTTCACTTAATTTAATTGACCTCCTTAAATATTAAAATATTTTGTTAGTATAATGAGATGTTCCACATATGCATTAACATTTTTATTATCAAAGTTATGTTTTCAAAACGGAATCAAAAGTTCCTTTCAAATTCAAGTATTTCTCCATCCTCATTCAAATTAACGTTTTCTATAAAGTTTATATTTTTGTAATCACTCCTTATTTTGGTAAAGATAAAAATTATACTCTTTCAAACCATTTCTTTATAAAGTTATTCATTTCCTTACAATTTTAATCATTTTATTGTAAAAGATATATCCAAATTGTCAAAACTATCTTCTATATAAAAATTTTTCAAAAATAGCTAAAATAATGCTTTGATTATTGTCCTTTTAAATTGACTAAAAAATGAAAAAATTCAATTCCCACCACTTTGTTCATAAGAAAAATTTTCTTTTGAATTAGTCTTATTTAATATCTTATCTTTAAAAATATGGGTACTATTTTCTTTCTCAACATGAACGTTAATAAAAAATAACTCTTTTTAAATCCTTGGTTCCAAAAGGAGACCCTTTTAATTTGAAAATCTTTAGAATCTTTTACTCCTTGAAATAAAGTTATAAATCTCCTTGAATTTGAGTCTTCTCAAATGAATTTTCTTCTATCCAAAATAAACTACTTTATCTTGCATTGAGTATCATTTTCTTAAATCAATTTTTCATGTAGTAAAATCTCACATACTTCATGCAAAAATTTCAATTCTTTTTACAAGATTTGTCATTGTTATCAAGTTAGTCAAAATTATTTTGGTCAACTATTTTTTAAACGGACGTTCTTAAGTGCCTTAAAAACCTTCTTAAGACGTTACTTAAACCCTTACCCATTTTCTCTAAAAATTTGAAGATTTATTTTTGTTATTTAAATCTTTAAAATATTTTAAGTTTTCTTAATTTCTTTATAAAAAATTAAGTGGCGACTCTGTTTTGTTTTCAAATTATTTTAAATTTTCTTGCGAATTTTGAAATAATTTCTATGTGTCAAAAACCATTTTCTTTCAAACTAAATTCTGAAAAGGGATAAAACAGGTATTGTTGAAAGTGTCACCAATGAAAGGAGTGATGCATTTCGGTAAGAAGGGAAAGCTCAACCCCCGGTTCATCAGACCATTTGAAGTTCTTGAGATCGTAGGGCCAGTGGCTTACAGATTAACACTGTCGCCCAGTCTGTCGGATGTCCTCCGGTATTCCATGTATCCATGTTGAAGCAATACCATAGGGATGGGGACTACATCATCAAGTGGGATGAGGTGTTATTTGGTAAGGATCTTCACTATGAAGAGGAACCAATTTTGACTCTTGATCGGGATGTTCGAAAATTGAGGACAAAGGTGATCAGTATGGTAAAGGTTTAATGGAAGCATCATCTGGTTGAGGAATCCACTTGGGATACCGAGAAGGACATGCAGGACAAGTACCCTCACATGTTTAAGGATACATGTACTACTTTTTTCATTCTTTACTTTCCGTATTTTTGGGTTTGATCATTCGAGGATGAACAATGGATAAATTAGTATATGTTGTAATGACCGGGTCTGTTGTTACGGGTGAACCATTCGTGCCAATTCTTAGAGTTAGAAAACTCCGGGTTTGGGAGTTTGAAATTCTGGGCTAGGCTAGTCTCAGCCGATTTTGGAGCGAGGTGTGGTCTAGGGAAATTCGGGTAAAGATTGGATTAAATGTCTTGATTTGAGATAGTTTTTCATTTAGCTTTCCATTTAGCTAAGACATAAAGGAGTCTGAGTGACTTTTCGGAATTGAATTTGGGTAAGAAGAACTCCCGAAATTGAGGTTAGCGTGAAGGAGTTATTCTGGGACGTCGAGAAAATAAGTGTGTTGTAAAATGGACTAATTTTGGGGATATTATGACTTTATGTCCCGTGTCAATGGCCGTAGCGGTTGACACTCCGCCATAGTGACCTCCGCCGTAGAAGAGAAAATACCACTACAGCGGAAGTCAACGTTGGTCAGCCTCTGCCATAGCGGACAACTCTACTATGGCGGTTGTCATGCCTCAAGCCTAAACCCTAGACGTAACACGGGATCTGAGAACACAAGTGATCCCAAGATAACCCTTCTTGCTGGAATAATTCATGAGCAACTAAATATAAATAGATAAATTGAAGAGTGTAATGCGGAAGCTAAAACATATGATGAGCTCTTAAAGAGCACTCTAATAAACTGAAGTTTTATAAACCAAAATACAACTCATTTGAAAAATGATACAACTGACTGACTAACTGCCTATGAAGCCTCTACTAACACTGAACTACAGTTAGCCGGAACATGACCCCCAACTACATTTAATCAATGTATAACAACTAATATAACCGTTATAACTACAAACTGACTAGAGTTACCAAAAAAAGAGAACTCGTTCCCTGCTGACTGGAAGCTGCGATCAGCCTGACCATGATCCTGGAAGCTAGCACTAAAACCTGCATCATCAAAAGGATGCAGCATACTGTGAGACATGAGTTTACTTGTATAACGAGTCTCATGGCATAAAGCTGGAATTCATAGAGACGTAGAGTAATACTGGAATCACTGTCTGGAGAAAATATTGATTTGTTCTAGGAGCTGAGTATGGACATGAATATGTAGGGAGTGCATGAACTTATACATGAGTATGACATAAATACGTCTGAGTATAGTGTCATCTTGACTGAAGTGCTAGGAAATCTGCTGGAATAAGAATGGATCGATATCCTATCATAGCCCTTTCTAGAATTCTATATTGGTTGAGTCGCAAGAGTCAACTTGGTTCTCCATTCTATCATCTCCCCCTTAGCTTGAAAGTCACCTCTCTAAGTATGTGGACCTCCCTCCTGAACTAGGCTATAATTGAAGATGCTAAACCCTTGCTAGGTCTTCTTCTGAGACATCTCTTAGCTTCCTCTTCACCCTTAAGGCTATCACTAGAGGACGCATACTCTTACTGGGGTATAGAACCACTTCTTCTAACACTTAGCAATCTAACCTTTTGCTTATTCGTCTACTAATATCATATCTCTAAGTTCACATCCACCAAAATCAACTGAATTCATACCACACTAAGGGACTCCACATCTTCTATCTGTAATCTTCTGAACATCATACAACAACATAGTACTCTGGGTGCAAATCTACCCTTCTAATGCTTAAGGCTCTCTTCTTTATCTCATGACTTAGTCATAATTTACCAATTCATCAAGGCGTCATGTATACATCTCATAGCTACTATAATTCTGAATCCATACACCTAGTTCCTGGGTCATTCTGTTACTTATGGCCCTTAACATCTCAATTTACACTAACTGCTGAGTGACTGAACTACCCAAGCGCTTACACAACTATATCTTTTGGCTAAGGTGCCACTCATAGTAAAGTTTCTGGAAGGGGTCTGAGAGAACATTCTACTATAGGCTCAACTGCACGAGTGGAAAAGGATACATTCTTTGAATCAGTAACTTTAACGCACTAGTGGGCTCCTCTCAAGCCCTTGTGCAGTCTTTTGACTTTCTGATGACTCTATCTGGGAGCACCTTACTGACAGGAATCTGAACGATATTGTTTCTATTATCTGAAGATGAGGCATGACTGGAAGAATTGGATCAACGCATGAATCTGCATAAGTATCTGAAGAAACAACTTTACCGCACGATCTGGAGTATGAATAAAGGGAAACATTTCCTAAATGCCTGGTAGCCCTTCTAAAAAAAGTACAGATGTCTCCATACCGTTCTGCAAGACTCTACTAGACACGGCCTCATAGACACCCTACGACACTTGAACTCTGTGCTCTGATATCAAGTTTGTCACGCCTGAGCCTACACTGACCTGAGACCACAAGTGATCCCAAGATAACCCTTCTTGCTGGCATAATTCATGAGCAACTAAATATAAATAGATAAAATAAAGAGTGTTATGCAAAAGCTGAAACATATGATGAGCTCTTAAAGAGCACTCTAATAAACTAAAGTTTTATAAATCGAAATACAACTTATTTGAAAAATGACACAACTGACTGACTGACTGTCTATGAAGCCTCTACTAACGTTGAACTACAGTTAGTCAGGAAATGACCCCCAACTACCTTTAATAAATGTATAACAACTAAAATTACCTCTATAACTACTAACTAACTGGAGTTCCCAAAAAAGGAGAACTCGTTCCCTACTGACTGGAAGCTGTGATCAGTCTAACCATGATCCTGGAAGCTAGACTGAAACCTGCATCATCAAAAGGATACAGCACAAGAAGGTATGCGGTCAGTACTTTGAATGTACTGAGCATGTGAGATAATGCACTAACTTTTAAAACATGAGAAAACATGTATATATTAGAAACATAACATAAAGTTGGACTAAGTATGGATATGTGAGAATTCATAAGTTAACGCTGTAAAACATGGGCTCTTTTACTGAAGAGTATAAAATATTTCTTAGTTGTAAAATGTGAGATACATAGACTATGAGATAACTAAGCATGCTAAAAGTATTGATGAGCTGTTTAAAATCTATAAATTGAATATGTAGTACTCAGGCCCAAATATAATATACACAAAATCTACAACGTAAGGATATTCTGGAAAATGTAATTTAAAAGCTGCAAAACTGAACTGAGGGCCTAGTACTAAACTACTGAGTCTAATTCTGTGGGAGAGTCTGTTAACCGATGTCACGCCCCTAGCTAGAAGGGGAGGACGTCAAGTGAGTTATACGAGAACCTGCTAAACATATATACTAAACTCATGCTAAAGTTATAAACTGATAAGAAACAATATGTACATCAACATGTGTTTACATATTTTGAAACATAAATAACTGAAAGGCCCACTAGACAAACTGTACAGCTGAAACAAAACTATATCTAAGAAGCCTCTAAAGAGTCTGCAACTGAAAATCTGATAACTGGTCGGGACAGAGCCCCGACATACCCAACATACGATATGTACATGAATCCAAAACATGTGATCTAGGCATCTGATAGCTCCAGAGAGAGGTGGAGCTTACCAACTGATCAACTGGAAGGCATTGGTCTACTGTGGATGTCTTCTAGCCTGAGTACCTGAGCCTGCATTCATAAAATACAGCGCCCAAAAATAAAGGGACGTCAGTATATATGAAACATGTACTGGTATGTATTGCAGACTGAATAACAAGTAGACATGTAAGAATGCTCACTGAATTGAATATCAAAGATAGGAAAATCTGAGCATACACATACAGGGAATGTAATCTAAAACTGAAAGTGAAACTAATACAATGACCAATATCAGGGGTCTTTATATAACGTCTTATACACTACTTAATTACATATATTTAAAATCCCTAGAATTTGCCTAGGTGACATCTTTACCCTTTTACATAGCTTATCTACTCTTATTGTATACTAACTGTTAGGAAGTCACAAGATGGCCTGCTGTCGGCGATCGATGACACCTGTTTGGCATCTGTAGCCAACTATCACAACCATGTGTGAAATCTCATAGTCTGGATAACGTGGTCTGTCAAGGTATGCCCTCCAGGGCTCCTGTAAGGTCTGCCCGCAGGCCTGTGTAGTCAAGGAATCCACGACGGAAAGTTCCAGCTGACTGTCTAAATTATGTGCACAGAATAGCATCACACGTAGTGGCCCTAATGATACCCACCCCACACTGCAGAGTAGGATATAATCTCGTCTTACTTGTAAAGGCTCATAGTAGGCAACTTATAAATCATATAACTCGTTATATGAATATTGATTACTTTCTTTTAGCTGAAGAATCATATGTCTATGTGATCTTATATACTCAGGTCTATTTTGTGGCCAATTAATTTCTCTAAGTTCGTGATATATATGCTCAGTAACTTCTAAGAGTTTCAACTGAAGACATGTATGATCGTGTGAAACATGTGACTTCTTTGACTAGAAATGAGTACTATAACTCTATAGGTTTAGAACTCCACCCGAGAGAGACCTATAATAGAAATAAGCTTTGCTTTCAAGAAGCATATAATCTATGATGACTTTTATAGGAGGAACATGTGACTCTAGGTCGTGCCTTGATAGCGAAAAGAGGTTTTAGCTTTACATACCTTACTTCGAGACTCTCTCTCCCTTATGTAGCATCGTTGGTTCCCGTCAAACACTTCTTATCTATGACATAACAACATATTCAATAGCATAAGCGACTAACCAAGAAATATGGAAAGGTCGGGAAGATGATAATAGCTTACGAGCGACAAGCTTAGCAAATAAGATAATTAAATGGTGTATCGTCCCACCTCTCTCTTTTCCCCTTATCAACTAAACTATGACCACCTATGAAGTCAATATTAATCCCTCCATCAATTCCTTACAATATGCAGCCCATTCCATATCCCAAACAAGGTCATAAACTTGACCCCTCGACTTTTAAATACCATCTCGGGAGTTCTTTATTTAGTAGCGTTTAAATGACCCTTTAAGCTCATAGATTAATTTGGGTGATAATTATAACATTTAATATAGTGATAGGAAGCCAAATAACATATAAACAACATCCTCAATCCATTTAGGCATTTTATCAAATACTTGACGAGGGACAAGCTTGCAAGAGCCATAGAAATTGTGTTTGCTATACCTAGCGTCCCTCCTTATCGCAGCAAGCTTGCTGCCTCAATATACCATAATACACACCTCGTTTATTCAACAATACAACCATTACAGCCCTCTACATACTCCCTGCTCACCGAATATATCAGTTACAATGGGAAAAACATGGACTCACGGCTTCCTTTTACCGTCCCGTGAGTTCTACCCGTAAACTATACTTAAAACAACTCTTAGAGTCATATTTATAGGGATAGAAGAGCAGCCATACCTTTATCAATAAGAATACAATCCCTGCACCCTTTTTATCTTCAATAACAACACCTTTTCCTTCAAGAAAACACTTGACTAAGTATGTTTCCGTGACCTACGATGAAAAATACACTTGATTCTTGAAGGAATTCACTTACCTTAGGCTAGGGAGGGCTTGAGATGAAGAAGAACTGAAGAAAACAAGTATTAAGCAGGTCCCTTATGTTCTGATATGTATGGGATACGAAATCCCAAAGTTTCAATATAAATACACCACCTTTGGCCGAATTACCAAGGCTGCCACATGTCCCGCAGTGATTGGGCAGTGCGCGTGTCAGTAGTAAAATGGGCATATCTTTTTAGTTTGAACTCGTATGGATGAGAGGTTTGTTGCGTTGCAAGCTAGACTCAAATACCCTTAATTTGGTACTTCATAGGACCTCTAAATAATTATATATTGGGAGATATACCCGTTACAAGTAAGACCTTGTACTAGCTTGCTTGAAATAGTCCACCGTAGTGAATCCTTCAATCTGAACTTTTGTTCCAAGTCTCCCTTTGGTATATAACCCTTGTATATCACTTCAAATGTCTTATTATAAGCGTCCCTTTGTATAATTATCCATTCGCAGCCTTAACCTCTTGGTTCATATTGATTCCTTCATGTTTATGAGTTGCACGCGTATCTTAGGTTCGGGGCACTACATTATCCCCCCCTTGGGATTATTTGTCTGCGAATGAAGGATGCGACTCAAAATTATTCTAAATCTACCTTTTTCCAAAAAAATTGGCAGAGTTTCCCTTGTAAACTGGCCTATTCAAAACCTGTCAGCTAACCAAAACACATACCATACGCTTCACAGAGCGTCACAACAAGAGAATAATATTCAATAGGTATCAACGAGGCTTCGCTTGGCCTTATAGGAATGAAAACTATTGTAGTTAATATAGCTTACCTCATACTCCTTTAACTTTACATCTCAACTCTGAGGACTATATAGAACTCTTGAATCATAGGCACGTATCAAGTACCTGAACATTTAGCATATTGATAAAATAGTATTAATAAATATGACTAAAATTGATACTCGAATGAAAGGAGTAATGACTTTAAAAACCTTCTGGTTGTTCCTTGAATAAGTGAGGATATTTTCCCCTCATGTCAGCCTCTACTTCCTATGTGGCTTCGTCTACATTATGACTTTTCCATAAGACTTTAACTGAAGCTATTTCTTTCGTTCTTAATTTTCTGATTTGTCTATCTAGTATGGACACCGGGACTTATTCATATGATAAATCTCCTACAGCTCTATACCCTCTAAAGGGATAACTTGAGAAGGATCCGCAAAGCATTTACGTATTATAGACATGTGAAAGACTGGATGCACTGCTGCTAACTCAGGAGGTAAATCAACCTTATAGGCTATTTGGCCAACCCTTTTTAGGATTTTATAAGGACCAATATATCTAGGGCTCAACTTACCTTTCTTTCCAAATCGCAACCCCCTTCATAGGTGATTCCTTCGAGAATACCCAGTCATCAACTTGAAACTCTAATTCTCTGCGCCGCACATCTGTATAAGATTTCTGTCGACTTTGAGTGGTCTTTAGCCGCTCCTGTATTAGCATTACCTTTTCAACTGCTTGATGGACAAGATCTGGTCCCAATATTTGAGTCTCACCTATATCAAAGCAACCAATAGGTGATCTACATCGTCTCCCATAAAGAGCTTCAAATGAAGCCATGCCAATACTAGAGTGATAGCTATTATTATAGGCAAATTCTATCAAGGGCAAATGATCATCCCAATTGCCTTTAAAGTCCAGAATGCATGCTCTCAACATGTCTTCGAGTGTCTGAATAGTGCGCTCGGCTTGGCCATCCATTTGTGGATGGAATGCGGTGCTAAGGTTCACTTGTGTTCCTAAACTATCCTGGAATGACCTCCAAAAATGTGAGGTGAACTGGGCACCCCCATCTGAAATGATGGATATTGGGATTCCATGCAAGCGAATAATCTCTCTTATATATAGCTTGGCATAATCTTTTGTGGTACTGGTAGACTTAACTGGTAAAAACTGGGCTGATTTTGTTAATCGATCAATGATCACTTAAATAAAGTCATGCTTGTGAAATGAGAAAGGCAAACCTGTAACAAAATCCATGTTAATGGCCTCCCATTTCCATACTGGAATGCTCATAGTTTGAGCTAGGCCACCGGGCCTTTGATGTTCTGCTTTCACTTGCTGGCAGTTGGAGCACTGTGCTACAAACTCTGCTATATCCCTTTTTCATGCCATTCCACCAGTAGACCTCTTTAAGGTCATGGTACATCTTTGTATAGCCTGGAGGAATGGAATACCGAGAACAATGTGCTTCAGCCATTATCTGTTGTCTTAGACCATCTACATTAGGAACACACAGTCTTCCTCGGCACCTTAAGGAACCATCCCCCACCATCTCAAATGCTAAAAATTTTTGTTGTCGGATTCTTTCACTGTACTGGAGTAATAAGGGATCATCATATTGTTTTTCTTTCACTACTGCCACTAATGATGACTCTGTAGTGTTCTGTACAACCACACCCCCATCTTCAGAATCTAGAAGTCGAACTCCTAGACTGTATAATCTGTGAATATCTCGTGCTACTTCATGTTGAGTGGGTGACAAATGTGCGAGGCTGCCCATAGAAACGTGACTGAGAGCATCCTCTATAATGTTGGCTTTACCGGGGTGGTAGAGAATATTGACATCGTAGTCTTTCAGCAACTCTAGCCACCTTCTCTGCCTCAAATTCAACTCCTTTTGCTTGAAGATATATTGGAGACTCTTATGGCCTGTAAATATGTCAACATGTACCCTATACAAATAGTGGCACCAAATCTTAAGTGTGAATACAACTACTGCAAGCTATAAATCATGTGTGGGGTAGTTCTGTTCATGCTTTTTCAATTGTCGAGAAGTGTATGCTATAACCTTCCCATGCTGCATCAAGTCGCATCCTAGTCCGACACCCGAAGCATCACAATAAATGGCATACCCTTTTGTGCCCTCTGGTAAGGTCAATACAGGAGTTGTAGTCAATCTATCTTTCAGCTTTTGAAAGCTTCTTTCACAAGTATCTGACCACTGAAATTTGGCTGCTTTCTGTGTTAATTTAGTCAATGGGGCAGAAATAGAGAAAAATCCCTCCACAAACCTCCTGTAATAAATGGCAATCCCCAAGAAACTACACACTTCTGTCGGAGTGGTAGGTCGAGGCCATCTCTTCACAGCCTCTATCTTCTGAAAGTCCACTTTGATACCTTCACCAAAGACCATATGGCCAAGAAAAGCCACTGAGTTCACCCAGAACTCACATTTAGAAAACTTGGCATAAAGTTGGTGTTCTCTAAGAGTCTGTAGAATTGATCTGAGATGGTCTGCATGATTTGCCTCATCACGTGAATATATCAAGATATCATCTATAAATACAATCACGTACATATCAAGAAAGGGTTTGAAAATCCTATTCATCATATCCATGAAGGCTGTTGGGGCATTCGTCAGTCCAAATGACATGACAAGGAACTCAAAGTGCCCATATCTAGTTCTGAAAGTTGTCTTCGGAATATCAACCTCACGTATCCTCAACTGGTGATAACCAGATCTTAAGTCAATCTTTGAAAAACATTTAGCTCCCTGCAACTGATCAAATAAATTATCTATTATGGGTAGGGGTACTTATTCTTTATTGTCACTCTATTCAATTGCTTGTAATCTATACACATTTGCATTGTTCCATCCTTCTTACGTACAAATAGTACTGGAGCGCCCCATGGAGATATGCTGGGTCGAATAAAACCTTTGTCAAGTAGATCTTTCAACTGCTCCTTTAGCTCTTTCAACTCTGTTGGCGCCATTCTATTAGGCAAAATAGATATAGGCCGGGTATCGGGATCTAGGTCGATATCAAAGTCAATATCTCTAACCGGAGGTAATCCAGGAAGTTCATCGGGAAACACATCTGGATATTCATTCACAATGGGTACGGACTGAAGAGTTGACACACGTTCCTCTGCTTCAAGGTCTCTGACATAGACTAGGTGATATAAACACCCTTTTGTTATAAGCTTTTGTGCCTTAAGATAGGAAATAAACCTTCCTCTAGGCATCACAGTATTCCCTTTCCACTCTAAGATTGGTTCTCCCGAGAAATGGAATCGAGCAACCTTAGCTCGACAATCAACTATAGCATAATAAGAGGATAGTCAGTCCATGCCCATAATGACATCAAAATCAACCATGTCCAGCTCTATCAAGTTAGCCAATGTATCATGGCCATATATTGTTCCTAGACACCCATAGTAGATCCTATTAGCTATAATAGACTCTCCTACTGAAGTCGATACTGCAAATGGCTCACGTAATAACTCTGTCTCTATTCCAAACTTCTTAGCAACAAATGGAGTAACATATGGCAGGGTCGCCCCTGGATCTATCAATGGATAAACATCATAAGAGAAGATGGATAAGGTACCTGTAACCACATCTGGGGAAGCCTCTGAATCTTGTCGGCCTGCTAATGCATACATTCGACTTGGGCCAGCTCCCGAACCTAAACCTCTACCTCTACCCCTACATGTACCTCTGCATGTTTGTGCCTGAGGATCACGAGATAAAGGTGGTGCTGAAGAACAGGATGCTCCTCCAGAGCCTGTGGATAGTGATCTATCACCTCTTCTCTCAGCTCTAAGTCTAGGAAAATCACGCATCTTGTGACCCTCGAATCCCACCCATAAGAAGCATTAGAGCCATATAAGCACTCTCCAAAATGAGAACGGACACATTGTCTGCAAGTAGGGCGAGGTGGTAATCCCCGACCAGCACCTCTCTGATAGTGAGGACCTGGTGCCCTAGAAGTCTGACTCTGATCCTATCTGGACCTTGATGACTGAGCTGGAGCACTAGCTGTGAAGCTGGATGCCGACTGAGCCTGCCTAGGTGGACCTCTGCTAGAGGAAGCCCTGTCACTTCTGTGATACCTGCCAGCTGCCCTGGCCCTCTTACTCTGCTCCCTTTCTGATCTATCTGCTCTGCGGTCACGGATGTGATCCTCTGCCTGCTGTGAATATGCCATCATTCTAGCAATATCCATATCATTATTAATTGCAGCAACCGCACAAGAGTCAACCAAATGATCTCCGAGGCCACCCACAAAGTAATGCATCCTCGCCCTCTGCTGACCATCTCTGGAGCAAATCTGGCCAACTGCATAAATCACATGTTATACTCCTTAACACTGAGGTTATTATGTCGTAAGGATAGAAATTCATCCACCCTCGCTTCCCTAAGCTCTAAAGGTAAAAAGTGATCCATAAAGACCCTCGAGAATTCTCCCCAAACTGCTGGAGGGGTGTTCGGGCCCTTGGAATTGACCCACATCTCATGCCAGGAAATGGCAACATATTTTAGCTGATAGGAGGCCAATTCCACAGCCTCAGTCTCAGATATATGCATAACCCTGAAGATTCTGTTGATCTCGACTATAAACTGTTGAGGGTCCTCTTTCACACTAGATCCTGTAAACACCGGGGGATTCATCCTGAGGAAATCACGAACTCTGGATCTGACAGTCTCCCCCTAAATAGTGTTACGTGTAGCAACATTCTATCCTTGGACTTGAGCAGCTACTAACTGGGTGAACAACTGTATTGCTCCTCTAAGATCCTACTCTAAGGCACCTGGTGGTGGTACAGGCAATGTAGAAACTGTTGTTGATGCTACTGGAGGTGTAGAAACTCATGTATGCCCTTCTGTTCTAGGCACCTGAGTACTTGGCAAGACCTCTTGAGCCCTGGTCTGATCCGCTAATACTGGAGAATGCTCTATAGTGGCTGCCTCCTGATTAGTGTTGGTAGTGGCCCTATGGCCTACATTATTCGTATCTTTGGTAGACATGATCCATATCACAAATAAGCAGAATGTGAGTCCGAAGCAACTTTCTACGACTTAGCTCTACTGCACGATCTAGATTTTAATAGAAGGTCAGATTCCTAACTGCCCGTGTAGTCCCTTAATTATAAATGTGGCACGCAACACATTCATAATGAAGGTCCTACTAGACACGGTTTCTTAGACTTCCTGGGACACTTGAACCTTATGCTCTGATACCAAGTTTGTCACTCCCCTAGCTAGGAGGGGCGAACGTCAAGTGAGTTATATGAGAACCTGCTACACATATATACTAAACTCACGCTAAAGTTATAAACTGATAAGAAATAATATGGACATCAACATGTGTTTACATATTCTGAAACATAAATAACTGAAAGGCCCACTAGACAAACTGTACAGCTGAAACAAAACTATGTCTAAGAAGCCTCTAAAGTGTCTGCAACTAAAAATCTGATAACTGGTCGGGACAGGGCCCCGACATACCCAACATATGATATGTACATGAATCCAAAACATGTGACCTAGGCATCTGATAGCTCCAGAGAGAGGTGGAGCTTACCAACTGATCAACTAGAAGGCACTGGTCTACTAAGGATGTCTGCTAGCCTGAGTATCTGAGCCTGCATTCATAAAATGCAGCACTCAAAAATAAAGGGATGTCAGTACATATGAAACATGTACTGGTATGTAAAGTAGACTGAATAACAATTAGACATGTAAGAATGCTCATTGAATTGAATATCAAAGATAGGAAAATCTGAGCATACACATACAGGGAATGTAATCTGAAACTGAAAGTGAAACTAATACAATGACCAATATCAGTGGTCCTTATATAACGTCTTATACACTACTTAATTACATATATTTAAAATCCCTAGAATTTGCCTAGGTGACATCTTTACCCTTTTACATAGCTTATCTACTCTTTTTGTATACTAACTGTTAGGAAGTCACAAGATGGCCTGTTGTCGGCGATCGGTGACACCTGTTTGGCATCTGTAGCCAACTATCACAACCATGTGTGAAATCTCATAATCTGGATAACGTGGTCTGTCAAGGTACGCTCTCCAGGGCTCGTGTAAGGTCTGCCCGCAGGCCTGTGTAGTCAAGGAATCTATGACGGGAAATTCCAGCTGACTCTGTCTAAATTCTCTGCATAGAATAGCATCACACGTAGTGGCCCTAATGATACCCACCCCACACTGCAGAGTAGGCTATAATCTCGTCTTACTTGTAAAGGCTCATAGTAGGAAACTTATAAATCATATAACTCGTTATATGAATATTGATTACTTTCTTTTAGCTGAAGAATCATATATCTATGTGATCTTATATACTCAGGTCTATTTTGTGGCCAATTAATTTCTCTAAGTTCGTGACATATATGCTCGGTAACTTCTAAGAGTTTCAACTGAAGACATGTATGATCGTGTGAAACATGTGACTTCTTTGACTAGAAATGAGTACTATAACTCTATAGGTTTAGAACTCCACCCGAGAGAGACCTATAATAGAAATAAGCTTTGCTTTCAAGAAGCATATAATCTATGACGACTTTTATAGGAGGAACATGTGACTCTAGGTCGTGCCTTGATGGCGAAAAGAGGTTTTAGCTTTACATACCTTACTTCGAGACTCTCTCTCCCTTATGTAGCATCATTGGTTCCCGTCAAACACTTCTTATCTATGACATAACAACATATTCAATAGTATAAGCGACTAACCAAGAAATATGGAAAGGTCGGGAAGATGATAATAGCTTACGAGCGACAAGCTTAGCAAATAAGATAATTAAATGGTGTATCGTCCCACCTCTCTCTTTTCCCCTTATCAATTAAACTATGACCACCTATGAAGTCAATATTAATCCCTCCATCAATTCCTTACAATATGCAGCCCATTCCATATCCCAAACAAGGTCATAAACTTGACCCCTCGACTTTTAAATACTGCCTCGGGAGTTCTTTATTTAGTAGCGTTTAAATGACCCTTTAAGTTCATAGATTAAGTTTGGCAAGAATTATAATATTTAATACAGTGATAGGAAGCCAAATAACATATACACAACATCCTCAATCCATTTAGGCATTTTATCAAACACTTGACGAGGGACAAGCTTGCAAGAGCCGTAGAAATCGTGTTTGCTATACCTAGCGTCCCTCCTTATCGCAGCAAGCTTGCTGCCTCAATACACCACAATACACACCTCGTTTAGTATACAATACAACCATTACAGCCCTCTACATACTCCCTCCTCACCGAATATATCAGTTACAATGGGCAAAACATGGACTCACGGCTTTCTTTCACCGTCCCGTGATTCCTACCCGTAAACTATACTTAAAACAACTCTTAGAGTCATATTTATAGGGATATAACAGCAGCCATACCTTTATCAATAAGAATACAATTCCTGCACTCTTTTTATCTTCAAGAACAACACCTTTTCCTTCAAGAAATTACTTGACTAAGTATGTTTCCGTGACCTACGATGAAAAATACACTTGATTCTTGAAGAAATTCACTTACCTTAGGCTAGGGAGGGCTTGAGATGAAGAAGAACTGAAGAAAACAAGTGTTAAGCAGGTCCGTTATGTCCTGATATGTATGGGAGACGAAATCCCAAAGTTTCAATATAAATACACCACTTTTGGCCGACTTACCAAGGCTGCCACATGTCCCGCAGTGATTGGGCAGTGCGTGTGTCTGTAGTAAAATGGGCATAACGTTTTACTCCAAACTCCTATGGATTAGTGGTTTGTTGAGTTGCAAACTAGACTCAAATACCTTTAATTTGGTACTTCATAGGACCTCTAAATAATTTTATATTGGGAGATATACCTGTTACAAGTAAGACCTTGTACTAGCTTGCTTGAAATAGTCCACCACAGTGAATCCTTCAATTTGAACTTTTGTTCCAAGTCTCCCTTTGGTCTATAACCTTGGTATATCACTTAAAATGGCTTAGTATAAGTGTCCCTTTGTATAATTATCCATTCACAACCTTATCCTCTTGGTTCATAATGATTCTTTCACGTTTATGAGTTGCACGCGTATCTTAGGTTCGGGGCACTACAACTGACATAAATCACGTCAGCTAAACATGGAGTCTGATGTATACGCCCCATTGAGAGGACCCAATATACCTTGTCAAGGTATAGATGCATGACTGGCGTGATCACTAGTTCTTATGCCCAACTTAGGGGCTAAATAACCTACGATGGCACGTAGTTCTGGGACTTGAGGATACATTGAACCCTAGTCTAACTCGGTGCTAAATACTACTCCCAAACTGAATACTGATAGCTCATTTAAAACTGAAGTTCTGGAATGCTGCATCAGAACCTAATTTATCTAGATGATTTCTGAAAGACTGTATAACTGAAAACTATTCGTAAAGCATGTGGACATATCTAGATGTCATACTAATTATGAAACTTACCAAGTCCATAATCATTGATGGCATATGATGAGGGTAAGCTGAAGCCTGCTAAATCATGAGAAGTTTAAAAGAAAACCTGTAGATTGAAAACTTTCTAATTTCATACTTAAAACTGAATGCTAGTAATCTAGATTGAATTCTGAAGAAAACCAATTCTCATGAAAGTACTACAATTTTAGGCTAAATTCTTGATTTCTTAAAGTTCTTGTGAAAGCTCATGCAAGTCATTTAAAACATGGTACAAATCTTCTAAACTATAATATAAATCATGTAGAAATCATAAGGACTGAATTCTGTAAAATTTAGCATGATTGGGTAAGAACCCTAGTTTTTAACATCATGAAATTTAAAATAGAAGACTGAGATTTTGGGCATAAGGGTGAACTAAACCCTCAATGAATACCCACATACCTGGTGGATGATAATCCCTGAAGAGAAATCTGAAGTTGAAGCTTTGGAGAAGAAGCCTTAGGTCTGAACTTTGGAGAAAAGCATTCTTTTCTTCTTGAAACTGACTTGAGAGGAAACTGACTTGATTTGAAGTTTAGACTTAATAAAAATAAGCTTAGATCTATTTATAGTCAGGGCTAAAAGAAGAATGAAAAGTCTAAAATACCCCTGAGATACTAAATTAAAAACTGCTGGAAAAAACTCATCAATGGGTTCCACGAGCATGAACCACGACCCGTAGAATGGATCACGGTTCAAGGGAAGGATTCGTGGTTCCTGGGTGAAGTTTTTGGTCTCTGGAATGATTTCCACGAGTTGGTTTCATGACCCGTGGAACCTCCTCGTGGTTTTCAGGCCACTTTTAAGCTTCTGGACTGTTTCCACGAGTTGGTTTCATGATACGTGGAACCTCCTCGTGGTTTTTAGGTGAAAAAACTAATTTCCACGAGTTCAATCTAAGGTTCGTGGTTTGATCCACGAGTCGTGGATTCTTTCGTGGTTTCTGTCTGTCAGTTTGACAGACAAACACATTTTAGTAAAACACTGATAACTTTTTACTTCGGACTCGGATTAATGCGCGGTTAGTGGCGTTGGAAAGATGACTCAAAGAGTTTTAATTTGGTGGATACTAGGCCACCTAAAGCTTCATATTCTAGAAGATATGAGCATTTGAAGTTGATCCTAGTTTAGTCTTATATGAAAACTTCTTTGGTTGGGGTACTTTCAACTTAACTTGCTTATAGGAGTTTCTTATGAGCATGATCCGTACCCAAAACACTTTCCACACTAGGAAAGTGATCATGACACCTATGGAAAGTGGTTTAGTCTTAGTTTAAAAATTTTGGGGTGTTACAGTGGTACCGCTATAGTGGAGCGCGGCGGGATTTAATGTAGAAACTTCCCCAAAACAGTTCAGTTTTTCTTCAAGACGTTTTAGGAGAAGAAGGGGGTGATTTTGAGTAATTTTCATCTATTTTTCATCCTAAAGGTAAGGATTTTACTCCTCAAACTTCGTAATATCTTTCTTACACTATAGAATTATTAAGGGTGGACTTGGGGAAAGGTTTGGGATAACCTAGAATTGTAGAATCGGGGGAAAAGGGGGAATTTTAGGGTGCTAGAGTTCTTGGGTATTGTTTATAGTTAATGGGTAATGATCACCAAGCTTAAATTCTCTAAATGTATCGGTATAAATGATAATTTTAGGTGAATTAATGGCGGGAAAGCTCAAAAGGGGGATCATGGTTTGGCCTGGGGATTAGGATTTTGTATAATCCGGGTAATTTAGGCCAGTTAATTAACTATAGTGTTTATGTGTTTGTTTCTAGACCAAGAACAAGCAAGGTATCCTAAAAAAGGGAAAGCTCCGGCACTGTAGAGCTTGATTATTCGAGGTAGGTGATGGTTATTGATTCTTATATGCATTGTATGTTTGTGTACTTTGGTCTTAGTAGTGTATGTGTTGCATGTTTAGTAAATGATTAGGAATGTCTAAGAGTCATGTTTTCAGTCTTGTGAAATGAACTAGGTGTTATTGCTTATTAGTTTCCAAGTGTTGATTGTTCATTATTTGTGACTGTGGATTTATGTGACATTCGATTGGCTCGGGTACCATGCCTAGTACGGGTATACTAATGGTTGGCTCGGGTACCACGCTTGGTATGGGTATACTAACGGTTGGCTCGGGTACCACGCCGGGTATGGGAAATACTGACTGGTTGGTTCGGGTACCACGCCTGATACGGGTTTACTTATTGCATTGTGCATTTGATTTGGTTCTATGAGTGGACCGAGCTGTGTTTTTTATAAATTGTGATATTGCATTTTGGTCCTTGAGAGGCCGGGTTATTATATTGATCTGTGAGTTTGGTCTTGGTGTAGACCGGGGTGTTATGTTACATGGTGAGTTTGGTCTTGGGGTAGACCGGGTTGTATATTTGACACTTAAGTGTTGTCTAGAGGGGATCCAGGGTGGGTCTGAGATATGTAATGGGGTATAATTATTGTTTATTGTGGATTGTTGATCATAGCTGTGAAAGTAGATTACATGTGGGGACAAGCTAGGGAGAGACTTGTAGTCTAGAGGTACCTGTTGGCTTGTTTACATATTTTTTGTACTGTTACTTGACTTTTGTATTGTTCATATACTATTTATTTGGAACTAGTTGATGATCCTACCAGTACACGATGGTTATGTATTGATACTGCACTTGCATTTCTTTTGTAAGTACAAGAATTTTTTCAGCGGTTGACGCACGACCTCACCTGTAGGCTTAACACTTCAAGATATTAAGGGTGAGCTGTTCGATCGAGCTGCCTTGGTTTCTTTCTTATTGGTTGTAGCCCACTTATTTTGGGCTTAGACTATTACTTATTTTGGGGTTGCATCTCCATACTCTAGATTTTGATAGCATTTTGGTACGATGACTTTCAGATTCTAGAGAGAGATTTTTCGCAAGTTATTTATAAAAGATTTAGACTATTTTGAATTGCTAGTTTATTTCTTGCATTCTAGTTTTGAGCTGTTAGAACGGTTAAGTTCGGGGTCATTGATGGTTCGCTCACTCGGGGGTGGTTGGGTGGGTTTCACTCACAGCGGTCTGGATTGTGACACGAAAGAATACATTAATTTCAAATAACAACTTGTACCAGGCGTGGTACTCGAGCCAACTATTATGAATTTATGTACCAGGTGTGGTACTCGAGCCAACCGTTAGTATACCCGTACCAGGCGTGGTACCCGAGCCAACCATTAGTAATTCCTGTACCATACGTGGTGCCCGAGCTAACCGAATGTCACACCAGGTCCAATCAATCACAACCAATGAACAAACATACTTGTAAAACCAACAAGCAAACAAAACAAGTTCATTTCACAAGACTGATTTCCAGATAACTAGACATTCACAATTCATTTCCTAAACATGCAACTCCTACACTACTACGAAATTGTACGTGAACATATAATACATATTAGAATCAATAACAATCACATATCCCCGTTCCGGGTACATAAACTCAACCTTAAATCCCGTTCGAAGACTAAGCCCAATTCACCTCTTAACACATACTAGTAGATACACCCATTCCTGATCCTCCTCCTAGGTCCGAAATACAACATGGGGAGAGACCTCCCCTAACCTTGGTACTTCAACCATTTATGATATTCCACTTTCTTTATAACAACATTTCAGAGAATTTCCTCTTTAACTTGTGGTCTAATTACCCAAGTTTTTTGGTTCCTCGAACCTTCCCGACACCCTAGTCCTCAGATTTTAATAATCACACAACACCCAGTTAATCCTAACAACCTGAAATATCACAACACATTATCACAACTCAATCAATTCTAGTTTAACCAATTCAACCACAACAATTCTCCCCCAGACTCCGTGCCCGAAGGCCTAAACATGGATTATCCTTTTCAATCTATACATTGATACGAAAAGGAAGCGAGTCAATCTACTCAATGAAGAAACCTAGCCTACTTGGACGCCAAGCAGCAGCGCAATGTAATTTTTGGCTCCATGAAGGTGTTCCCTGATGATTTGGCAGGCCCGACTCCGTGGTTTCGCGTCCTTTTAGTCGGAATCCCTCCTCCTCATTGCTCCCAAGCCTTGGAGCAGCCTGGGAGGATTTTTAGGAGAAACCCTCGTATTTTTTTCAACTAAGGAGGAGAAGTCTTTTATTACAAAACTCGTTCAGAGCTACTACCTCCCGTCATCCCATTATAGCGGATGGCCATCCGCTATAGCGCTACCACTATAGCGGAATAAATACCGCTATAGCGGAGTGACATCAGCCCGGACGAATTACAAAATTTGAAACTTTTCGTCTCATCACCCCACTTCATACAAAACATATTTTAATCGTTCCCAAAATTTTGTGATAACATGATTCCTAAACTAACGACGGATCCGGTCACTACATAAGTGCAAGATCAAATAAATTAATCTTGTGATATTTTATGCAATAATAACTCAAGTTATGATAACAACATTCATACTAGGCCATAACCCTAGAACTAGGGCGTTTAGCCACTCATAGTCGTATTACACTTGCAATATTTCATATTCAAATCAAGAGAAGATGATAAAATGAAGAGATAAAGATTAACCCTAAGAAAAATAGCTATGTTGCGTCCTTTTTGCATTCTAAAACTTCAATACCCTTCTAAAAACGACTAAGGATCCTTTTTGTAATATTGGAAAAAGACCTAAAAGGCCTACTCATAATCGGGTGGGACATAAAAGATATTTCATCCCGAAGACCTTGTCTCGTGTCGCGAGGCTGAGAGCGAGGATCGATCTTGCATTGAACTTTGCTCAATGAGGTCATCCTCTGCTTCCAATTTTGAGAATTTTCCAGCTTCCAACTTTCAGCTTCCAAGTCCTAGCTTGCCACTACAAGAAATTCCATTTTTTGTGGCGATGAATATCGCTGCTAAAGACTAGAAAATAGCTACTATATCTATCTATCTATCTATCTATATATATATATATATATATATATATATATAGGGTCGTGGCAAGTAGTTCCGACATTAAGGACGCTATATAAAATTTAAACTCAAAAAGTAAAGGTGCAAAACAACAAAACTTATAAATGTACAATAATGCCAAGGACTTAAATCTTAAATCTAAAATATGTACACTATATGGAAAAATCTATTAATTCTCAGCAAGGTGGACCTAATCGATTCCTTAGATGACATATGACAAAAGGTAGCATAAGGGACAAATCTGATTACTTTTCCCATTGTTTGTACCCGTTGGAGGATGTAAAATAATTATAATTCACGACAACATCCAAAGGTGACCTTTGGGTTCTTAAGTAGGGGGGCAAGGAGGAGCACGTAGGAATGCCGACCATTACATAAGCCACTAGTGGCTGAGAGAAAGCGAGCAGAACCTTGTATAGGTTGGGCGGAGCTTAAAGAAGCAAGCCCCTATCAGAGAAAGTCATTGCGCGCTAGCCTAGCTAGCTAACGTTTTTCAGCTGGCTGTTATGTTAGTTGTAGCGCGCCTTCCCTCCTTCTCTTTTTAATTTGTTCTTTTCTTAATATTGAACTCTTCTGATTAATTAATTTTATTAGAATATCTTATTTAACAAATTCGTTAAGAATCCAATGTTAGATGATAGAGGAGAAAATAAATATGGTTTAAAGCTTCCCGAAGGAATAGAAAGCCACTGATTCTTGATGAATTTGGTAAATAAGATATGTTGATAAAATTAATTATTTAGAAGAATTATATCTATCTATCTATCTATCTATATCTATTTATATCTATATTATTATAAAAGTATGAATATAAATATTAATTGACCAAAATATCCTTCAAATATTGCACGACTTTTATACCCTTAATTATTTGTATAATTTAAGGATATAATTGTAAATCATCCTTAGAGACTTCTACCTAAATAAACATGAAAACCTTAATTCTACGTGTTGTAGTATTGGTATTAGGAATGGGCCAAATACTCCTATGGAAAAATCCATTATTCCACATTCTTCATCTTAAAATTTTCAAACAGTATTAATTTTAGTATTGCTTCAAGAAGAAGAACTTTTCGAAAGGTACGAATTCTAAAGATCATAAATTGATAAAATTTTGAGTTTTATTTTTTTATTTTTTGCTTTCTTGGTGTATTGTGAGTGAGTGTATGAGGATTTTGGGGGATAACAGCGAGGAATGTATATACATATTAAAAAAAGATGACATTTGACTAGATGGGTTTTTTTTACGGTGTTGATGTTGAAATGGAGGTGAGGAATAAGAATTATAGTGGTGAGAGAATGTAAAATGTTAATTTGAATTTGAGGTTGAGTGGATAACCAATTGATGCTATTGCACCTTCATTTACAGTATTTTTTTTATTTCAATTAGTCAAATTATTGATTAGAGTGATCGGCCGAGAATGAATACATAATTCACTTAGAGCTTGTTTAGATGGACTTATACCTTTTAGTTTATAGTCAAAAGTCATAAGTTAAGAATTTTAATTTATGATTTTTAGCTTAAAAATAAGTGCACTTGTCTTTTGCAATGACAATAAGTAAAGCACAAGGCCAAACAATTCCAAATGTTGAATTATATTTGTCACTATATGTTTTCTCGCATGGACAATTATATGTTACACTTTTAAAAAAAATAGCAATGTCAACGACAAAAGTTCTGATCATGATGGAGCAACCAACACGTCAAAAAGGAACGTATACAAAAAATATCGTTTATAAAGAAGTCTTAGGTAATTTATGATCACATCGCATTTCACAAAATTATAAGTACGTAACAGTATTATCTAACTTAGATAAATTGATCATTCTGCAGGTTCAAATGATATTCAATCTTTTGAAATCAAGTATAGTGCTAATCCGACATTTACATATTGCATTTTTTAAATCATATATAGAGAACTTTTTAAATTAAATTTGTTGAGCTTCCATATAAAAATTGACCAAATAATTACGTGATAGCGGTAACGTGCAATGCACGTCCATAGAAACTAGTCTATCTATTTATATCTATATTATTATAAAAGCATGAATAACAATATTAAGTGACCAAAATAACCTTTAAATATTGAACGACTTCTATATCCTTTTAATTTGAAATTTTCTCCAAACGATATTGGATAAAATTATAATATTATTTTTTTCCCTAATATCTTGGACTTCTAATTTAACTAAAATCCTAATCCTAACCAATATGAGCCAACGTACTCCCCTGCTTCCTTTTCATTTTTTTTTAAAAATTTGAGTTAGTATGAGATAATAACTCTTACTTACTCATTATATTTCAACCAAATAAATTATTTTAAAAGTTTTTGAAGAAATTAGTAAATTCGAAGAAAAGTTTTTTCGTGCAATATCTATTATTGTGTGTGTTTTTTATTTCCTTTAAATTTTTGACATGACAATGTTTTGTTTCAATAAAAATTTAAATATAATAACTGAAAAAACTTAAATAACTAAGATAAATAACATCAGAATACAATTACTTTTAATTTTCTTGGCATTATTCTTCATTTATAAGTATTACTTTTCATTATCCTATCTTTTTATTGAATATAGTGATCTCATATGACCAAATAAATTGAATGATACATAAATGTATTAGTGGAGTTAATTTTTTTTTTAAAACGTAATCAAGAAATATCAAGTAGTATTTAGAAGGATATTTTTTCTTAAATACCATTCTACTAGCCATTTTTTCATAATAATAGTAATAATAACAATAATAATAATAATAATAATAATAATAATAATAATAATAATAATAATAATAATAATAATAATAATAATAGTTGTTACACATATATAATTAAAATAAATACAATATATGGTCGCTAGCCCAATTTTAATATTGGTTTATTTGAGTCCTAACATACCTTTTTACATAATTAAAAATACAAAGAATATATACCAAAAACACACATGACATCTTAATGGAAAGTATTAAGTACGGATACAATCAAATGATATTTTTTACTCATAAAATAATATTATATAATTTCATATAATATTAGCTAACATTTGTTATGATTCATGATAGGAAATAACGTGTGAGACACGTTTATAGAGACTAGTTATTATAAAAGCATAAACATAAATGTCGATTGATCAAAATATTCTTAAAATATTGAATGACTTTTATACCCTTTATTATTTCATAAAGTAAATTAGGAACTTAACTCATGATATTTAATCCTATTATTAGTAGGAACTTAACTCACTAATTATTTTATTAAGTAGACTAGGAACAACTTACACACTATAAACTCTAATCCTATTCTATTTTGAACATACTACCTCAAACTAAAGCCTAAAAAACGTTATCTATAGTATTGTGGAAGACATATTAACTTAGGCAATCAAATCTTATATCTTAAAGCACTCTTCCAAATAGATAATCCATATTGATAAGCTAATAATTTAGAATTTCAAATTCAGTTAATAGTTTTATTTGAAACAAATTTTTGGTGACTATGAAAAATTAATATTCACGATTTGGACATTATTTATGTTTGATGGTTTCTTTTGATTTTGGTTTTGAGTTTTAACTTTTAATATGAATACATTTTAGTTTTTATTAACGCTTGCCAATAAAAAACAGAATATATTATGATTAAAATGATCGTCAAATTCCTACTTATAAGGCAGAAGATACGTACATCAAGAATTGTATCTTGGCTTATCTAACATAAAAGATATTAAATCTACAATATATATCTATTATTAAGATATATGAATATCAAATGCGAATGTGAACAAACTGATCTTATAAATGCATTCGAGAGATATCTGATTCATTTTAAAAGGTTGTTTATGCTGAATAAATTTGAAATGCTTACCAATTTGCCTATCATTAAATATTTGAGATGGATTAAAACTTATATATATTTTAAAGAATCGTGTTTATATTCATCAAACATTAAATATTTTTAAAATATGATTCTTTTTTATATAACGTTATAGTTTTATACTTTGGGATCAACTCATTTGTTTATATAATTAAAGAACTAATTTTTTAGAATCAATGTCATTAAACTCTACATAAATATATAAAAATGTCATTGTGAAATCAAACTATCATGTGAAATGAGGAAAATTGACTGAAATTGAAGGACACTATTCTTCAAAAAAACATTTCTTAGTTTTTGGTGATTAATTTTATTTCGTTTAAAATAAAGATATGCTAAAACTGAAACAACTAACTTATCTAAATGTTTTTTTGGTGATTGGAGATAACGTACCAAGCACGTTCCTAGAAGCTAGTAAGTATTAGAAAAGGGAAATGAGCCACATTATAGTTATGTTATATTAATCAATAATAAATAGATAAAAAAATTGGTTTAGATTAGGTTTGAAGTTTTGAGATTTTCACTCACAAAATTTTAATTTTTTTTCAAGTAAATGCATGTCCAAACTCAATTTTAAATTTTAAAAATCACACCTTCAAAAACTCAAATTTTCAAATTTTAATTTCAAAATTTGTGACCAAACGAGAGCTTAGTTTTGAATAAACATTTTAACTTATTTTCTTTACCTACCAAACAGTGTAAAAGGATAAATAATACAAAAAAATAGGTTCAGGAAATTAATAGACCTCGTATAATTTAAGTATGCAATTGACAATTTCGCTATAGTTTAAATTTGTTTTCATATATTCTTTCTATGCATCATATTCACGTTTGGCTTTTCTCGCTTTAATTACTTCTTACTTCTAGTACAATTAGATATAGAGGAGCCCGTGCTAGCACGGACCCAATATATATTACTTTTTTATCTCAATTTATGTGGCACAAATAGAATTTAGATAATCAATTAAATTTTTTATATGGTTTTTACATATTTTAAATTGTTAATTATTATAATTTATAATACTTTCTTACGTAATTTTCAAAAAATAGATGTTACTTCCTCTATCCCAATTTATGTGGCACTGATAGAATTTTCAGAGTCAACCAATCTTTTCTATGTCTTTCAAATATTTTAAATTGTTAATAATTATGATTTATCTTTTTTACGTAATTTATAGTACTTTCTACGTAATTTTCAAATAATATATGTTAATCTCTCTACTCGAATTTATGTGTCATTAATAGAACTTGGAGAGTCAATTAATTTTTTTTATATTTTAAAATATTAATTATTATGATTTGTAGTACTTTTTACGTTATTTTAAAATAATATATGCTACTTTCTTTGTCCCAATTTATGTGGTACTGATAAAATTTTCAGAGTCAATTAAATTTTTATATCTTTTTTAAATATTGTAAATTGTTAATTATTGTGATTTATCTTTTAACATAATTTTTAAACGTATAATAAATTAAAAAGATAAGACAAAAAAAATAAAATGGAGAAATTAATTAAAAAATGACCAAAATCCCCCTAGCTGCTGAAGCAGGCACGTTGACCTCGTGCCTGCTTCAGCAGGTGCAATACTTTCTACGTAATTTTTAAATAATACATGTAAATCTCTCTACTCGAATTTATGTGTCATTGATAGAATTTGGAGAGTTAATTTTTTTTATATATATTTTAAAATATTAATTATTGTGATTTGTAGTACTTTTTACGTCATTTTAAAATAATATATGTTACTTTCTTTGTCCCAATTTATGTGGTACTGGTAAAATTTTCAGAGTCAATCAAATATTTTAAATTGTTAATTATTGTGATTTATCTTTTTACGTAATTTTCAAACGTATAATAAATTAAAAAGATAAGACAAAAAAATTAAAACAGATAAATTAATGAAAATGACTAAAATGTCCCTAGCTGCTGAAGCAGGTACGTTGACCTCGTGCCTGCTTCAGCAGGTGCAATACTTTCTACGTAATTTTTAAATAATACATGTAAATCTCTCTACTCGAATTTATGTGTCATTGATAGAATTTGGAGAGTTAATTTTTTTTATATATATTTTAAAATATTAATTATTGTGATTTGTAGTACTTTTTACGTCATTTTAAAATAATATATGTTACTTTCTTTGTCCCAATTTATGTGGTACTGGTAAAATTTTCAGAGTCAATCAAATATTTTAAATTGTTAATTATTGTGATTTATCTTTTTACGTAATTTTCAAACGTATAATAAATTAAAAAGATAAGACAAAAAAATTAAAACAGATAAATTAATGAAAATGACTAAAATGCCCCTAGCTGCTGAAGCAGGTACGTTGACCTCGTGCCTGCTTCAGCAGGTGCAATACTTTCTACGTAATTTTTAAATAATACATGTAAATCTCTCTACTCGAATTTATGTGTCATTGATAGAATTTGGAGAGTTAATTTTTTTTTATATATATTTTAAAATATTAATTATTGTGATTTGTAGTACTTTTTACGTCATTTTAAAATAATATATGTTACTTTCTTTGTCCCAATTTATGTGGTACTGGTAAAATTTTCAGAGTCAATCAAATTTTTATATCTTTTTTAAATATTTTAAATTGTTAATTATTGTGATTTATCTTTTTACGTAATTTTCAAACGTATAATAAATTAAAAAGATAAGACAAATAAATTAAAACGGATAAATTAATAAAAATGACTAAAATGCCCCTAGCTGCTGAAGCAGGTACGTTGACCTCGTGCCTGCTTGAGCAAAAATTATTATTTCCTCTCAATCTCTTTATTCGGTGTCGCATTTTTGATGTATACATCCTTTAAGAAATTATGTGTTTTGATTACTATATTCTTATTTATTATCTTAGATTATTTAAAATATTGATTTTGTTTCAATAAATATTCTCTCTTTACTCTCTTTTTAATAAATAAAAAAGAGTTAATCTAAGCAATCACAATATTAAAGTGTGTATGTGCTTTTCACTTTGATATTCTATGTTAATTAGTCAATATTTATTACTTTCACGAATAATTATTACTAAGAGCAAAATGAGAAGAATGTATTTCTCCCGTTTATTTTTTTCTTGGCCCCTATACTAAAAATAAATGCTTCATTTTACATGTTCATTAAAATCAAGAGAGTTTTATTATTTTTTTTGTCATACTATCGTTAGTATTAAATAACTACATAACGCAGTAGTGATCAAATTTAGAGTTTTAAAGCATTATTAATAAGGTTAATTTGGTAAAAAATGCACCTCTAATTAAAGTTTTATTAAGAGGTCTGTCAAGTCAATAGGGACCAAGTAATATGAAATGGAGAGAGTACTCAAGTATATCTTGACTTTTAAAATTGACAATTACTCCCACGTTCAATTTGTACTTGTCATATTTGGATTTGACACACTCATTAAGAAAATAATGATGGCATGATTATTTTACCACACTACCCCTATTAATTGATGTTTAGTAAGTATTATGTTTTGGAAAATGATTTGGAGAATAAGTAATTAATACTAAAGGTAAAACATGAAAAAAATACTGTAATTGTTTTTTTTCTTGATATTGCTAGAACTTTTATGGTCTTGCACATATATTATATCAAGAATAATTGTATGTTGGTTGCTATCATTAAAACGTTGACCCAAATTAAAGTGATATGTTAAAGTTTAAAGTTAATGGGTCTAAAAGACACATCATAAAGTATGAGGTCTTTTATGTAGATATCCGGATATAATTTCTAGTTTAATAATGGGTTAAACTAGAATTACATTACTTCTGCTTTTATAAATATAGGGTTATGGTCTCCAAATCAGACGTGGGATTCTTCTTTCTAGCATTCCATCCTTGGAAAGAGCCACCAAATGGAGAAACGCTATGGCACTCATGAATTCAAGTACGTTTTTGCATCTAGTTTTATATTCTTGATGATTTAACATGATAGGTTTTGGAAAAAGATGATGATCTTCGTCTCTAAGGTTTGGTCGTAATAGATATGATAAAAGTAACAAGTAAAAGTGAAAATATATTTTTGAAATAGTGGACGAGTGAAAGTAAACGGATACAAGATAAGATTAACAGTCGGCTGCGTGTTTCACGTTTGTACTAAGGTACCACGAATTGTGTCCATAAATACTGATGAAAAGCAGAAGCATTACTCATCCCAGCAGCAATGGCTTCTACTATTCTGCCTTTGTGCACTACCAATATTCCCTCTTCTTTTTCCAATACTAACTCATCTTTCTTTCCAAAGCCTTCTAAGCTTTATAAGCAAAGTTTCAAGGTTTCATGCAATGCCAACAATACTGGCGAGCATGACAAAAACCTTGAAGCAAATCTTGATAGGAGAAATGTGCTTCTTGGGTTAGGAGGTCTTTATGGTGCAGCTAATGCTATACCATTAGCTGCATCAGCTACTCCTATTCCACCCCCTGATCTCAAAACTTGTGGTAGAGCCACCATATCTGATGGTCCACCAGTACCCTATAGTTGTTGCCCCCCTCCTATGCCAAATAACCCGGACACCATTCCATATTACAAGTTCCCTACCATGACCAAGCTCCGTATCCGTTCTCCTGCTCAGGCTGTTGATGAGGAGTATATTGCCAAGTACAATTTGGCCATTACCAAAATGAAGGAACTTGATACAACAGCACCAAACGATCCACGTGGGTTTAAGCAACAAGCCAATATCCATTGTGCTTATTGCAACGGTGCTTACATAATTGGTGGCAAAGAGTTACAAGTTCATAATAATTGGCTTTTCTTCCCCTTCCATAGATGGTATTTGTACTTCTATGAGAGAATCTTGGGAACCCTCATCGGTGACCCAACTTTCGCCTTGCCATATTGGAACTGGGACAATCCAAAGGGCATGCGCTTGCCTGCCATGTTTGATGTTAAAGGGTCTGCCCTTTATGACGTAAGGCGTAATCAGCAAGCTGTCGGTAACAGAGCCGTAATGGATCTTGGTTCTTTCGGCGATCAAGTCCAAACAACTGAACTCCAGTTGTTGACAAATAACTTAACTCTAATGTACCGTCAAATGGTAACTAATGCTCCATGTCCTCTTTTGTTCTTTGGTGCCCCTTACGTTCTCGGCAATAATATCGATGCCCCGGGAACCATTGAAAACATCCCTCACATTCCTGTCCACATTTGGGCTGGTACAATTCGAGGTTCAACTCTGCCTGGTGGTGGAACGTCATACGGTGAGGACATGGTGAGGGCCGGCTTCGTCAAGGACTCAACAGGACAAAAATGAACAAGAGGAGATGCTAACATTCAACTACATAAAATATGATAATAGAGAGTATATACGGTTCGATGTGTTCCTGAATGTTGTGGACAAGAATGTAAGCGGATGAACTTGACAAGAAAGAGTTTGCGGGAAGCTATACTAGCTTGCCACATGTTCACAGAGCTAGTGACACTGATCATATTGCGAGTGCTACTTTCAAGGTAGCCATCACTGAACTGTTGGAGGATATTGGTCTGGAAGATGAACAGACTATTGCGGTGACTCTGGTTCCAAAGAAAGGCGGTGAAGGTACCGCCATTGGGTGTGTGGAGATCAAGCTTGAGGATTGTTAAGTCCTGGTAAATTTGTGATCCTCTGCTGATTGATGGTGGTCCTGTTTCCTAATTATTCTCTTTTATTCCATGTTACTTTTGAGATATTTTATCTATGTGTCTCACATGCCATGTCATACTTATATGACATATTTATTTGCTTAACAAGTAGATTGACGTGGGTCTCACATTTCAAACAATCAAACCTCTCTCTAAACTCCCATTTGTTAACCAAAGTTTCGGAGAAACAAATTAAACCAATTTGGAATAAGCAAAATTTCAAAGTCAAACCAAGTAAAAACAGTAAATAAGGCAAATTCTACTGAAAACTTTCGATAAAACCTACAAATGTAATGCTACTTAACCAAATACATAAAAGAAAAAATGAAAACAATACAATACGCAAAATAAAGAGTTGAAGGAAATGAGTAAAAGACAAAATCTAATTTTTTTTAGGGGGAATTCCTTTTTGTAGTTTCATCTGTCAACACCAAAACCACCTCATATCAACATTTATTTTTTAACTTTCTTTTCTTATTGTTTCAACTCTTTCTTGCAATTTCGAAGAAATCATTGAATATTATAACGGAGGTATTAAACTAAAAATATTTGCAATGTACCAAAATACTTTTAAATTTCATGATTTTAAATATGTTATCTGAAAAATTAAAATAAAAGAATTGTCAAAAAAGGAAAGAGAAATTCTTTATGAAATAGATTTTAAAAAGATAGTAATTAGACAAACAAATTGAACGGAGAAAGTAGATTTTGTGACGTACGATATTTTACAACTCTTAATCAGCCTTCACATGACCAGTCCAAGTGAAGTGATTGTTGTAATGTTACCCCTTTCATCCTAATTTATGTGACATTTTTTGGATTTCGAGAGTTAAATCAATTTTTGTTTTAAATTACGACAATTTTCTTATATATTTTTTAAATACTTTGAATTGGTATTTATTGTGATTAGTTTTAACGTAGTTTCCAAACAATCTATCTATTTCAATTTGTTTGTGTTGGTTACTATTTGGCCAGTGAATTTTTTTTGTTGAATAATGAATACTAATCATCTAGATTCTAATATTGATAAATCAATTTTAATTTTCTTTGATCATAATTTTTTCAAATATTTCAATGTATAAATATTATCAATTGTTAACTATTGTGATTATTATTACTTTTTATGTAGTTTCTAAATATGTAGGTTTTATTTCAAAAATTTGAAGATCTATGTCGGATTTTACACCGAACATAGTTAGTTTCGACCCTCATACTTCGAATCAAACCAAACAAATTAAAAAATATATATACATAATTTTATTTTGAAAAACTTAAAAGTTTTTCGATTTACGATTAAAATTAAAAAAAAAATCAAACTCTCGAAAATCCGAGTAATGCTACGAAAATTGCTACTTTATGAATCCTTTGCGCCTCCTGTTTTGCTCTTAGTGATGCTAGAAATTAGAATTATCATGCATCATGTACACATCACATCAATATAATAAGCTTATCATTATAGGCACTCCAAGCATTTTTTGTTATACCAAATACACCCAAACAGTATATGCTGTTTGATAAAATGTTTGAAAAAGATATTTTCTTCAATAAGACAAGTTCTATCAATTTGTGGAAAATAAAGTGACTCCATGAATAGAGATCAGATGTCATTTTCCACGTTTAAAAACACACAAAAAAAAATAAAAATCCAATAGTGGATTCTTTTCCTCTCTCCTCAATATCTCTACAGGACTCCCCACCTACTAGCATTTCTCAACATGCATGTTTGTGTATCATGATTAAGGATTCGTTTAATCATTAAAATGATATTTATTTTTCTTTGGCGTGCCAGTCCACTTTTTTAAAAATATTATTTTATGTCTACATCTTTGTTATCTAGCAAATTATTATTGAGTTATTAATTCACGAGGTTGATAATAGATCTTTTGAATCTCTAATTAACCCAATATTTGTATTAATCTCAAACCTATATTATTAAACATCTAGTGATGATATGACAGTAACACAAACACATTTACATCTCTCTTTTGTGAACCAAACAGGGCGAACTAGGTATATCTCTATCCTAGCCATATATCCGCTCTCTTAGGATTGCACCCTACTCTATTTGACCTTTGTTCTAAACTTTCTTCTCTCGAGTTCTATTCAAGAATATAGTTTTATCTTACTGGTAGCTAAGCAGTGACTTTCTACACCAAAAATATTCTCTTAAACGAAGGTATTCGCTCTTGGAAGGCGGCTCAAGATTAGTCTTATGAAAACCTTATATTCCCTGAGGAGGTTCTACCACGTGGAAACGCTCTTTAATGGAACTTTAGCCTCAGTTGATCGTGACCAAGAAACCACTGGTTTCGATTGGTGGGCCAGGAATGCCCGACTTATCAAATAGTAAGCGCAAGATCAAATAAATAACTCTCGTGATAAAATATGCAATAATAACGATCAAGTTATGACAATAACATTCACACTAGGTCATAACCCTAAAACTAAGGCATTTAGCCACTCATAGTCGTATTTCATTTGCAATAGTTCATATTCAAATCAAGAAAAAATGATAAAATGAAGAGATAAAGAGTAACCCTAAGAGAAATAGCTATGTTCGTCCTTTCTGCGTTCCAAAACTTTGATACCCTTCTAAAAACGACTAAGGATCCTTTTTGTAATATTGGAAAAGACCTAAAGGCCCACCCAAAATCAGGTGGGACATAAAAAATATTTCATCCCGACGACCCTGTCTCGCGTCGCGAGGCTGAGAGCGAGGGTCCACCTTGCATTGAGCTTCGCTCGGCGAGGTCAGCCTCTGCTTCCAACACTTAAAAGTCATTTGGTTGGGAATAAGTTATCTCAGGATTAATTATTCCGGTTTAAGTTATTCCGCCATGTATATGGGATAACTTTTTCCGTTACTATGATATAAATGGTGGGATAAGTTATCCCAAACTTGACAACCAAACAAGTCACCAAAATTTTATTCCTAGATTATTTTCTTTTATTTCAAGACTATTTATTTTTATCTTTTACCCCAAACGACCCTAAATGTACAATAATGCCAACGACTTAAATTTGAAATCTGAAATATGTTCACTTTAGGGAAAAATCTATTAATTCTCAGCAAGGTGGACCTAATCGATTCCTTAGATAGACATTATGACAAAAGGTAACATAAGGGAAAATCTGATTACTTTTCCCATTGGAGGATTTAAAGTGGACAGTCAAACTTTGCACAGAAAGTTGTTATACTATCCACTTTAGTTTATGGCGGTACTAAGCGTAGTTAGATTGCTCTCTTGTGACTCTGCTCACTGTTAAGATATTAGATTCTACCATTCCCCATTAAATCTTGTTTTATGGTTCACATGAGATGATCTTTTATTAATTTAGGGTATAATATATAAACGTATTTTTTAACTTGGTCTTAGCTTATATTTATGTTATTTAACTTTGGATATACACAAGTAGACATTAAACTTGTATAAAATTAAACAAGTAGACACATGCGTCCTACGTGACAATTTGCGTGAGACGCCACGTAGGATGTCACATAGGACACATATGTTTACTTGTTCAACTTTATGATAGTTTCAATATCTACTTGTATATACTCAAAATTAAAAGACATATA
Source organism: Jaltomata sinuosa (assembly GCA_003996215.1). NCBI lineage: Eukaryota > Viridiplantae > Streptophyta > Magnoliopsida > Solanales > Solanaceae > Jaltomata > Jaltomata sinuosa. The sequence continues at coordinate 520,142 of QJPP01007247.1, forward strand.
GATGTAAGCTAATAATTAAAAGGCACGTTTATGTACTATGCCTTGATTAATTTTACTAGAGATTTGTGTCCACACCAAATGAAATTAGCAAAAGAAAGGGAGACGGGGGAGAAGGGGGGGGGGGGGAGAGATAATTTCCCCCGAAAGACAAATATTATAGATATTTGTGTGATTTAAATTATTTCATTTAGAATAAAAAAATATTTTAAAATTAAGTTACTTTTAATTATAAAAAGATGATATTCTTTTTAGATCGACTAAAAAGTAAAGAGTGACATATTCTCTAAATTAAATTGGGACAAAGGGTGTAACAACTAGTAAGGTTCAACAGATTTTAACAAACATTGATTAATTTAACCATCCACAAATTCAATATCAATATTGGACACTTTGGATGTGCACAAATAGGCACTTAAATTTGTATAAAATTGAATAAGTAAACACATGTGTCTTATGTGGCAATTCGCGTAAAATGCCACGTAGAATGCATGTGTCTACTTGTTCAACTTTATAATAGTTTCAGTGTCTATTTATACTCACCCAAAATTAAAAACATAAACGTCAGTTGAGACCAAATTAAAAAACACATTTATTTATTGCCTCAGGAAAACCAATAAACCTGTTGATAAACTGGCAACCCTGAGCCACAACTTTGAGGAGAACCATACCTTTAACTCACTAATTGAGATCCCTCAACAAGTCAGAGTCCTCATCATGGATAAGTGAAACTTCCCTTCTTTTAGAAATAAAAGAACAAAACATGCTTAAATATATTAGGAGCCCCCTTGAATATTCCCTCCCTATTTTTCGTTAGGGTAGGAGTAGGTGGAAATAGTCTTAGCTCAATGATCATGCATAAAATTTAGGATATCATCCAATTGTAAGTTTTTGCTTATTAATGATCAATGGAGACCGAAGAAAGTTGGTGTCCACTACTTATCTCAGAGACCAGGTCCTTGGCACAGTTTCACTTAAAGCAATAAGTAAATTAATGTACAATTTACGTGGAAACCCTCCTAACTCCAGGAGTAAAAATCACGAACTCAGATATATTAATTCTTTCAAGTTTTATGATTACAACTCAATAATCAAAGGAACTACCTCTAGTGCCTAGCCTTAAACATTTCTCTAGAATTGTTTCTTCTCTCTAACTCTCTCAAGAAGTCAAACCCACTTCTTGTTACAAACCTCACAACTTCGCACACTACAACTCAACACACACACACAGAGTTGTATTAGGAACAACCTCTACTAAGTCTTCTTGAATCAGCTTGCTTGAGATCTCCTACTGCTTGAGAATAGTTTCTTCTCTGCTTGTGCAATAGGTGAGTCAAAAACTTCCTTTCTCTATTGGTTTTATAGATGCTTCAGGCTTTCTTCTCCTTGATAGGGAAGCTACAAACCTTTCTTTGTAGGACTGTGGGACTGTGACATGTCTTTGGAGTCGAGTTCTTTCCTTGTTTGATATGGACCTTCCTTGTTAACATGGATACTACCTTTTTATAGTTAATTTTCATAAATATATTTTTACCAAAAATAGATTTTGCCTAATTATCAAAACTAGTTCGACAAGGCTTCTTTAATTTCCCTTTTTTTAATGATGGCAAATTTTATCCTAATTTTGTAAAAAGGACTGGCTTCAAACAACAATATCATTTCAACAGTGTTCTCGTATGTGTTCTTTGGACTCAATCCAGAAACCTCAACATATCATTTCAATGCAGGAACCCTCTTCACAGTACAAAAACATATAGACACACCAAGGAATATCTTTCTCCTTTTGACATCATTAAAAATATAGTAAGATAATAGAAGTGAACTAGTGCAAGACTGCAGGTAAGGAACTCATGTCCACTGGGGCAACAGAGCCTTAATCAAGATAGTCACTACCACAAAACTCAGGTTTAGCATTTACTCAAGCATAAGATATTAGCAAGAAGCAAGGAGGCATAAGCAGACACAACAAGATAAGCATAAATTAAGCCAACCATTGGTCCAAAACAAAATATATCAAAATTAATTACAAAAATCAAAAAAAAAATATGTCAATAAGAGCCAAAAGAAGCTAATATTTATAACAATGGGAGGGGAGCTGGATCAAGGAAAGCTGATAAGGATCAAGAGGAAGGCTTTAGCTTGGAAAGCAGGTTCATCAGAGACTGAATGTTCTCCATATGCTTGTTTTGTTGCACAATCATCTCAGTCTTCAAGGTGTCCACCTGAGCCTGGGAGGATGCAAGACACTCCTTTAACCCAGCATTCTTCTTCTGCAGTTGAGCAATCTCCTGGTGAGCCACCTCTAAGTCCAACAAGGATTGGGTCATAGGGCTGGACTTTTCTTTTTGGGGGACTGTAAATACAAACATTCACACTCTTCCAAAGTGGAAAGAGTGATTCTCTCATTCTTAGTTGTTGCAGCCCCTTTCCCAAGTGACACCTTAAAACTCTAAAAGACCCCAGTCAGCAAGAACCCATAAGTCAATCCATGAGGTCCAGACTTTGGAGAAGTCACTCTCCCCATATGTTTGATCCTAAGAGCAGGAAATTTGATCTTCTCATCCAAATCCAGGGCATTCATAATCCCCATATCCCTAAAATTGACCTCACCCCTCCTACCACCTCTAGGCAGTATCTCCTTATTCACGATCTTAAACAAGAGCTTGTGATCAGGAGACATTTCTCCCTTAAACACTTTTCTTTCCACCCTCTTCTCTTTACTTTGAGAGAATTTTATGGTCAGAAGAAAGTCCTCATAAGTCTTCCACATATATTCCTCCAGACCCTCAGAAGGAACAATCAAAATCTCACCCAGTTTAACTGGATCAAGCACAATCTCCACTTCCTTCACACTAGTGCTCACCACCCACCCCTCCAATATTTTTCAAGTTAGCATAGAATTCCACCACCTTTTCTTTATGGAGCATAGGTTTAGCCATCTTAAAAAGATTAATCCCATCCCTGGAAACTAAGCCTAGTAAGCAACCTTTGAATGTAAGGATTAAGCATTACCTCTTTATCCAGAATTCTCTCTTTTAGGAAGTGTTGTGTGGAATAGTAGCCCAGGGGCCCCAGCTTTAAGAACTTCTCATAGTTTTTATTTTTCCCAGCCTGATGAGGGGCAACTTATTCCTCCACTTCAACCTCCTCTTCCTCCACATTGATTGGTTCATCATCATCGCTAATCTTCTTCTTTCCCTTAGCCAACATGGCTCTCTTCTTCTCAGCTTCATGTTGGGCATCAACAACCCTCTTTCTGGTGAAGGATGTTCTTGGTGGAATAGAGGATCAATAGAGGGTTTTCTCAGAGGTTTGCTTTTGATTTTATGGGCAGCCATTTTCTTGTACCCTAAAATGGGAGTCTTTATAAGTCTAGAAGGGATACAAACATCCCCATCACTGTCAATATCTTCATCCTCAGAAGAGGGTGATTTGGGAGCTTCAGGTGGAGGAGCAGTAGGATTTGTTCCATCTGAACTCCATGAAAAGGTCAAATTTTTGGAGTTGTGAGAAAGGAATTTTTGACGAAAGAGTCAGAGTTGGTGATCTAGGTAGTGCAAATGGAAGAGTAGGAGATGGAGATCTTGATCGTTGTTCTCTCTGAGTGGGAGCAGCAGTAGACGAGGAGAAGTCCTTATCATCAAAGTAGTCGACAAGAGAGTGGAATGGGGAAGCAGTAGGTTTTGAAGATAAGGAAGCCATTATAGAAATATATGGAGAATGAGGTTTGGTGAATCTGTGAGAGAGGGTTTTGCGGAGATGAATAATTTCTTGAGAGAGAGTGTTTGAAGTGTGGGAGAGGTTCAAGGTGACGGTTGTCAATTTTGAAAGAGGGAATTAATTATTAAAGGCTCAGTATTTAATTTTTTCCCTTAGGACTTTGTCTTATTTAAGTAAGTGGAGGCCTTCTAAGGGTCAGGTTCTCATGAAAAAAATAATATTTAATTTATTCAATTTATTTTGATAATTTTATAAAGGATGTGCGTACCTTGAGGATCAGATCCTTGAGTGCTTTCCAACCTTTTTCCTGGAGTTACTTCTTAGCAAAAGTGAGATGCAAACCTTAGATCCTTGGAGTATTTTCTCTCATTGTGGTTGTGATCCTGTGAGGAACAAGACTGAGTTAGTTACCATTATGCACTATTTAACAACTATTATCTTACCATTCAGTCTCCTAGTCAACCATTGAGGAAAGCCTTCTTTCTTTCATCTGCTATAGCTGGTTGATCAAAGGGTCAACCTATTCTATCAAATGCTTCTCTTCACAGGGCTTTAGTGAAGATGTCTGCAATTTGTTCATCAGTTCCACAAGGCCCCATTTTAATCAATCCTTTTTCAACACAGTCTCTGAAAAAGTGATATCTCACATCAATGTACTTAGTTCTCTTGTGCTAAACAGAATTCTTTGTCATGTTAATTGCACTAGTGTTATCACCAAAGATAGGTATGCACCCTAGATTGATACCATAATCACTGAGTTATTGCTTAATCTAGAGAAATTGAGAACAACAGGAAGCAACAACTACATGTTAAGCTTCAGCAGTTGATTGTGCAACAGATTCTATTTCTTTGTAACCCAAGATACAAGACATGGTCTCAAAGGGTGTGCCATTTCAGAGGTGCTCTTTCTATCCATCAAGTAGCCAGCATAGTCAGCATCAGCATAGCCAATAAGATCAAAAGAGTCACCTACAGGATACGAAAGAATAAGCCCTTGAGTTTCTTTGAGATACCTTAGGATCCTTTTCACAGTCTTCAGGTGAGATTACTTGGGAGATGATTGAAATCTAGCACATAAGTCCACTCTTTACACAATATTAGGCCTGTTTGCAGTGATGTACAACAAAGATTCTATCATTCCTCTAAATTTTGGCAACAGCAACTCCAGCATCATCTTTGTCCAGTTTTGTAGTGGTAGTAATGAGCGTATCATTTATCTTGGACCAAGAGGTTCCAGCCTTGGTTTGGTGTATTTGCAATCCCAAGAAAAAAGGCCAGCTCTCCTATCATACTCATCTCTGCTCATCAAGGATGACATGAATACTCTCTTTCACACAGCTTGTTCTTTTGTTGAACACTTTGTAAGCTTTACTTTGTGAATAGTACCCTAAGAATATGCCTTCATCACTTTTCCTATATCAATAATTTCACCAGATTTTTCATTACCAAAGGCCACACTTTCACCTTAAAATTTGTAAGAGAGAGGAAATTGTCTTTGCTTTCAGTCATGTGTCTGGAGCAAGCTCTGTTAAGGTACCAAGGCTTGCTACTTCCTCTCTTCTTTTTCTGCAAAAGAGTTAGTGACTAGTCTTGGGTACCCAGATCAACTTAGGTCTTTTTTTATGAGAGAAAGGATGGATCAAGTCTCTTTTGACCCAGTAAGGAAGCTCTCTTTTGATGAAAAATATTTTTCTTAATTCTTTAGACTTGAGTTCGTTGACAAAGTTCAAATTTCTTTGCTCAGCTTTCAGATGATTGGGACATTGGCTCTTGAGATGTCCTTCTTTGCCACAAGCAATACACACCATATTCATGGAGTAGTTTGCCTTGCAAGACATATGCCTAAATCATAACTCATGTTTAGAGGTGGATTGATTATTCTGAATGTGAGTGAGAAAAGTTGAGGATTTTGTCCATTTCTGATTGTGTTCTAACTCAAGTTTGGATTTACTCAAATCTCTTGTTAGGGAGTTGTTTCTTTCTGACAACTCTGAGAGTCTTGTTTTGAGATTTTTAATGTCTTCTTTCAAGGATTGTTGAAGAACAGTGGCCTGATTTTTTCTTTTATCTGAAAACTCTTTGAGGGAATTCTTTAAGGAGACATTGTTTTCCTCAAGACTTTTACTTTCCATCCTCAGAGATGCATAGTGATTCAACAAATTTTCTTTTTTAAAACACACTGAATAGTATGCATCTGTGAGAACAACTGAGAGAGATTCAAGCTTTCTTTTGAAGTAAGTATGTAAGTTGGATCTAAGGTCAGAAAAGCATACCTTGGTCTCTTCTTGTTCAGTGTTATTGTCAGACTCAGAGTCTTCCATGAGGGCAAGAGTTGTTTCAGCTGAACCTTTTTCTTCTGATTCACTTTCAATGTCACTCATAGCTAAGAGAGCTAGAGTGTCTTCCTCTTTTGCTTCAACCATGGCAAGCAGTGATTGATTATGGGGATCCTCCTCATCAGACTCATTACTTTGTTATCCCATAGCAGCTAGAGCCTTTTGAACAGCTAAGTCAACTTTTTGGGAGGTGATCTTCATATGTGATGGAAGGGTGACCTCCTTACTTTGATATCTGGGCTTCTTTAGGGCAGCCTTCTTATATTCTATAGCCCACAAAGGACAGAATTTGATAAAGTGATCTGGGCTACCGCACTTGTGACACAATTGAGCATCCTTTTCCTGAGCTTTAGAGGGTTTTCTTTGAAAGTTTTACCCTCTTTTGAACATCCTTTGAAACTTTCCTCATAGTCAGTGACCTCAGTGATTTTGAGAGAGAGAGTCTTGTCTTTTCTTTTAGTTTCAATATCTTTCTCTTGATTCTTTTTCAGTTCATAGGTTGTTAAATTTCCAATGAGTTTATCCATAGCCAAGATGTCTAAATCTCTAGCTTCAGTGATTGCTTCAACTTTGCTTTCCCAAGATTCAGTCAATACACTCAGGAGTCTTCTAACAGCCTTTCCAGTAGGGATGTGCTCTCCCAGGGAGTAAATTTCATTGAAGTTAGTAGTGAACCTTGTGTGCATATCCTGAATGGTTTATCCTTCCTTCATCCTAAAGAGTTCATATTGCCTGTCTAAGTTGTTTATTTTGGCCTTCTTTACAACAGTAGTATCTTCATGAGTAGTTTGAAGAGTGTCCCAAATCTGTTTGGCATCTTGACAGGAGAAAATGATGTTATACTCATCAGGTCCAATGCTACAGATCAAGATTTTTCTGGCTTTGGCATTGTTTTGAATAGTTGTCTTGTCAGTAGCATCCCATTCTTTTCTATCCTTGGGAACTTATTTTTTGCCATCAGCAGAGGTCTTCATGGGGATAGTGGGACCATCTAGAATAACATTCCACAAGTCAGCACTTTCACCCATGAGATGGTCCATCATCCTATTCTTCCACCAGTCATAGTACTTGCCCATTGAACAAAAGGGGTCTTGTTTGAGAAGAGCCTTCATGAGCGGTTGGAGGGGCAGCCATTAGATCCTTTTCAGGTGTTTAACCTTTAACGAAAATACCTTATTTTGATACCAATTGAAGAAAGCTGGTACCCACTACTTATCCCAGGGAACAGATCCTTGGCACAGTTCCACTTAAAGAAATAAGTAAATTAACACACAATTTACGTGAAAAACCTCCTAACTCCAGGAGTAAAAATCACGAACTCAGATTTACTAATTCTTTTAAGTTTTATGATTACAACTCAATAATCAAAGGAACTACCTCTAGTGCCTAGCCTTAAACATTTCTCTAGAATTGTTTCTTCTCTCTAACTCTCTCAAGAAGTCAAACTCACTTCTTATTACAAGCCTGACAACTTCGCACACTACAACTCAATACAAACACACAACTGTATTAGGAACAGCCTCTACTAAGTCTTTTTGAATCAGCTTGCTTGAGATTTCTTACTGCTTGAGAATAGTTTCTTCTCTGCTTGTGCAATAAGTGAGTCAAAAACTTTCTTGCTCTGTTGGTTTTATAGATGCTTCAGGCTTTCCTCTCCTTGATAGAAAGCTACAAACCTTTCCTTGCAGGACTGTGACACGTCTTCAGAATCGAGTTCTTTCCTTGTTTGACATGGACCTTCCTTGTTTGACATGGACACTACCTTTTTATAGTTAATTTCCATAAATACATTTTTACCAAAAATAGGTGTTGCTTAATTATCAAAACTTATTTGACAAGGCTCCTGAGATAAATTTTGTCACGACCCAAAATCACATTAGGCTGTGAGGGCACTATCCATTTAACAATATAAATAATGCGGAAGTAATATAAAAGTAACTATCAACTCTTATAAAAGCAAAAAATAACGAGTTTAATCCAAACTACCCCAAGACCTGGTGACACCAGTACAAGAGCATCAATGAATATGAAGTAAGTCTGTGAAAACTAAAAATAACTATCTGGGAGAAAGTAAGACAGAAAACATAAAGAGTCTCTAGAATCCAGTACTACTGAAGAGAAAGCAGCTCACCCTGAATCCTAATCGCAATAGCCTCGGACACAAGTAACAAATCAAGTATTCTAGTACCTGGCTCAGTTCCTGCACGCAAAAGGTGCAGCAAGTATAGAGTGAGTACGGAAAATACGTGTACTCAGCAAGCTTTGATTACTAACTCTTTCTAGAATCGATAACGAGATGTATCTTAAAAGCTTTCTCTTTTCACAAGTATATATTTACCAAAAATATAAGTCATCACAATACAATAAGTAAGGCACGTATCTAGAACAGTTCAATATGAAGTGCAATGCAGATGAAATGTAATGCAAACTCTTCAAACTCTTCACGACGCATAAGCTCAAACTCCTTGGCCGCCTCAACGACCCTCTGAAAAGTAGCTCCTGACTGAGCTGTAGAGAAGACTGCCTCTCGGATCCTGAAAGTAAGACCCCTCACAAACCTACGAATCCTCTCAGTCTCATTCGGTAGAATCATCCAGGCATAGCGAGATAATGCATGGAATCGAGCCTTATACTCGGTCACTAAAATCCCATCCTGAGTCAAATGCTCAAACTAATCCCTACGGTCCTCCTTCAAGCTACGAGGAACAAATCGATCAATAAAAGCCTGAGCAAACGACTCCCAAGTCATAGGTGGAGATCCTGTAGGTCTAGGGTCAACATAAGAATACCACCACTGTTTGGCGGGACCACGCATCTGCAAAGCTGGATAGTCAACACCATGAGACTGCACTAATCCCACACACTGGAGCCTCTCATGACAACTTACCAAGAACTCATACGCTTCCTCAGTCTGACCACCCTGAAATTGAGGTGGGTCCATCTTCCTGAATCTCTCAAACCTCCTCCTGCTCCTCATTTGACATAACCGACATAGCCACTCCTGCACCCGGCAAGGGCATACCATCAAACCCAGCTGTTATAGCCGTTGGCTGACCCGCTCGCCCATGAAAAACTTGAATAGGCTGTTGATCTGGGGTCTGGGCCCCAACTCTAGTCTGTGAATCCTCTGGAGTACTAGTCACACCGCCACTCTGAGCCATCCCCTCTAACAATCCCAACACACGAAGCACAGTATCCTGAAGTACTGGTGTAGCAATAAACCCAGGTGGCACTTGATCCGGGACCACCTCATCATCATGAACCTGATCATCCTCTGGAATATTAGCATCCTCCTCATGAGACTCTACCTTAACAGGTACCTGAGCAGTTGTCGGTGCCTTAGCCCTAACTAGTGCAGCAGCTCGTGCCCTACCTCTACCCCGTCCCCTACCTCGCCCACGTGCCAAAGCCTGAGCAGCAGGTACAGGTGCAGACGCAGGTGCAGGTTCCAGACCACTAGCACTCGTAGACCATGTTCTCACCATCTCTGATAGAATGAAATAGAAACATTTAGTATTCAGTAAGATCAACTACACACGATAAAGAAGGAAAGAAAGAATAAAAGTTTCCTAAAGTCCTATAGCCTCTCGAAGATAAGTAACGGACGTCTCTGCACCTATCCTCAAGACTCTACTAGACTCTGCTCTTGTACTTAGTGGGACCTATGAACCATGCTCTGATACCATGTTGTCACGACCCAAAATCATATTAGGCCGTGAAGGCGCTAGCCATTTAATAATATAAATAATATGGAAGTAATATAAAAGTAACTATAAACTCTTATAAAAGCGGAAATAACGAGTTCAATTCAAACTACCCCAAGACCTGGTGACACCAGTACAAGAGCATCTATGAATATGAAGTAAGTCTGTGAAAACTAAAAACAACTGTCTTGGAGAAAGTAAGATAGAAAACATAAAGAGTCTCTAGAATCCAGTACTGCCAAAGAGAAAGCAGCTCACCCTGAATCCTAACCGCAATAGCCTCGGACACAAGCAACAAATCAAGTATTCCCAGTACCTGGCTCAGTTCCTGCACGCAAAAGGTGCAGCAAGTATAGAGTGAGTACGGGAAACACGTGTACTCAGCAAGATTTGATTACTAACTCCTTCTAGAAGCGATAACGAGATGTATCTTAAACGCTTTCTCTTTTCACAAGTGTATATTTACCAAAAATATAAGTCATCACAATACAATAAGTAAGGCACATATGTAGAACAGTTCAATATGAAGTGCAATGCAGATGAAATGTAATGCAATGCAGATGAAATGTAATGCAATGCAATGCATTGGCCAAAAATATACTGGTATATACCCGCCGGAATTATTTCCCATCGACAAAATAAAACTCGCCGGAACCATTTTCCATCGGCATAATAAGACCCGCCGGAACCATTTTTCGTCGGCATAATAAGAACCTGAGTTTCATAAATAATCACAGTACCACTCGCCGGAATCATTTCCCATCGGCTTTGCATGATGTCACTTTCCGAAACCATTTCCCATCTACTTAAGAAGAATATGAATTTTATCAATGGGCAATATCAACCAACAATTATCATGCAACAATAAGAGTGGTATGAATGAATGTGTATGATCAAATACAATAAATGAGTTTATCAATCACAATCCACTGCACATAATTCATGAGTCTCAACAGTTGAATTGTATCACAACTTAAGAGATTCTATCAACCGATAATTATTCCCGTAAGAATTTTCTATAGCATAGCACCGGTGCCTATATAAATGCTTATTATCTCATTTATACGGGACACTCTCATTACCCATTACCCTTAAGTTCATCCAAATACAATAAAACTAACACTTCAAAAGAAATTAAAAATCTCTACTTGCCTCAAAACGAAGCCCAAATGTCAAGTAACGAACTTGCCCTTACGTAACGCTTCTGAACGGTCAAAATCTGTCCAAACACATAATAACTAGCACGTCAAATTCAACTAAAATAGATCATTATTCGACCCCCAAATTAAGAATTTTTACTCAACCTTAGACCTAAAACTTAAATTTATCAAAAACTATTATCGCTGATAATTATAGGCGAAGTCTGCAACACCCGCAGCTAAACGTGAAAACCACATCTCCGATACTATTCAAACATAGAGATATCAGTAGCCATGAACCTATTTTTTCTCATCATTGGTCAATCATTGCTCATCAAAACATTCTTTGTTATCATTAGGTCATTATTAAAACCATTTTTTTTATAACCTACCTAAATTGTGCACTAGAAATAGTATTACTAATATGACTCCACCGTCACATCATATCCTTATGCTAATGATTAGATTATCCTTACACATCATTATAATTCATATGGCTAATATGACAATCCACACCAAAATTCTAAATTCAACAAAATAATCCAACTTCTCGCCTAATTCTAAAAGCACCAGAAATTTTCAATGTACGCGTGTGGCCTGTGCCTAACTTCAACTCAATACCCTCACCTCTTTATTAGCATGGCAGTAGAAATAAATTTGCTGGAAATTAAAAACTAACCTGAGGTTGGAGATAATCTCCTCAAAACTGCAATCGAAGTCGCACTTCGTATTGTCGTGCCCAACAACTATTTGCTTGAAACGTTTTTGTTATGTTCAAAAGGGTTAAACCTATACATCCTTAATCCCTTTATTTTTATTTTATTATGTATATGGGTCACAAGAGTAAATAAATTGTGGTTTTGATTCATTAACCATTAATTAAATTAATTATTTAAAAATAGCCAAGACTTTAAATAGACCCTCAAAAAATTATTCGGAACCCCAAGGAAACAAATCAAATGGGTAAATTGACTAACAAGCACGTTCCGGACCTATTGAAAACACTAAAACACCAATCCGAGATCGCCTTGATCGAAGGTTGACCGTGATTAAACTTAACTTTTCTTAAAACTCAAGAACTCAATCAATGACTTAAGTTGCTTCTGAACACCTCGAGGTCCATACTATCCATTCCCAAAAGTTATAAATCACATATAAAGACTATAAGGAGGGTTAAAACAAGGAAAATAAGTGAAATTTCACAAAACAACTTGGGGGGTCGTTACAAATTTCAAATCTAAAAAAAACCAAAAATGGATTAACATGAAAAACGTTAATCCAATGGTCCTCAACGAATACGTACTAAAATTCTATTCCATAAACTCAACTTTACAGTTCCGTGCTAGTCATTAACATTGGCAACACAAGATGGGCAACCACTTTTTTCCCTAGCCAAATTTTAATGCAACTAATATGAAACAAAAAAAAATAGTGAAAAGAAACAGAGCCTTAGCAAAACTATTTATCCTTTCCACTAAATTAATTCTATGGAAAACAAATAACGAAAAGTAGACATCGCATGACTTATTGACTTTAGTAATTTGAAACCTTGCAAAACATGTGTAGAGAAATTTGAAAGGGATTGGATACAATAATGCAAGGCTAAAGGTGGAAAAACTTTAAAACGACAAAATGGTTCTAGAGAAGATAGAATTGGGTTGTCCTTTGTTAAATGTTTGTGTCTGGTTCTATTTACTAATTTCCAAGAAAAAAAAGGAGGTAGGGTAAATGTCTAATCAAGATTGTCGTTTGCTTAACTTATATATGTGATGCTTGCAAGTATTGATTCATGTGTAACATCTTTTACACTTAAAAAATTTGAATCATTGACATGGTTGGGTCGTATCATGGAGTGGTTGGTGGCCCCAAGTGTTTGGAAAGTCACCTGATAATTGAAATTGGTGTAATTATTAGGGTAGTAATTTTCAACCTAATAATTATATAGTCGAGTAATTATGATGACATATTTGTTTGCCATAATATAATTACAGTGTAATTACAAGTTTAATGTTTGGTTCCACAAGTGTAATCACATTGTTTTATTAAAATTTTAAAATAAAAATTAATATTTGACCAATAAAGGCCGTTATAAATGATACTACTAAATTAAGATATATATTGTCTTCTGAAAATATATTAATTAATAAACATATACTCTTAACTAATATTATAAAAAATAATTGATTTATATTTTTTAAATTAGTATATTTTAATTAAATTAATCATAAAAATTAAAAGTACATAATTTTTAAGAACATCATGAAATGCATGTTTAATAAGTATTTAAGAACGTAGAGAGTAATTTTTACGTAGTTTTCAAATAAGTAAATTTTATTTAGAAAAATTGAAATATTTCATGTCCGAATTCACGTCAAAATTTAAGTTGTTTAACTCTCAAAATTCAAACTGTGTCACATAATTGGGACAGAGGGAGTATTTGCCAAGTAAGAAAATGTGTCATTATTTTTGGAACTGCCTAAAAAAGAAAGTGTGTCATATAGATTGGTACAAATGGAGTATCTTAATTTTTTAAAATGAAAATTATTTTGGATAAGTTATTTCTAATAGGATTTTTATGAAAATATACCAATGCCAAAAGTTTTTTAAAAAAAAAAAAAAAGTTGCATGAATACTGCATGTATATCACCTGTATATCGCATGTATATGCAATATATAAGCAATATATATGTAGTGTATATGCAATTTATATGCATGTATACTGTCAAACATTTTTTTTAAAAAAAATAGTCGCATATCTATCGCACGTATACTGTATGTATACCAAATAGTCCTTTCGGGTTAGAACTTTGGCCGAATGACCATTTTATATGATAAATTATAAGTGAGTTATTTTCTGTGTAAGAAATTTAATACAATAGTCGTTTTGTCTAATTTTTTCTTTTTAATAAGCACGACAACTAAAATGGACCCGAGGGATTACTACTTAGTTATACAATAACAACCACCACATATTGATTTTAATTTTTAAAAAAATATTACATTTATTACGCCATTAAATAGGTATCAAAAATTATATTTCTAGCTAATATCACCATGGAGGTTAACTAGACAAAGTTAGATGAGTTTTGAAAGATAAAATAAAGATAAGTAATTTTGATGATCAATTACTATAAGTTGAATGACCATTCACATATTATAACTTATGGCTTATAAGTTTCAAGTTATTAGTTAGGATTTTTAACTTATGACTTTTAACTTATATTTATTATTTTGGCTTAAAAACAACTGTTTAAAAGCACTTTTTTTATTTTATTCAAACACACCGATCCAAAACTGCTTTAAAATTATTTTGGCTTAAAAATATATAAAATAAGTCAGGCCAAACAAACTCTAAGTCAAGAGTTGTTTATCCATACAACATAGGATGATAACATTCTAGCTCTTGTTCTCTTGAATTATTTTTTGGTCGTTTGTTACGACGATTTTAACATTTATTTTGATCCTAATTACTAATTGTTTTTCACATAATCTAGGGCCTATAAGAAATAACATCTCTACTTTTGAGAATAATACAAAGACGACTCAATAAAATTAGTGGCCTAAAACCAAATTTTAATAAAAGGTATAAATTAAATTAGTTTAAACTGAATTTTAAATTATGTATGTTCCTTATTTTTTTAGGATGAAGGAGAAGAGACAATCTGACATGCTTTCTAGAGGATTAGAAACAGTTTTGATGACTATAGCACGTGATTGTATATATCAGATTATGTAAAAAGCCACAACTTGGCTCCTCGTGAGAGGTTTTGTCACTGTTACTATAACAAAACAATAAAAAGGCATGTTTGTATATAATTTTTGTGTATAAGATGTAGGTTTTTCGACAGCCTTGTAGACTTATTATAAAGTCTGACTATTTATAATATAGTCAACCAACAGAATAGCAAAAAAAAATAAGGCTGAAATTATTATTATAAAATTTAGAAACAAATAGTCAACCAAAAGAATAGTAAAAGTAGGGTTAATATTGCTATTATAAAATTTTGGAACTGAAAGTTAATCGCGAATTTATCTGTTTTGGGAAAAATTGTTCGCCAAATTTTTCTCCGTGACTAAAAAATATGTTCTTTCATTTATTTTCTTTTTTTAAGAAATAATCTTTTACATTCCTTTTTATTTCTAAAGTTCAATCTTTTATATGGTAAAAACCTACCAAATTGTATATTTACACCAAATCATACTAATTAATCATATCATGAAATATTGAGATCACCCGTGATTGAATAGTTGAATGGGATGTTTAAAAAATCAAAGAACACAAATTTAAAATATTTTCTCTAATAGTTTAAATTTATAAATAATATAATGTGGTTGAATAAAAATGCCTAAAACTAACTTCTAATAAGAGGCCTCAATTTTTTTAAATAGAAATTATGTATGTATGTATGTATAAGTTATGTAAACAATTAGTATCTTTTTTTATTCGTGCGTATTGTGCGATATTTTAACAAGGAATGTTTTAAGTTTACAACAAAAATCTGATAGTAATAATGTTATTAGGGTTATTTCAAGTTAATTAGATGTTAGCCATATGTTTGCAATATATTACCTTAGATCTTATTACATAAGAAATTTTATCTAGTAATATGAAGATTTGAATAGTTTAATTCAAGGTTTAAAATATTTCTACTATTGAAAAAAGAAACAATCTTTCATTCCTTATTTTTTTTATAAAGATTTTGTACTTTTTTTCTACAAACTTCAATAATTTTTAAGTAAAAATAAAATGATAATCCAATATTACAAAATTTTGGGGCATATAACAAAAGTTTTACTAGTCTCCACTTTAAGTTCCTTGCATCACATAATTCAATATGGTGTCATCATATGTATAAGTGGATTTAGAATTTGAAGTTTTTGAGATTCATATGACGATCTTAAATTAATTGATATACAATGGTGATCAATTCTTCTATCGTTAAATCAGGCCTAAAGTCAAAAATTGTGAAGTTTGTGTGGTGTAAGAGATTTTTGGGTCCAGCAGAGAATTACCTTTGCGATCCAGCAGAGATTTATGTGTGACCTAGTAGAGGGATATGCGACCTCGCACATCTCGGTGGCCATGGACAACTTTTTTCAGAAATTTCAAATCTTATAACTTACTATAAATAGTTTAATAATCTTTTATTTGCGAAAACATTAGAGAAATTATATTCTTGGGGAAACGTGTAAAAGAGTAGCAATGCGAGTCTAGAGGAATTCAACTTATGTTCAATTTCTAAGCTCTTTTACTCTATTTTTGTGATTATTATTAGGAGATCTTCTTGTTTATTCATTTGCGTCTCCATCATGAGCGGCTAATTACCTATTTAAGGTTTAAGTCAAATTTATGTTATTCATTTGATTTCTTGATTCATTCTTGGGATAAAGTGTTAATGTTTTAATTATTCTTATTGAATATGTGCTTATTTTATAATTAGGTGAATGCATACACTTAATTATGCCTTTGCGCTCTATCTTGGAAAAGAAGAACATGATGGCTAGGGTTAATTTGATTCAATTTGTAGGTTGGCGAGATTGCCTAAGGAATTAGAGCGTTGAACCAATAAAGATCGCTAGGAATAGTTTATCTCATCCCGAAGTTTTTTAGAATTATGAATTATGCATGCTTAATGATTAAAGATATGAGTTAAGAAAAAATATGTCTTTTACATCGGGAGCCGTGATGTATGAACAAGGGTATCCTAATAATGAGTTGCTAGTAATTAATTCACACGAATCACGAAGTTGAATGAATGCATAGACCGTTAGGATATATACTATTAACCATGCGTGTAGATATAGTATATTATAACAATTGTGATGGTTAAACATCTAAGTGAGAGATTGCTGGGATATATACTATTAACCATGATATATACACTATTGATCATGTGTTTAGATATAGTAGTTATTATAGAATAATTATTAAATTAATTTTAATAAAAGATTTAATAGATCATGTATTCGTTTATGGCTCCGTTTACTTATATAGTAGATAATTTAGTGTATAGAGTTATAGCTTATACACAGAGGATTAAATCATCGATTTTTATAAGTATAAAGATTTTTGTTCACAATCTAGGATGGAAATTGGACAAGTCATCGGTATGATTGTAGCACAAAATTAAATGTAATTTATCTTGATTATGAAAACGGTGTAGTTCCGACTTCTTGTGCTAGTACATTTTGTATGTATTGAACGGGATCGAGCAGAGATAGATGTTTTAGACTGACTGGCGAAAACATATTCTCTAAACTATTAAATGCACTTATATTCTCAATCTTGACATGGGATTACATAAGTGTTTAATAGAGAATTTCACAATATAAATAGAGGAGTGCAATTACGAATTTTTAATGGAATGATTTGTAATTTATTATGGTAAGAATAATTCAAATCAGAATTTTGAATTATTTCCATAATAGGGAGCCTCAGTAATTAATTTTGTGGTCCCTGCAGTGCCCATATTTAATTAGAACTCAAAATCCTATTTTCTAGGGAAAAGGGAAGAAAACATGCGTTTAATTTCTTGTTAGAAAACAAACGGGTTTTTGTTCTCCTTTTTGGACTAGGAAAAGGATCTCCATAAATAGGGATATTCCTAACCTAGAAAGTCAATTAGTTTTCTATGCGATACTTGCCCACCTAAGTATTGAGAGAGTTCGGTTGTGAATTTGGGATCACTGCAGAATTGGAGTCGGATTTGCAGACTTATTTGAAGATATGTGTTCACACTTCGAGAGGTATTTATTGAATTAAATTTCAGCAAATTTATGTGTTCTATCATGATTGTATGTGTTCTAGTATAAACGGATGTGTTATCTATTATTCATGTAAGCAATATGTTTCTGGAATGCTTCCGTTATACGTATGTTTTCCAACATAGACGTGGTGAAACTCTAGGTTTCAATTAATCTGCAATACTTTTGATAATTATTGTGACCATCGCTTTACCCTTTTAGGGAGGGTACCGTTGAGCTTATCCATAAATAGGGAACTATATACAATCGAATAGTTACTCAAGGCTATCCCTTAGCACTTCGACATCTTTCCTTGACACTTTAATGCAAACAAAGTTAAAATCAATTTTAATTTAAAGTCTTTAGTACAAGCATGAAAAACTCGACTTTTTGTAAGTTGCCCAATATCATTATTTTTTGGTAAATAAAGCATTTTATTACCAAAGTGGAACAATTACAGCTCAAGAAGAACTAAGCTTAAGAAACTGCTACAGGACATGAATATAATGATGTCCTTCTCTTTTTCAGAAAAATATTTGCATTCTTTTTAGTCCAAACATGGTACACCTCTACTCTTACCAAATTCACTTGTATCTAAATAGATATCCAAGAACATAAAGTAATATACATATGTGAGATCTTATATACGAATACAGTATTTTTTTTAAAAAAATGAATGAAGTATATCTGAATATCGTTGAATTTCGTCTATAACGTCAAAAATAATATGTACCCACTGCCCAGTTTGATTCAATTTTGAGTTATGTCATGTAATAGATTGAATTAATTTTAAAAATAATAGCTGCCCACGTTTTTGTTGTGGCAAAGGAAGTGAAATACATAATGTTTTCCAATGATACAATATAGGGTCTTCCTCCACCATGAAAATTCCAACAAAAGAACAATAAACATGTAAATTGAGTTTTAATCAACTGGAGACTTGTGTTTCTGCTGGTTCAATGTTTTAGAATTTCATATTTCAAGGTTATTATTTGGAGGAACAGAAGCTATCTTGTATTTTTTCCATCCAAGGACATTGTCTTGAGAAGTTGGTTGCCTATGATAGCACTTGACATATTAACTTGGTTGGACAAAAGATTTCCTAATTCAGGATAATTCTTCAAATTTATATTTGAGCAATAACTTATTGCAATCTGATTATAAAAAAAGTATTTTTCTCTTTCTTAAATATATAAAATATTATATAAATTAAAAAAATTATGATTAACAAATAAAGTCTTGAAAAATAATTTTGGGAATAAGTAATTAATGGTAAGGGTGAAACAAGTAAAAAAAAACAACTATCGTTTTTGATATGTTAAAAGTAACAAGTAAAAGTGAAAATATATTTTTGAAATAGTGGAGAAGTAAAAATAAACGAAGAGAGTATTTTAATACTGTTTTTGGGACGGACATTTAATTTATATTCGAAATTAAAATATTTTGAGATAATTACACTCTCTATCAGTTGAGGCAACAATGCTATCAGAATTAGCCTATATATTTTAGGTATTTAGCCCAGTTTTTATATAAATTAAAACCTACTTTTTATCTATTAGCTCAACAATTCAGAAATACCAAACACTTTCTCTGCATTCTCGATTTTTGTTCAATGGCAAGAACTGAAATAAAAAGAGGTGTGGCTGTGGAAGAAAAGAGAAAGAAAGTAAATGTGTTTTGAAAGGGTTTTTTTTCCTGTGTGTTTTGTTGGTCCTTATGAGAGAAAAAAAAGCTTTTGTGGTGGATGTAGCTTGCAGAAATTCTATTAGTGGTCTTGTAGCTCGAAGTTTTAAAATTTGAAAATTAAAATTTCATAAATAAGCTTTATTTCAAGTGAGTATTACTATTAAAAATTAGGTATGTACTGAAAAAACAAAGTCTGAAATTTAGAGTGATTTAATGTAATATCTGAAGTGTTTTGAATGGATCTAGTACGTGAATTCAAAGAAGAAGACGGAATTAGTTTTTTGTGTAGTAATGTATAATATTGTATAGTATTGTATATGGGTGTAAGCACCTCCTATAATTTTGTATAATGTTATTTATTGGGTGTATAATATTGTATATTAAGTTCTTAAGCATTGTTGTAAAAAAAAAATTAAAGATTTTTTATATTGTTATATACCAAATGTATAATATTGTATACCAAATTTTTTAAATACTGTTATGAGAAAATAGTTGCTATGCAACTGAAAACTTAAAAACTTGGCTACCTGATTAACGGCAAAAATGTCTTCTTATCGGAAATGGGCTATTGTAATTTGCAATGTAAGCTTTGGGCTATATTTTTGCAATGTAAGTTAGATAATTGTAATTTTTCTGATATTTTTCCAAATTTTTTTATAAGTTTACTCGTTTTGAAAATAAATATCGGCCATTTTTATATGATATTTGGTATGGCTTGCTAGTGAAAATTTTAAATATTTTCTTACTCAAATTATGGTCTTTACAAAGTCAAATTTTAGACATTTTTAACTGAAATTTTACCTGACTTGTCAAGGCTAACTTCAGTCAACTTTTATTGAAATGCTTATAAAATTTGGCTAAATTTTTTATCTGTGTGCCTGAATTTTTCATGTATGTCTTCACTTTAGTCATGTATGAATAAAATGCATGTAAAAAATGACAAAAGTTCCAGTCATGTGTATATGGATATTTGTTTTCCCATTTAAAAAAAAAAAGCATTCTTCAAAATTCGAATTGCAACCATACAATACACAATTTCAACTCTCAAATATACTCTAAATAAGCTCAAATGTAGAATATAAGTTTCATATATCTTAAAGAACCTACCTCGATCATAATTAATCAAAACAAAAAAATATAAGAAACTTATTTAGCACACTTTTAATGTTTTATGTATTATTGAAGTGCATGTATAAATGGTTAGAATTTCAGTCATGTGAATTCAAATTTTCTTGAAAAAGAATATTATTCGTCGAATTTTAACAATTCAACACACGATTCAACATCAAAATCTGCTAAAATAAGCTCAAATTTAAAATATAAGTTTCATATATTATAAAGAACAAATCATTAATTTATCAAAAGAACAACAAATCTAACAAATTTATTTTGCAATAATAGTGATTTCTTATTATTTCAAGATCCATTTAATTTAAAGTAACTTTTATATTTATAATTTCTTCAAAGTAATATTTTAATTTTTATAAATTCAAAAAATACTATTGTACACCAACGACAAGAAGAAGAAGTGATACCAGTTAAATAATTTTTTTTTACAAAAATGGATATAGGTTAAATGGGGCAGCTAAATTGGGCCCGTGAATTTTTTACGGGATAAAAGCGGAGCGCAACCAGACTTGGATTTGGGCAAAGACAAGGCAACAACATATACCTGGCCCAATCACTAATCAATCGGCCCAATCCTTATGTGATTTGTACATTGTGAAACAATTATTAGGATTTATATACAAACAAAGGGAAAAAATAATATCTTTTTAAATATTACAAGAATAAGTATGTACCCCATTAATTAAGGGATTTTCTATATCTTCTCTAGAAACCGGGCAAAAATATTAATACTCCTGTCCCTTGTACCACTGCATAAATGATATTTCCCTCGGAAATTAGATAATCTATACTACATATTATATTTTGTTTGGGAAACTTTGATTACATATGTTGTACTCTCTAAATTATATGATCTTAGTATCCTAAATTAAAAAGAAAGGGTATACTTATCATTCATTAGCACATGAGTACCTAGAAATGTGCCAACAACATGTATTGTCGATTAATTTACCCTATAAAGCTCACGAATTTGTCCCTTTAATTAATTGTTATATTTACCTTAGAAGCACACATACCATATTTAGAGAATTTCCTTAGATGTCATAGGTCCTTTTTTGGAGTTTATCAACCCAAAAGTTCGTCAATTCTAAAATACTTTAACTCCAAAAACATATTTAAAAGTCAAAAGTTCAAATAAAGTACATTTCTGGATTAAAAAAAAGGTGATCTTTGAAAGAAAAAAAAATCAAAAAGGATTATTTGAAAATTAAGGATTACTCGGACATGTATTTAATTTGAAAATAGAAGAGTGAAATTTTATGGATAAAAAAAATTTAGCCTTGTTTGATCATGATTTCAAATCAGATTGATATGAAGTATAATTTTAATTTGAATATATAATTTGAATTTCAAAAGTTATACTTTTTCTCTCTACATATGAAAAATTATAATTTGTGAAAATTATCAAAACTTTCCAAAATCTTACGATTTTATCAAATGAGCAAATCATAGTTCACAAACAAAGTATCAGAATATTCAAGGTGTCAAATTAATAAATCGCATCTCCATGTTCTTATTACGAATGAATGTCTATGATTACATATTCTTACAAACTTTCAAATACACATAATTTTATAAAAATTGTTGGTCCAATATATTAGTAACTAGTTATTCTGTAATATAAAATCTTTCACATAGTACATATAATCTCTTCACGTCAAACATGATTTATTTTTTTTGTAAAACTTAAAATTATGAATTCTTTTGTAAAATATAAACTTATGTAAAAAAAAGAAAAAGAAATCTTAAGCTTGGAATTGAAATCCTACCTTTTCATAGACTTTGTAATTTAAAATTAAAATTTCAAAGTTGAAATTGAAATGTTTTGTTCAAAAATCATAAACAAATAATTTTTTCAAATCAAAATTTGAATTTTTTCAAATCGATCAAAATCACTATTTTAAATTTGAACCTCATCTGCGTCGAAGAAATTCAAAATTCGAAGAATCAATTCAATATATTTTTGAAAAAAAGCGAGAATTTTATACTGACAAAGGGGAGGAAAAGAGTTTTGCTTTATGCATGCGTGGTGGAAATGTCACGTGAAGAGATTCCCACCTCGTTAAACAATGGATAAGAGGAGGCGCTTAAAGTCGTCTCCAACCACACTCTATTTTACTCTCTATTCTTTATAGAGTAAAAATAGAGAGTGACTTCTCCAATCGAGAGAATAAATAGTAACTATTCATCCTCTCTATTTTACTATTTATTATTTTATTATTATTTTTAATACTCAATATTTTTATGTGACATGTTTTAAATTATATAACATAATTAATTAAGTCCTGAATACTCGTAATTATTTAAGATATAAGAATCATACCGAAAAGATGTTGAACGTGCATTCGGGGTTTTGCAATCACATTTTGCAATTGTCGCTGGGCCATCACATTTTTGGAGAAAAAAAATGCTCCATGATATCACGACTACATGTATTATATTTCACAACATGATAATCGAGGATGAGAGTGCTCTTAGCAACGTAATAATCTTGAAAGTTGAATATTTTTTTAAGATGTAATATTTATTTAATTGTATTTCATTTATGATTTTACTTTTATTTAAATTATCCATTAATATGTAATTTATATAATATTTGCTTAAAATTTATTTTATTTAAAAATTTGAGGTAAAAAATAATTTTATATTACATGAAAATTTTGAAAAAAATATGAATAATATGTGGTGATTATGTAAATATATAAGAAATGAGTTATTTTAAAATATGAAAATATAATTGAAATAGAAATAATAATATAATATTAAAGAAAGAGAAAATAAAAGGTAAAATAGAGTGTGGTTGGAGTTGCTCTCTTTACTCTCTATATTTAGAGAGTAAAATAGAGTGTGGTTGGAGATGCCCTAAAATGCCCATTTCGTCTTGCCTATCACGTGACATTAGAGGATGGACAAAAAATAGTGAAAATCACGTGGGTGAGTATTTTTTAATAATTAATTATGATTTATAGCGATATTTTTTATTTATTACCATCTATAGCAATGCATAGCGATACTATGATAAATCTGCATTATGTATTAAAAGTGAATTATGCAATATATATGTATTATAAGTGTTTTAAAATGTATTATGCTTGTTTGCTGAGAAATTAGCACAGTGTATTATAAGTGTATTAAAGTATGTGATAAATATATTATCCATGAATAAAATTTATATTATATGTGTTTTATAAATTATTCTCTGAAATATATATTAAAACTATATTATAAATGTATTATAAGTGTTCAGTATGCTATTGCTATAGATGATAAATATTTTCTTAATAGAGTATATCTATATAAGTTTCTAAAAAAAAATGCAGAGTTTGACGAAGAGTCAAGCAACAAAGGTCTATTATATGAATCGTATTTGATATTACTATTAAAGATTATTTTTTTAATTTGAATTTGTGATCTCTCGATCACATGACGATAATTTTATCAATTTTGCAATGGATCAGAAAAAATAAAAAGAATGAATAAGTAAATGCCTACAAAACGATAAAATCAGCTTTTTGCAGCTTCACATAAATTGATTATGTTGTCTTCCAACTCATTTGGGTCCACTAACTTTTCTCTGATTCTGACTCCTCACCTATCACTTTTGATTGTTTCTTTATGGAAATTTCGAAATAATAATAAAAATTAAAAACCCCTATATCACTTATCTAGAATCTTCACTTTAACACCTAAATTTTGAGCAACTCCCAATAATTTCTCGGCGAATGGTCAAATATACTTCTCTAGTATTAGAAATAATTTAAATATATTTTTTATTATATTTTGGGTTTAAATATATCATTTTCGTTATATTTTGAGTTCAAATATACCCCTATATTATTAAAAATAATTTAAATATACCCCTCGTTATACTTTTAGTCTAAATATATCACTTTTGATATATTTTAGGTTCATACTTTTACGCTGATTTATCCTTATTTTTTACACACACCCATTTAAATCATCTCAATTCCCTCCACTTTAAGTTCTTTTTTTCTTGTAGTCTTCTATTTTCTTTTCTTCTCTTTTTTAATGATCTTCTTCTCATGAATTCAAACTTTTTAAAGTCTTTGCTCCACCTATTTTTAAATATTTTTTTGTTGACATTAATGATTCATTTATCAGATATAGAATTTTGTTTCCTGCATTTATATATTGTAATTTTGTTTAGCTGATTATTTCAAGTATAAGTTTTAAGATATGATATTAGACCAAAAGATTAAGGCAGAAAGAAAATATTTTTTCTTATATATCAAAACTTCAAAAATTCTCTGTAAAGAAGTTTATTCGTTGTGAGGCCAAAAAATATTTAGATGACGTAGTTAGAAATTGTGAATATGTTTATTGTTTTTGTATGAATTGAAGGAGTGAGCCAGAGATGGATTACATAGGTAAGTTTGTAAAGTGAATCGCGCAAATATTTACATTTGTTGATGAGTTATTTTTGTTTTGAATCTCATCACGTATCCATCTGTAAAAAAAAATAAGGATAAATCGTCTTTATAAAAAAAAGAGGGGGGAGAGTTAAATCAGCATAAAAGTATAATGAGGGGTATATTTGAACCGAAAATATAATGAGAGGCTATATTTGAATCCAAAATATATTTGGAGGGGTATATTTGGACTGAAAGTATAACAAAGGGTATATTTAAACTATTTCTAATAGTACAAGAGTATATTTGGACCCAAAGTATAACGGTAAGGGTATATTTAAACCCAAAATATAACGAAGGGTATATTTAAACATTTTCTAATAGTACAGGGATATATTTGGCCCTTCTCCGATAATTTTTTGAAATATATTACTCGTATATAAATATTCCTTCCGTTTCAATTTATTTGACTTATTTTAACTTGACACGAAATTTAACAAAGTAAAGAAGATTTTTAAAAGTTTTAAATTAAAGATATGTCAAATATATTAAAATATCCTTTAATCTTGTGGTCTAGAATATGCCAGGTGAAAAGTTGGAATTAAAGAGTTTCTAAAAAATGAAAGAGACATTCTTTTTTAAACGGACTAAAAAGAAAAGTAGGCAAAACAAATTGAAACGAAAGGAATACCATCTTTTGTGATTCCCCCATTTTATTTTTTCTAATATTATAAATAATTTTATTTATTTATTTATTTAGTTTATCATATTAAGATAAAATAATTTTAAATATTGTCTTTATTATTAAATGACTAATAATCAATGATAATTTTGTAAAAAATCCTAGTAAATAATTTATTATATAGAATATCAAGTCAATAAAAAATCAAATTAAAAAATGGAGGGGAATAATCAGCATCAATTTTAAATTAAAAGTAGTGTATCTCACGAACATTTTATCATAGGGTTATTCAAAACGAAATTGTAATTGATAACCCAACTGCGAAATGAGCTTATTGGTAATGAATTATCATATTAATAATTGGTGAATAAATTAAACTTTTATAGTTAATGACTTATCGGTGCAAGGTAGAATTACTCAATTTTTTTATCTAGTAAATCGTTAGCCCATTAAGAATTATCACATTTACACTTAACCCCTAAATATATAAAGTTATCTCTTGTACCCAAAAACTAAAACTCCCTTCATTATTCTATTCACTTCTTCGCTTAAGAAATAATGAGCTACTTCTTGTGACTTCTAGCAATAAAGTGCAATCTTTCTCCCTAAAACATAACGAAACCTGAAATAAATTCTAGAATTATTCTCGATAACATGAAGGACCGCAGCAAAAATAAAACAATCCCAATGTGTCCTTCACAAAGTTTGACATAAAACTGAAAATTTTCAAATCTTATCGAAGTTTTGATTTTTTTCAGTCGACCCAGTAATTTAAAATGTTTTTACATATATTTTAAGTCTAGAAAAAAATTCTCATTTAATTCTATGTTATAACATATTAAAAAAATTGTACGAATAAAACTTAACAAACCTAAAAAATTAATAAATAGATGAATCACGTTATATACGAACAACATGAAGAAATGGAGGACATACTAATAGCGCTCGATATTTCATTGTATCTTAGATTTATTCGATACACCGCTCGATAATCTTATTATTTGGCTAGCCGATTAGTATATTTAAAAGCTAATAACCAATAAGCTAAACCGTTAAGCATAATTGTCCATTCAATCCGCCCAATAAGCCTCCCTATTTTATCACCTATTTTTTTATAGTTTTATTTATATAAAAAATAATTTAATAGTTTTTTAAATATAATATAAAATTTGCATACATTTTAACTTTTTTAGGTCCCATCTATAAAAGATGTTATTATTACTATATATAAAAAAATAATTTAATAACTTTGATACAAGTGTGAGTTGAACATACGCGTGAAATCCCCCAACATTGGGTGATCACTCTCTTGTGTTTGCATTCAGCACCACTAATAACTTTTTTTGTATTTGTTTTTTCAATTTGTTCTTTTATTTAACTAATTACTGGTTTGAACACAGTAGAACAACAACCAGTGGCGGAGCCACCTTAGAGTCAGGGGGTTCGGTTCAAATTATACTATTTATATATGGTTAAAATTATTTTTTATGTGTATACAGTAGATGTCGAACCTCCTTCAACTAATTCGTATATTTACTTATTTAAATTTTGAACCCCTTAGTAAAAATCATGGCTCCGGCACTAACAACAACTATTGCATCTGTGAGCTTTTCTGGACAACTTAAGAAGATCTATCCTTTCTACAACTTTCTTTTGGATTTAAGTTACTAATTTATTATCACATATTATAAAATAGGCAAAATGGCCAAATGCACCCTCAACGTTTACCCGGATTTTCAACTACACACTCCAACTCCACGTGGGTCCTAACACTCCCCTGAACCTTTTATTTCTTATATTAACTCACCCTTAAATGTTGACATGTTATAGAAGGTGAGAACACCTTCTCTAGGCGCATAAGGCTCATTAAAAACGCTGTAATAGCTGGAAAAAAAATCATGTGGTCATCCAACTCAGCCTTTAAACACTCCAACGGTAACTTCTTCTTCTTTCTCTCTCATTAAAGCCCTTCTCCACCATTTTTCTCTCAAAAAAAGCTTTCATCTTCTTCCTCTTTTCCCCCATTAAAGACCTTCTATCTTCTTCCTCTTGTCAAAGCTTTTAATTTTAAAAGCAAAAGCTTAAAGCTAGGGTTCTTAATTTGCTCCAGCTTTATATTTAGGGTACAAAATCTCTTCTTCAATTTTCAAACTGCTCTAATAGCAAATAGGGACTTGAATAAACTTTGCATGGAAGAATCAGACCCAATGGTCAAAGTTGTCGTGTGATGCAAACATGAAATTTTATTGAATATGCAGACTTCTTGGTTGAAATCAAACCGGGAAGAAGGTTTTGGTCTTGCCTTTGCTATGGTGTATGATTTTGCCATTGCTATGGTATTTTTGATTTTCTTCATTTTAATTGTTGCTAATTTACTGTCTTAATTTTTCAGCCTAAGAATTGTAAAATTTTCCGATGGAGAGATAAAGAAGAAGTCAATCCAAGATCAAAATTTATTCTTCCAAGATTGGTGAACAAAATCAAAGAGTTGGAACACGAATTAGAGAAGAGACAGGTTCAAATCATTGTGCAAGAGGTTGACATTGATAATTTGAGTAACACTAATTTGATAGTGGATAGGAGGTTCAATGGAAAGTGGAAATGGTGTAGGCTTAGTTGGAAGATCATTTTGTGTACTATGGCTTTTGTTGTTGCTATGTTCATTAACAACCTGTTCAAAAGTAGTGATTCAACTTTTGAACTAATCGAATTACCATAGATAAGTATTGTGGAGCTATTAATTTTTGGAGCTCTGTTTTGATTGTCATATGTATTGTGGCACATTTTGTATATCTATATATATCAATCAATGTTGTCAATTAATACTTATAAGTAAATTGGTTATTGTTCTTCATTTGTGGTATTGAATATACACAATTTATAAGCCTCACATAACACAACACCATAAGGCTAAACATAAGCATCACATAACTGAATAGCCGAAAAAAAGAGACAACTGCATTTCATAAGGCCTCACATAAGGCAGAATTCACCAACAACAACCAAGTTCAAAAATAGTAGGCCTTCAATACTAATACATCACCATTATAAAATCAAAATGATAAATTGTTTGCATATCTACTTAATAACTTAAAACAGTGTTCAAAATTGTGCATAAAACAGTGTGACACTATAATTTCCATGGCTTCTTGGTCTGTGAAGAAGTGCTACTTTGGCTTGGATTCGTTGAACTACTTCCTTGTATTTTTTTTTCTTTGATCTCTAATCTCTTGAAGTTTTCTTGTTGTCATTGCAGCTTTGCCATTCCATTTCAGCTTGCTTGTTGTACTTGGCTTATAACCAATATCACCAGTTACATCAGCTGATCTTGTCACCTTTGTTGTACCAGTAGAGACAATCTTTCTGTTTGGCATGCCAGGCTGCACTCAAGTTATGAAAAATATTTAAGCATTTAAACAAACAATCTAAATCAAGAAAATATCTAGACAACACTCACATTAAAGACTGTGAAGCCATTTTCAGCTTGAAACACACCCATTCCCATGAATCTTGGCCTTTTATATGGGGTTGTGCTTCCCCTGCCCCTACCCCTTTCTCTTTTACTAATACCAGGTATTGAATATGATGCATCATAATAAGGAGGTGCAGAAGAAGATGGAGGGTAATCAACTGGTGTTCTTCTTGCTGGAGGAGGTGCACTAAGTGCTGAAGGAGGTGCACTTGGTGCAACGGGTGTCTTCTTGCTAGAAGAGGTGCACTAGGTGCTGGAGAAGGTGCACTTGATGCAACAGGTGTTTTTCTTGGTCTTTTTCTTCCCCTTTTTACTAGAGGCTCAGCTTGTGATTGTGGTTTCTATAAAGAGATATAAAGAAAAAGTTAGAAAGGATTTAGTTAGACAATATCAATTCAAGTTAAAATATTACCTTTGGCCTGCCTCTTCCCTTGCCTGAACCTGATGGTTCTGCCCTTACTGATGGCTCTGTTCTTATTGATGGTTCAGACCTTACTGATGACTTAACACCTTGTCTTTGTGGACACCCTCTCTTATTGTGGCCTCTACCACTGCATAAACCGCATGTCATGGCAAGTCCAGTTCTTGCTAACTTTCCAGATTTCTTAGTTTCACCAGCTTCTTTCCTTCTAACCTTAGAAGGCCTACCAGGCATGCTTTTGATATCTGGTGGTGCAACTGTGGGGTTAGTAGATACAGGCCACATTTCCATATTTGTTAGTGGTTGAAGAACATTAGCATAAGTCCTCAAGTAAGTCTCATTATTGTAACAACTATCAATGTAGTCAAGGAGAACAAACTTCTTAAATGACAATGCAGCCACAACATGTGCACATGGTATGCCCTTTAACTGCCATACCCTACAACTACAAGTCCTCTTGTGAATGTCCACAGTGTGGTGGCATAGCCCTTCTTTCACTTCAAACCCAGCAACACCATTAAACTCAATAGTGCAGTCCATAAACCTATTAATGTTTTTCTCTAATACTTTCAAAGCCATTGGAGAAAAATTGCACTTCCAACTATCTGGGAATTTCCTTAATGTAGCTATTCTTGTCATCATCTTCACTCTAATCTCTTCAAGCATAGTTATGATTGTCTTGTGCCTAGCTGCCAAGATCCATACCCAACTGCTACACAACTTTCTTGGCAGTGAGGTCATGGATGATTTTACTGTTTGTTGTCCTCCTTTTCTTGACAACTTAAACCTTCTTGGTACATTTACCCTACCAGATTCAACATGTTCATCTTCATGTTCATCTTCACAATATTCATCTTCATCAATTACAAAACTATCTTCATCAGAACTGGGATAGTAAGCTTCATCACCTCCTAACCTTCCTTCAACATTTACTTTATCTGTTTCAGTTTCATCAAAACCTAGATCTGGTCCAGCTTCACCTACTGGTACCTCTTCATTGTCAGCAGGTACCCTCTCCTTCCTTTTCCTTCTTTGGAAACTCCTCTTTTCAGCCCTTAACTCCCTAACCTCCTCATGCACATCACTACCATAATCCTCCTCATCATCTCTAACTAGTCCACCTTCAGATTCAACATTGTCCTCAGTTGAGTAATCATAACCCTCTTCCTCTATGAAATCTGAACCAACTGGACCTAGATCTATATCATCACCATCATCTACAGTAGCACCATTTGTACTAGTAGTAGGATCTACAGTGGTGACACCATGTGAAGTAGTTGGAGTTGTAGTAGTGAAAGAAGTTGTAGTAGAAGAAGCTCTAGTAGCAGAAGTAGATTTGGTGGGAAGTGTTGTAGAAGGAGTAGCAGCAGATGTAGTTGGAACTGTTGGAGAAGGAGATCTAGTAGTAAAGGGGTCTTCACCATTAACATCATCATTTAAAGGGTTCTCACCTACCCCAGTTTGTTCAGCACCTTTATTAAAAGCTGAACCAGATTCCTCCATATTCCCATAACTAACATTATCTAATAAAATGGGACCCACAACTGGTTCATCAATCAAGTGATGAACAAATACTTCCACCTCATCCCCATCTTCCAAAGAACAACACATGTCTAAAATATCCATATCATCATGAATATCTTCTAAAATGTCACTGCTAGGTGGTTTAATACTAAATGTACAAGCTGTGGTGTATCCTAATTTTTTAATGTAGTCTCTCAACTCAAAATATGACATCTTATCTACATCAACATCCAAGAATTCAGTAATCGACCCACCATTATATATTGGTTACCCACTACTTAAATCTAACACTTCACCATGGTACCATCTTAAAGTAACCAAAGTAAACCCATACATCTTCTACCTGAATGCAATAAAAAATCAGGAGATAACTAAATTAACTTTTACTAGACATTGTGCATACATACTACGAATATGAACAAGAAAGTAAATAGTAACAGTGTTGTTTACACTTAGACAAACAAGAAAAGAAACACTAAACAATAACACACTAACACTTTGTAATTTTATGACTAAGACGAACATAATATGGTATAAGTTGAACAATAAAATACCAAATTACTAAGACGCACAAAAATCTAGCATTACTCTACTTTAGACGAGATAGGAAAAACATAAATGCATGATAATATGAAGAGAAAATAATATAATGTGCACAATATAACACCATAATACTAAGACGGACTTACTGTTGAACACAATTTTATAAGCCCTAATTTTTTGAACTAACAGTGATATTCATAAACCCTAAACAAACATAAACTCAAATTAAGGGTTAAAGAAGAGATCTCGGTTAAAGAACTTAACTTTACTCTGAGAATTATGTGAGTAAACCTTCCTCCCTCATTGAATCGTCTGAGTTGAAGTCGTCAAATCGTCTGAAGAAGAATGGGGATCATTTTGAAGAGAGTTTTTGATGAAGACAAATGGTCTGTTGGAAGGAGATGAATCGATTAAGTGTAAGTCAAGTGGTGGGATCCACTGTTTTAGGAGGGAAATAAGAGTGGATGTGATGTGGTGTTATGTGATGTGGCAGATGTAGCAGGCGCGTGTATACAGACACGAATATAGATTTGGTTTAAGTGGACACGTCAGCATTTAAGGATGAGTTAATATAAGAAATAAAAGGTTCAGGGGGGTGTTAGGACCCCCGTGGAATTGGAGTGTGTAGTTAAAAATTCGGGTAAACGTTGGGGGTGCATTTGGCCATTTTCTCTTATAAAATACACTGATCCCATAAGAAAATTTATACTATCACAGTACATAATTAGATAATTTTGTTATTACTTGCTAATTAATCAACTAGTCGTCTATCATGTTATAGAATCTTAATTATCTAATCTGCTTAAAAAAAGTTTCAAGAAAAGTTTTTTTCTGATTCTAAAATGCTTTATAGAAAACTATTTCAATAACGTGCTTGATGATAAAGGAAATTATATTCTAATGAATGTCAAAATCTACATTATAACAATATATGGATAGTAACAATAATAATATATTAATTAATGATGATGAATTGATAACCAACCAAATCAAGTTAAGAAAAGGGAAAATTTGTCGTATCCTTATTTGTTTAGACTATCTTATTGGCACTAGTACTAGTGATTAGTAGTTGCTCCAATAGAATAATTAATCTCTTGGGATCGTTTGGTACGTGGGATAAGAAAAAATAATCTCGAAATAAAATTTGAGATTAATTTTATTTTATGTTTGGTATGAGGCCTTAATTAATCTCTCAATTATTTTATCTCATCATTTGTACTAAAATAATGGAATAAAATAGTCTCATAAGATAAAAATTAGAATATACAATAGATGTCGAACCCCCTTCAACTAATTCATATGTTTACTTATTCAAATTTAAATCCTAATAAAATTCCTGGAATAACTATTGCATCTGTGAGCTTTTCTGAACCACTTAAGAAGATCTATCCTTTTTACAACTTTCTTTTGGATCTAAGTTACTAATTTATTATCACATATTAAAATATACTGATCCCGTAAGAAAAATTATACTATCACAGTACATAATTAGATAATGTTGTTATTACTTTCTAATTAATCAACTAGTCGTCTATCATGTTATAGAATCTTAATTACCTAATTTGCTTAAAAAAAGTTTCAAGGAAAGTTCTTTTTTGATTCTAAAATGCTTTATAGAAAACTATTTCAATAACGAGCTTGATGATAAAGGAAACTATATTCTAATGAATGTCAAAATCTACATTTCTATAACAATATATGGATAGTAACAATAATACTATATTAATTAATGATGATGAATTGATAACCAACCAAATCAAGTTAAGAAAAGGCGAAATTTGTCGTATCCTTAGTTGTTTAGACTATCTTGTTGGCACTAGTACTAGTGATTAGTAGTTGCTCCAATAGAATAATTAATCTCTTGGGATCGTTTGGTACGTGAGATAAGAAAAAGTAATTTTGAGATAAAATTTAAGATTAATTTTATTTTATGTTTGGTATGAGGCCTTAATTAATCTCACAATTATTTTATCTCATCATTTGTACTAAAATAATGAAATAAAATAGTCTCATAAGATAAAAATTAGGATATCCTTCCTTATCTCATCCGACGTAAGTACCCCTTAGAATTGTATTAACTTATGAAGATCACCAAAGGTTTCGTTTGAGGTACATTATATTTGTAATTAATTTGCAAGATATTCTGGCCGTCCATACAGTGACCTAATTCATT
This sequence comes from Jaltomata sinuosa, assembly GCA_003996215.1. Classification (NCBI taxonomy): domain Eukaryota; kingdom Viridiplantae; phylum Streptophyta; class Magnoliopsida; order Solanales; family Solanaceae; genus Jaltomata; species Jaltomata sinuosa. Next base: position 553,781 of record QJPP01007247.1, read on the forward strand.
AATTGCATATAGCTATAGATTAATTAAAATATAATTGATTGTTCTACACTTGGAATTATATAAATGTTATGGATTTGAGATTCAACTTAATCTCAAAAGTTAGCCCGAGGATTACTTAAGTCATATTAAGGAGATTATATTTATCTCTTAAAGGGTTAATTCCGTACTCTTTTCACGTCTCTCATGTCCAGAATTGGTCATTTGGTGACAATTTTAATATGGAAGCTCAATATCGAAAATGAGAATTGAGATGAGTCTTGCTCTTATATTATATTGTGGATCATGGGCCTAACTCAATCTTAAAAGATAGGAGGATTGTCCACAGTGGTGGAGCCAGAAATTTGATGAGGAGTGTGCAAATTTTATTCTCAATTATTTTAAGGGTATATAACATTAAATATATACTCATAATAACTAATATTTAACCTAAAATGACTCCGCTCATAATTGTCCAAGTTATACTAAGGAGATCACTCATCTCATAAAGTGTCGATGAGACTTTGCACAAAAAAAAAAAACATTTCATTTTTAGTATATGTTCATAAACTAGATAGTATATAACTATAGTACCCCCTCCGTCCTATTTTATGTGGCACATTTTTCCTTTTAGTCCATTTCCAAAAAAAATGTCACCTTACTATAAAATTCTTAGTTTACCCTTAGTGAAATGAATTACACACACAAATATTTATGAAATGTTTTAGACCACAAATTTTAAAAGTTTCTATTTTTTTTAAATACCGTGCCAAATCAAATGGTGTCATATAAAATGGGACGAAGGGAGTATATGTTTAATAGATTAAAGAGGAGGTCCCTATAGTATTTATGAATTTCATCACATTCCAAAGACAGATTATTATATAGTTTTAAATTATTATTTTAATCTTAATATCTTTCGTCTTTCATTTTTTTATTGTGAATTATATTAAACTTTGACCCGATTTTTTTTTTCAATTTCGAGAATCAACCAACAGAAAATCTAATTCACAATCACAAGCGAAAGGCGAAAAGATATTTTTGATTGTTAATTATATTAAACTTTTCCTACCGAAAAAAGGAATTATATTAAACTTTTACCGAGCATTTTGTACAACTTTTATGTTAAAATAAATCTCTAAATGCCATTTTGAATTGTCAAGTTTTTCTTCAAATATAAAATAAATTAACCTAAGTAATAATGACAGAATTTTCACATGGACAAATATATATATTATGCTAAAGTCGAAAGAAAATTACTTTGATATTATAAATTCTTGATTACAATTTAATAGAGACGTGAAAGAAAAAGTCGACGATAAATTATGAAAACAATCAGCACAAATTTCCTAAATAAAGGAGAAAACATTAAAGGAATAGTTTGATTACAAGGACATAATAGATATGGATATTTCATGAGTTCAAAGGACAATTACTTTGATATTATAAAATTCATGACTCCAATTTGATAGAGATATGAAAGCAAAAGTCGATGGTGAATTCTGAAACTGCACAATCAACACAAATTTCCTAACTAAAGAAGAAAACATTAAAGGAGTAGTTTGGGTATGAGGGAACGAGATATATATGAATATTTTATGAGTGAAATTTTTTATATGAAATAACTAATCTCATCATTGTAATACAAAATATATTTCGAAACTAATTAATACTCATAATTTAATATAAAATAAAATAATTTTATATTTTATTCTAAAATTGTTATTCCTCATCCTACTAACCAAACGATCATTAGGCCATTAATAAGTGGGAAATTTGAAGTGGAGAGCCAAAGAAAATGAAAGAACATAACAAGTTGGTTGAGTTTGTATGTTCCACAATAAGAGGAAGAATATTTGGCATGGCGTACCGAAAAGGCTACTTTTATAAGCCACTCACTATTACTTTTATAAGGAACCAATTGATTTTTTTATTTTTATATTGGATTACAAATAAACAGAATTGTGGATATCTTATAAAAACGTTACATAATTTTCAAGATGGAAGTTTTTTGTAAATATAGTATTTATGCTGGTTCGAAACGCTAATTATAATATTTACTCTTATGAGAATGATAATAAAAAACAAGAGATACTTTTTTTCGAAATATGGACAAATAGATATATGAAAAAAGTAATCTAATAATGATTGAGTTCACAATTGAATACTTCTAAAAATATTAAAATTTTAATATATAAATATAATCTGAAATAAAAATTATTAAATTCACGTGAACTCGTAACTAAACTTTTAAATTTGCCCATCATTAATAGCATGATAATATCATTCATCTTATCACATTCTTAATCGATCATCACATTGTAATTAAATTAGACACAATATATAAATATGTCTTTTAACTCGATCTCAACTGACATATACGTCTTTCAATTCTGAACGCGCACAAGTAGACACTTAAACTATCATAAAGTTAAATAAATAGACATACACATTATACATGGCAAATCTCATATAAAACGCGTGTTTCTACTTGTTTTCAATTTTATAATAACTTAAGAGCTTATTTGTCTATATTCAAAGTTGCCCGTTAAAAGCACTTTTATGTATTATGTCATTGAATTATGCACCACCTTTTCTTATTTAGGAATGATTTTCCTCTTTTCCCCTATACCTACCAAATGACCCCATTGTCAAGTTGCCTAAGATCTTGGCTCTACCACCGTATCTATTATATCAATCCATTGCATCCATCCATTTCTTGTCTGTCTTCACACCCTTTTCCTTCACCCAACAGGCCAACAAGCATTGATTGCAAAACTCCAATTCTACCTTTTCTCATATTTAAATTACCTTCTTGCCCCAATAAATGTACTCTCCCCGTCTCATATTAGTTGGACACTTTTCTTTTTATATGTATGTTAAGAAATCATAAATAAAAATATAGTTTTATTAATTCACCCTTTAAGAAACTCTTTTGGAACTTTACAAACCAGTGTGAGCAATTTTGAAATGAATTAATTACAAAGGTAATATGAGAAAAAAAATTAATTAATGCTTTCTTGATTTAGTAAGGTGACCAACTAATATGAGACAACTATTTTTTATATAGTGGTCAACTAATATGGGATAGAAGGAGTACTTGTCATCCTTATTAAAAATAGATATTTCATAATACTTATCATTTTATAAAATTAAGACATAATTAGTTATTTATTTTTACCTTTATCGGCTCCTACTCATAAATATGGAGTAATAAATAAGGATGATTTAGTCAGATTACCTTCTAGTTAATATTTTTTTTAAGGAGCGTGTAAATAAATAATGTGACATGTATTTAGGAATGGAGAGAATGCTAATGTTATAAGTGAAACTTATCTTCTTGCCTTTATTTCTCCATAATTGGATTAGAGTTAAATAAAGGGTGTTTGATAGCTAATTAGACTTATGCCAGTATTAGTAATACATGTATTAGTTATATCAGTATTAGTTACGTTATTTATTATTTCATATAAGATAATACACCAATTTTCTCATAACTTATACATATATTAATTATGCGAGTTTTTAAATTATAAAACAACTATCGTATTAATTTTATACATGAAAAATTTAATTTCTATTTAACTATCAAATATTATATAACTTATACATAAATAAGTAGTTTCGACTAACCCTAAAGTTCAATAATTTGATGAAGTGAAAGATGAATAAACATTCATGACATTACAATTTTGTTGACTTCTCATTCCTTCAAAATTATATACAAAATAATAGTAAGTACTTCCTGTGTCCTATTTTATGTGACACATTTTTTTTTAGTCCGTTTAAAAAAGAATATCATCTTTTTATATTTAGAAAAAAATTAATTTTGAAATTTCTCTTTTATTCTTAATAAAATGATTTACAACTATACAAATGTTCAAGGATTATTTTGGAACACAAATTTCAAAAGTCTTTCTATGAGGAATCCTTTCTCGCGAACAAACACAACCCCTACACACACCTAGGAGCACCCCTTCCTGCATATCCATACAAGACCCGAGTAGGCGAGTCGAGGTCCTACGAGATACCCACTACTCGGAGTATCCTCCCAAAAGGAAAAAGATGTGTCTGTCAGGTTCGGTTCTTCTTAGTTGGGTTAGGCGGGTTCGACCAGAAATGCTATGCTTACACACAAGACTACCCATCTTCTCAAAAGCTTCACGGAGACTACTTTAGAACGACGGACGACCGCCCGTAGGGAGTTTACTGCACATTTTTTCTTAAACCTTATACCAAGTGCCACATAAAATAGAATGGAAGAAGTACTTTTGTATATTTACTACTTGTTGACTTCTCATTCCTTTAAGTTCTGTTTGGTTTTAAAAAAAATAAAGCAGTTAGATTTACGTCTCTGTTAACATTTATTGCCGTAACAATTTGACATGTGATAATAGAACCCAAAGAGAAAGGGAACCTAACCTTTACATATGTATTTGTTCCTCTAACTTCATTATAATATCAGATCTCTCCCCAAAAATTAGGAAACCATTACTCCATCTGGTTGTTGATCACCTTACTAAAAATAGTTGTCTCATATTAATTATTCATCTTAGTAAATCAAAAATAAATTAATTAAATTTTTCTCAATTAATTCTTTTTAAAAGTGTTCACATTTGTTTGTAAAATTTCAAAAAAGTGTCTTAATGGGTGAATTGATAAAACTATCTCCTTATTCATAATTTTTTAACATGCGTGTAAAAAGAAAAGTGTCCAACTAATATAGGACGAAGGAAGTAATGAACAACTATAGTATATAATTTCACACTAATTGCATTACTATAATGATGGTAGGGGTAGGCATAAGATCAATTTGTCAATCTTGAATTAATGGATTGCTTCGTGGAGTAGTGAACTTAATTTAACTTGGTTAGAATTGATCTCAAAGCATAAATTGTCATCTTCCGGTTTGTTATTGCATGTGGACCTTCCGCCACCCGGTGGGTAAGACTGGCAACGGAATCGGGAGGTGTCGGTATCGGTATCGGTTCCGGTCCGGTTCCGATCCGGTGGACTCCGATTTCATCCTGTGGACTCCGGTTTCGTCCGGTGTAGGGGCTGGCCGGTAGGGATAACGGGACGGAAGGGGTAAGATTACCGGATCGTCCCGGTACGGTCTGTCCCGGTACTGGTCCGGTTCGATATGGGTGAGAAACTAATTTTTGATTTTTTTTTTTAATTAAGTAGCCGTTGGGTTAGCCGTTGGCAACGGTCGGTGGGTCCCACCCAACGGCTATTTGAGCCAAAACACCCCCTACCTCCCAAACTTTTTTTAATACCCCAAAGTTTTTAAAAATACATTTTAGTCCTAAATTTTAACTATAAAAACTCCCCACCCCTTCATTATTTTACTACACAAAATTTCTTCTTCTTCATCTACTCTCTCAACTCCCAGTCTTCTACTCTTCTACTCTTTATTCTGTAATAGTCTCTATTAAATTGTTAATTTTATTTGTTGGATTATTTTGGAGCAATTTTCAAGATTCAAGTTTCATCTATCAATTTCGACTTTTGGTTATACACGTCTGTTTTTACGCAGACGTTTGGTACATTCGTTCCAACTTTCATCTCTTTACTTATTTATTTTTTTGCATTTAATTTTTGTATTTATTTATTTGCTTACTTTTAATATTTTAATATTTTAATATGGAATCTAGTGATAAAAATGTCGGCCAAGGTAAAAAATATTTTTTGGTAGGTTGACTAACGCAGTAATCGAAAAAACTAAAGTCGATAGTTCTTCTAAATCCAAATCTAAAACTAGACAATAACCTCAATTAAGAATAAATACGGATGATTTTACACATGTTGATGAAACTCCTTTTAATATTGATAGCAATACTCAATTAGATCATGAATCTTTACAGACAAGCTTTGGTAATTTTAATGAAGAACTAGATGAAGAAGTAGAATATTATAATGAATATGATGATGATGAAACAGAGCCGTCTACAACTACTAGTCCCACTCCAGCTCCCACTCCCGCTCCCACTCTCCCTGTACATCCTACTAGGGCTAAGCCAAAGGCTGAACGTCCTAAAAAATCTGTTGTGTGGCAATTTATGACTCAAAGTGAGGATAAAACTCAAGCTATTTGTAAAATATGTAAATATATTTTGAATCATAAAACTACGAAAAAGTCGGGTGGGACGGGACATTTAAGAAATCATTTAATGGGATGTTGTAAAAATAAATTTTTGCAAGCTTAGGCTATAGCCGATGCAAAAAAATATGGTACTCCCCTTTCCGATGCATCTGTAGGAGTAGGGGCCTCTAACATGATCCAAACATAGTTAAACTCTTCTAATGTTTCTGGCCCTAGTACACATCGTAATTATAGTAGAGAAAGAGATCTTGAAGAATTAGCTAAAATGATTGTTCTTTGTGGCTTGCCTTTTAGTTTTGCTGAAAATCTCGATTTTGTTCATTATATTCAAATAGTGTATAATCCTTCTTTCACAGGTTTTTCAAGAAATACTATTAAGAAAGCTATTTTTGATTATCAAGGACAACATGTATAATATCTTCGTTGTTTATTTAACTATAATACTTGTAGAATGGCTATCATTTCTGATATGGGTCGTAGTCCTAATGGTAACGATTATTTCATTATTACTGGTCATTGGATTGATGAAAATTGGAACATGCAAAAAAGAATTTTAGGTTATAAATGTTGTGAAATACTGAAAATCGGTAGTTACATAGCTCAGACTATTATAGATGTTTTACAATTTTATGAAATTTGTAATAAAGTAATTAGTGTCACCCTTGATAATGCTTCTAATAATACAAATGTTGTTGATAAACTAAAACCGATAAATTGCCCTATTTATAATGACTGTTTTCATATTAGGTGTGCTGTACACATATATAATTTAATTGTTAGAGATGGTATAGCAATGTATAATAATGGTTGTATAAAATGTGAAGCTGCATGCCATTTTATTTTTAAATGTCAAGTAAAGTCTAGACGTGTAGAGTTTGAAAATCGGTGTCGTGAATTAGAACTCCTCCCTAGAAAAATTCCAAAAATAGTGTCTACTAGATGAAATTCTTTATATGAAATGCTTAAAGTTGCTTATGAATATAGAAAGCCTTACAAATGGTTTGGAATGCTCACAATTCAGATAATGATTATAGAATTTTTAAGTTTGGAATGGATAAAGTCCAGACACTGATTGGAATGAAGTATATGAACTTAAAGATTTTTTAAAAGTTTTTTATTTAGCTACAAAATAAATATCTCGACTTTATTATCCAACTATTTGTTCAATTTTACCAAATATATGTGCTATTTCTGATAAATTTTTTCAATACAAAAATATTCCACGGTTCAAAGATTCTATTAATGCAATGATTAAAAAATTTAAAAAATATTTTATTCCTATTCCTCAAATTTATTTAACTACTTGTTTATTAAACCCAACTTATAAAGAAATAGGTGCAGCACGAATGGCTGAAAGAATATATTCAAATTTAGATATTATAGAGATTATATATCAGCAAAGTATCTAAGGTGACGAAGTTGCCGAAGAGGACAAAATACCTAGTTTGTCCGATGTTAAAGATAGCATAAGAATTGAAGCTAGAAAATTGTATGACTTGTATAATTCTAGTAGAATAAATGATGAAGTACGTAATGTAGAACCTTCAAGTTCTAGGCGTAGATATTCAAATGAAGATGATATTGATGATATGATGAAAAATTATCTTGGTCTTACTTCTAATGAAAGGAATGATTTTGATGAATATCTTAATCAGGGAATGGAAAGCATTAAGGATGCACAAGGCAAACCTCAACTTTTGGAATGGTGGAAGACTCGCGGCAGGTCATTTCCAAAACTTCAACCGGTGGTTCGAGATTTGCTAGCTATTCAAGCATCTTCAGTAGTTTCGGAGGGCGCTTTTAGTGCAACAAGATATCAAATTGGGGAGCATAGGTATTCATTAGCATCAGACAGCTTGGAGATATCGGTATTGTTTAGAGATTGGATCAATGCCGAGCGAAGGAATTATGGGCGTCCTAGTTTACCTGCCCAATTTGAATATGATATAGATAATATTTTGATAAATTCTACTGAAGACGGCATGGATGCATTGGAGGATCAAGCACAACAACCACTTCCAGAAAATGTTACCAGGGAATTGTTAGAAACTCTACGTCAAAACTATTTTCAAGGATTCAAATATTAGTATGATAGTTCGAGGCCTAATTCAAACAGAACCCTTCCTAGAAGGTGTCTGCGTAGATTAGCTCCTCTTCTAATATTTGTAATACAAATTGTATTATTTAATTTTTATGAATAAAATTATAGGTTTAATTTTTTTTAATTATTGTCTTCAATTTAATACAAGTCTTTTTTATATATTTCAATTTTTAAATGTTTTAAACTTAAGTTACAATTTGAAATTTAAAAAAGTTTAAAAAATGAAAGTTTGATATAGTTTTAAAAGTTTCAAACTTAAGTAAGTAAGTTATTAGGTTAGTTATAGTTTAAAAATTTAAATTTAAACTTTTAAGACTTAAGAGTTTGAAAAGTTTTTAAGAGTTTAAAATTTGAAATTTAAAGTTTTAAACTTTTAGAGTTTAAAATTTAAACTCTAAAAAAAGTCTAATTTATTAAGTTATACTTTTAAAAGAAATATAAAATAACTTATATATTTTGAAACCTTTTCAATTATAAATAATCAAATTTTAATTTAATAAAAAAAGGGAGCGAGACCCGATATACCGGTCCGGTCCCGGTAGGTACCGGTCCGGGACGAAAAGGAATAAATTCCTGGTACTACCGGTACCGGTACCGTCCTGGTTCCCGGCCAACCGATGGAAGATGACTCCGGTACGGGTCCGGTTCCGATTTATACCGATCCAGAAATTCCGGTACCGGTGCCGGTGCCAGACTTACCGGTGGGTTCATATTGTATCTACCCCACTAAAAGCTGTCCCAATTTTAATACTACTTCCTCCTTTCAATAATATTTGTCCACTATTGACTTTGTAAACTTCTTAAAAAATATAATTAAAAGGGTAATTTTATCATAACACATTTTGAATATAATAAATATAATATTTTATAAAATATAATAAGAAAATAACTATAATTAATAATAAGGGTAAATTAAGAATTAAATGTAAACTTATCTTTTGATTTTATAAATTAAATAAATATTGTTGGACATTTATTTTTAATATAGTGAACAAGTGTAAAAATGGATGGATGGAGTAATGGAAACTTTCTTTAATTAAAAACAAAAGGATAAACTGGGTGCTTACATTTCTAACTCCTATCCAACTTTTGCCTTTTATTTCTGATCTTTCTCTCTCTTTACTTGTGGATATACTTGCCTTGAATGACAACATAACTTTTTGGCCATTAAAGTAATGACGTAAAGTCCAACCATTTTGGTGAAAAAAATTAAATGTCCAAAAAGACTTCCTAACTCAAAATTCTTCAATTTCCCTTATTTTAAGCCCACTATTTTCCTCTTACACGGCTTACTCTTTTCATTTCCCCTCTCAAATGAACAACTCCGCCACCATCACTCTCCCAGCCGCCGCCGCCGGAGCTGCCGTCAAACGCCGGAACAAACTCCATCAGTATCAGTCCTTGATTCCTGGACTTCCTGATGATATAGCTCAAATTTGTCTCTCTCATGTACAACCTTCAACTCTTTACTCCGTTTGCCATTCATGGCGCCGTCTTGTTTATTCTCCTTCTTTTACCCCCTTTTTATCCATATATTCCCTATTGATTTCTTCACAATCTGATCAAAATTCTGTTGAATTCGCTAATTTCGATCCGATTTCAGCAAAATGGAAATTACTTCCTCCTCCGCCGCTAAGTCCACCTCTCCGTCTCCTTCTCCGCCACCCTTCTTTCATCTCCCGTCACCTTCCGATTCAATCTGTTAGCGTTTCCGGTAACTTTATACTCCTCGCCGCTACGACCGATCCTTTGTTGCCGGCTTTATCTAAGCCCCTTGTTTTCAACCCGAGAACCGGAAAATGGACTGACGGTCCTCCACTCAAAACCCCGAGACGGTGGTGCGTAGCCGGCGCGTGGCGCGACGTGGTGTACGTTGCGAGTGGGATTGGGTCCCACTATAACCCTGAGGTAGCTCGATCAGTTGAGAAGTGGGACCTGAATAGTAACAAGGAATTGAAGTGGGAGAAAATGAGTTGTCTCAAGGACGGGAAATTCAGTAGAGAAGCGATTGAAGCAGTGGGCTGGAGGGGGAAGCTGTGTATGGTGAACGTGAAAGGCGATGCAGCAAAGGAAGGAATAATCTACGACGTCGGAAGCGACACGTGGCAGGAGATGCCGGAGGGGATGTTAATGGGATGGAGAGGTCCGGCGGCGGCGATGGAGGAGGAAGTTATTTACACGGTGGATGAATCTAAAGGAGCATTGAGAAAGTATGATCCAGGCAATGATAGCTGGATTGAGATTTTGGAGAATGAAATGCTTAAAGGTGCGCTGCATATGGCTGCTGCCGGCGGTAGAGTGTGCGTGGTTAGTGGCGGCGGTGATGGGATAGCGGTGGTGGATGTGGTGGCTGAGCAGCCGAGTGTGGTGGTGGTGGAAACTCCGGTGGGGTTTCAGGTTTTGGACGTACATATTTTGCCTAGGATGAATGTTGAATAGTAGTAATTTCCCCCCTTCTGTTTACAAAAAAAATCATTTTTTTCAGGTAAATTTGGGATACTAGTCAATATTTTTGTTGGTTCTTTTATGTCTTTTTCGTTTTACATAAATATCTCTCTTATGTATACAATTTTACACAAATTGTCGCCATAGAAATATATGAACATTCAATTTTGTGTTAAGTTTTTATATGAGAAAATCATTTTCGTTGTCGAAGAAATGTGATTTTCAGAGATAATAATTTAGTTAAGTGACCACATGAGTGTGTAGATCTATTGTTCTCTATATAACAATCTCCACTTATCCTTCTTTGTCCCTTTAGGGGTCGTTTGGTAGCTAGTAAGAGTTATAGCAGTATTAGTAATGTAGAGATTAGTTGTGAGTGAATCTATGTATTATTTATGCAGATATTAGTTAGGTAGGGATTACTTATTCATGTATTAGTTATACATGTATTATTTATTCCACTTTCTATCATGCATAAAATAATACATAGATTATCTCATAACTTATACATGTATTAGTTATGCAGTTTCTAAATTACAAACTAAACACTGTATTAATTTTATACATGAATAACCTAACTCCTAACCAGCTACCAAGCATTGTATTACTTATGGAGGATTTAATACCTGCATAAGTCACTCCCAAACCAGCTACCAAACGACCCCTCAGTTTTTCACAATAATTCAAGTTCTTCAACACATTCGATGATTTCATGAATTAACACAATATTATCTGCAAATCGCATACAAAGATCTCATCGTGTATATTATATCATCATTAAATTAGTTTGCTCATTCATAATCAGGGTAAACGAACATGGCACAATGCCGGTTAAAATTAACCACAATCATAAAAGAAACGATTTTGTAACTTCTATATATGTTCTCACACTAGCAACTACTCCTTCATATACAGCTTTTATAACATGTCTAAATACTTTCTTCTCCAACCCCAAGGAATCATTACACGAACTTACGAAAATGACAGCATTTTTCTTGTATCATTAATTTAATTTAGTACTCTATATGTACCATTTCATTGTTATTTTAACAAGTTCTTGAAATCTGCGAATGGTTTCTCTCCTATGTTTTCATTCAACAAAAAGTACAATGTAATAAAAGTATTTTAATTCAACAAAAATATGTACAATGTAATAAAAAATGACACAAAAATACATATTTTAATTGCATTCAACAAAAAGGGAAAGAGAGCACTTATTCTTAATTTTAATTTGCCGAAAGTAACAATGTACAATAAAAGTATCTAGACTTCTTCTTGTGTTTGTCATTTAAGAATTGTCCATGTTACGTTCTAATGACCAGCTGGCGCGAAATGTTTGAAGATTGAATACTGACAATGTTAAGCAATCTAATAAAAGTATCCAATTTGAATATACTTTATAGATTAATAAATGTTAAGCCAATAATAACTTTTATTTAATGAATGATATCCATTGATAATCTATAACCTACATCTTTCAATATCCATTTGGATAATCTTTTTTTAAAAGGTTTTCCAAAAGAAAAATCTGAGAGAGTTTGATCAACAATAGAATAATCTTTTAATTTTTGGGAGTAGAGTGAGCTTCATTCGTTGTTTTCATTCATGTTTGGAATTATTTCCCCCCCTTCCTTTTCTCTTCTTTCCTTCTCTTTTGAGTTGGGGTCTTTCGAAAATAACCTCTTCATTTCACAAAAATAAAAATACGATTTGTGTATATTTTATTTTTCTCACGCCTCACTCATGGAATTACACATAATATGTTTTTGTTGGTGTGGTAGCAAGCCTTTTCCTCGTGAAACTTCTTTAAAATATGAAAAAGATAAGAAGAGGGGGATTATTTATAGTTGTATAATTATGTTGCTTTATTATGATGAGTAATTTTTTCTTCCACTCTAATTTTGAGTTGAATGTACAAACATTATGAATGACAAAATCTTCTTTCCTTTTTCCTATTTTTGCCTGTCGTTAGTTTTAATTGGTTACAATAATTTGTTAAAAAGTAAGGGAGTTTTTTTTTCCTCAAAAGACAAAAGAGTTATTATATTTGGCCCACAGCCGAATTTCGACTTATAATTATTGGTAATTATTTGGCAACTTTATGGTTTGAAGTTGAAGGAAAGTGGATGAAGTTTGAAGTATTGAAGTTTGAAGTTTTTTTTAACAACGAATATAGACACCATCTTACTTTTTAGAGTTCTCAAAAGGTCAAAAGTCATAACTAATTATTCTTTAAATAATCATTTCACAAGGTACAAATAATTTTTTTAAATCAAGCATTAGTTTTTCTTTTTGTAAAATTTGAAAATAATATTTTTATTTTTATAAAATATAAACTTATGAATTAAACTTTATCCCTATAGTGTTTCTCAATAATTCAAATTCTTCAACACATTTGATCATTTCTTCAATTGACACAATACTAAAAAATTATTATTATTCACACATATATTTTGATTAATCCATGGGAAAGAAATAGTAATATTTTCACATGAAAAAATTAGAGACTTTTTCACTATTTCAGTGAAAATCTGTTTTGCACCATGCATTTTTTTAATAGGATGATTCGATGAAAAATGAGTGAAAAAAATCATATGTAACATAAATTTTCTACTGATTCGCATGGAGAAAATCTTTGTTTCTAGTAGTGAATATAAGTACGATTAACGAAATCTGTGAATTGTTTCTCTCCTATGATTTCTTCATACAATGTATTTAAGTCTTTTAAAGATTAATACATAGTTTAATTGCAGAAAGAAACAATGTACGTAATAGAAGTATCTAGATTTTTTCTTGTGTTTGTGATATAAGAATTGGACAGGTTCTAATGAACTGGCGCAATGTTTGAAGATTGAATATTGACCACGTTAAGCAATCTAATAAAAGTATCCAATTTGGATATACTTTTATTGTAGATTAATAAATGTTAAGCAAATTATTATTTTTATTTAAAGAATGATTTCCAGTGATTATCTATAACCTACATCTTTCAATATCCATTTGGATAATTATCTTTTTTTTAAAAGGTTTTTAAAAAGAAAAATCTGAGATAGTTTATTCAACAACATAATAATCTTTTTTTTTTCGTGATAGAGTGAGCTTCATTCGGGTTTTTTTTCATTCATGTTTGGATTTTTTTTCTCCCCTCCTTTTCTCTCCTTTCCTTTTCTTTTAAGTTGGAGGTCTTTCAAAATAACATTTGCATCCCATAAAAACAGAGATTGTTGGTGTAGTAGTAAGCTTCTTCCTCGTGAAACTTCTTAAAGAATATGAAAAACAAAAGAAGCGGGGGAGATTATATCTCTAATATATAAAAGAGCCTTTGAAGTAGTTGGCGGTTGTCATACTAGCTTGTCGATCAAGGGCTCTTTTTAATGCTTCATGCACTTTATCTTTTATTCATTTTAACTTATTTGTTTTGTTTTATTTTTTATTTTATTATATATTTAAAAATTATGTAATTATAAATTACAATAATTAAAAATTTAAAAGACATATGCTAGTACTTTATTATAATGAGTAATTTTTTCTTCCTCTCTAATTTCAAGTTGCGTGTACAAACATCATGAATGACAAAATCTTCTAAGATCATGAATGACAAATCTTCTTTCCTTTTTTCCTATTTTTGCTTGTCGTTAGTTTTAATTGGTTACAATAATTTGTTAAAAAGTAAGGGAGTTTTTTTTCTTCCTCAAAAGACAAAAGAGAGTGTTATTATATTTGGCCCACAGCCGAATTTTGACTTACAATTATTAGGCAACTTTATGGTTTGAAGTTGAAGGAAAATCGATGTTATACACTCCACTCCATTCTTGGGATAAAATAATAATTGAGAGATAAAATTTTAATGTCTTGTTTGATTATTAAATTTGAGATAATTTATCTCATTATTTATATTATAGTGATGAGATAAATTATCTCATATATATGATGTAATAACTTATTCTAGAATCACTAATTTTATGATAATAAATTTTGAGATAACTTATTCTCAATCAAACGATAAATCTTCAAATTAACAACAAATATACACACCATTTTACTTTCTAGAGTTCTCAAAAGGGCAAAAAGTCATACAAAAAGAACCCTTCGTTAATCGACTTTTTGACGATTTAAAGTCAACGAATCACGTTAACTTTACATTTTTCCCACTTGAATAGTCTACTTTCCTGTTTTCTTTTACACATTCAAAAAAATTAAATATATATAGGCATATAGCCCAATGCTAGGAGCCCGCGGTTTGCACATCAAATTGATATGAAGTTGAAGTTTTATTTGAATACAATTTAAATTTTTTAAATTATATTTTTTCTTTATAAACATAAAAATCTCACAAATTATGAAAACTATTAAAAAAAATTCAATTCTTATACCATCTTACGAAATGAATAAACCATAGTTCATAAATAAGATATCAAAATATTCTAAAGCGCCGGATTGATACATTGCATATCTCCATATTGCTTTTGTAAATAAATATTTACAACTACAAACTTTCAAAAGACATGTAATTTTATTAAAGATCCACTAGTCAACAATAGTAGTAACTGGTTATTCTTTAATATAATCATGCACGAACAATCTCTTCAAATCAAGTATTAGTTTTTTTTTTTGCAAAATTTTAAAATGAGATGTGTCTTTTTTTACAAAATATAATTATGTGTCAAATTTTACATTTTAAAAAGTTGAAATCATGATTTGGGATCATTTGAAACCTCAAATCATTCTTTTTAGAGAATTAGAGATTTGAAATCATAATCCCAAATTACATGTCCTAGCATAAATTATTTATGAAGATTTTTTTTTTCTTTGCTTTCTTTGGTGATTAAATAGATTATAAGAAACAACAAATAGAAAAAATAGTTTTTGAGTAGAATGAGTTGGATGATGACCAACTTTAATCGAACTATCTTAATCCAATCAAATTTAAATTGATTAGATTATAAATTATAACCCACTCATTGACACATACATTTTGACCTATGCATTTGTTACACGTACACTAAAGGAAAAGATAGTACAAAAGAAAAGGAATCGATTGGAAATATAGGAAAATATGCCTACTATTTAGCGTCATTCACACAAATTACTCTATTTTAAGATATTTTAGGGTAATTTTTAATTTTTGTCTTAGAAGGCATAACAAATATAATAAATACCCCATTTTGGAGTAATTTTTAATTAAATATAAATGGCCAAAAATATCATGACATTGAAATAACAAATATTTTTTACTCTATATAAGTTTATATTTTCGTATTATAATATAATACAAGTTATGTCTTAAAAAGCATAACAAATTATGCCGCTTAGTTTCTACAGAATTTATGTTCATAGAGGTAAAAATTCAATTCAGAATCCGCAAGTTATGTCGTAAAATGCATAACTTAATTCCTACAAAACTTATTTGGAGCAAGACAAAAATTCTCTAAACTTATACACGAAATTAGGTCATAGAAACACTACACAACTTATAACTTAATTCCTATAGAATTTAGGCAGAGCGAGCCAAAAGTTCTCTAAATTCATGCCTTTTAAAATTAGACCATAGATAAGGATGCTTTGGTCCACTATTTTTTAAAGAGAGAAGGACATAAATGGCTTCTCGAGCCAAACAATTGCCAGCGTTTAGCCCTAAAAAAATATTTTTATTTTGTAGCCACCTTTGTTGACTTTTGCTCTTTGTTACTTTTTCTCCTGATGTATTGTTGTTGCTCTTATCTTTTTTTTTGTCATTTTTTTTTGTTGTTCTTTATTTTATTTTATTTCGATGTTCTTTTTTTTTTTTTTACTATTTTAATTATTATATTTTTAATAATCAGATACAATTTGATAATTTTTCTTATCAGATACAATTTTATATTTTTCTTATTTGATAGCAGATATATGTATCTTTGATACCAGATACAAATACATATTTTAGATAATAATTGTACAGTTTTTATACACATCCTATACAAATACATATTCTATACAAACAATGATACGATTTCTATACACATCAACAATAATTATACAGTTTATATACATATATTGTACAATCTTTAACTGCAATAAGTATTCAGATACATATTCTATACAACAATGATAAAAAATTTATACGCATCATATACAGATACATATGCATATTCTATAGTTTCTATACACATTATATACAAAATACATATTATATACAATAATTATATAATTTCTATATATTTTATACAATAACTATACAGTTTCTATACACATCCTATATATATACATATTATATACAATATTAATAAAATTTCTATACATATCTTATAGAAAATACATATTATATACAATAATTATACAGTTTTTATTTACTTTATATAACAGCTATACAGTTTCTATACACATCCTACACATTTTCTATATATATATCTTATATGGATACATATTTTATATAAAAATTATACAATTTCTATACCCATTCAATATAATTTTAATGTATATATTTTATATAGATACATATTCTATACAATTGTAGTAAATTATTTTTTCTAAAAAAAAAATAAAAAATTATAGCGAAACTTTCTTTAAAAAAAAAAAAAACTTAACTGCCTTTGAAAAATGGGTCGAAATGGCCCACAATTGAAAATGGCTATGGCTGAGAATAAAAAGAGAAAACTACATGGTATGACATACTTAAGCCCTTAATTATAATCCATAACAACACTTTCAAAAAATTACTATCCACAACAATATAACAATATTTTGACCAGACCCATCCATAAATCCAAATACAATTAGAAGAGTTTCATTCGCCTCCTAAAATCACGCCCAATCAATATCTACTTCCTTTTTCAATCAAACCTCTCTCCCACAATTTTAATATTCTTGCCATTACACACAAAATAATCGCCATTCTGTAATCCTTCTGTCTGTTCAAAAATCAATCTGATTTTGAATTGACGAGGATAAGCCACAACCACCATCAAGAGAAAGCTCACCAGCCTTCTTGTTCATATCGATATCGACTTTTTTGCAGGCAATGTTAGCAAAACGGCTATCGATACCTTTGATAGAGATCATAGCAAATATGATCTTCTCCTTTCTATCAACATTTGTGTTTTGCAAACAGTTTTATATATTTTTTTAAAATTGTATTTTAAATTTTCTATATGTATATGAATATTATAAATTTTGCATACAAATTTATTGCAATTTATATTTTTTGATCCAACACAAATATATATGTTTGTACTTTTTCACACGAGAATGTATTTCTCTTCTTAGACTTTGTAATCCTGTAAATGTATTTTTAATACAAAAATATATTCGAATACAAATACAAATGTATTTTAACTGCTCTTGTATGTGTATCGACACACATTGAAAACTCAAATTTATTTGTATGTTTTTAGCTGATCTGGTATATGTACTTAACATACAAACATATAAAATGTATTTGCACTCGAATACAAATCCAAATGTATTTTGACTACTCTTGTGTACTCGAATACAAATTCAAATGTATTTTGACTGCTCTTGTATATGTATCGACACACATTAAAACTCAAATGTATTTGTATGTGTTTGACTGGTCTGGTATATGTACTTAACATACAAACATATCAAATGTATTTGTATTTGGATATAAATACAAATGTATTTTTTTTTACTGTTCTGACATATGTATTAGTTGTATGCAAAGCGAATACACAACACAAAAATGATTTGTATGTTTGGCTAGTCTGGTATATATATTTACACAAATAAAAACATACATTTTATATTTTTAGTAGAATTGGCAGAATCAAAAATACATCTACAACAGCCTTATAAAGACAAATACTTCAAAATACTTTTTAAAATTTTATAGTTTCCAACCGATTTAAGTTTTTCATTTGAAAATAAAATCTGAAAATGCAGATCATGCTCGTGATATAAGAAAAGAATTAAAATCATTAAAGATCCTTTCCTTTTTAAAGATCATTGATATAATAAGGAATGAATTAAAATCACTAAAGATTCTTTCCTTTTTAAGTGGTAGCAGTCACCTAAAATAACTTTTTCACCTCAATATGTATTTGTATTTGGCAGATTAATTTCAGCCGTTAAATACAATTAAAATAGTAATATTTTGCCATTTTAATTGCTGTCGCCTGTAATTCCAAAAGGGCTGCTATCTCCTCCTTAATTATGGGCTCAAGTTTGCTATTTGTGAAATTTTCTAGAATAAAAATGACCGAATGACCATTTGATGGGCCAACTTTGAAAAGGCTACTTTTGAAGGAAATATTTTCTCAAAGTAGCCACCTGGTGTCCTTTTCACTTTTTAAAAATGAGCAGCGGAATCAAAAAATAATGATCATCATAATTGAAGGAAAAAAAATTAAAAACCACCTCAAAATAGAAAAAAATTGAGTGAAAACTTGCACTACTAGGTTCGTTTGGTATGTAGACTAAATTATTTCGGGATTATAGTTCTGAGATTACAATCTCTGGACTAATTTATTTCATATAAGAGGTGAGATAAAATAAACCTAAGTTGGATGGGATAAGATGAGATATTCCAAGATTAATTTTGGTATTAGATTTATACCATGTTTGGTTGATGGTATAAATATATTCAGGAATAATTTATACCATCAATCAAACATGATATAAATTTAATACCAAACTTAATCCTGAACATTCGACCTTCCGCGTAGAAAACGGCCCCTTAGTATTTTACCAGGCTTGTATTCCATGGGCCGGGTGTATTGGGCGTGGTAGACCTTGTGAGCCCATTATGCAAAACCCGAATGACGAGCCCATTATGCAAAACCCGATTGTATAAATATTTTCTTCATTATCTCCCCCCTTTAAACCCTAAATAAACCCAGCTCAAATTGTTGAAGTGTTGCCATTTACGATTCTTGAGTTGGATGACCTAGCACCTGATTTTGAATTGCATTTCAAGGAGGTAAAAATACCCGCATACCCAATTCTCCATTGTTCTTCCTTTTGTATTTTTGTATTTTCATGTTCTTCTTAATGTTTAATTTGATGGGTATGTAATAAGTTGTTCAATTTGTTACCATTTTTTTTTGTTGATCATAAATCTAGAGATACAGAAATATAGAAAATAATGGCTTTTGCTTAGGGGACATTTAGCAACGAAAATTGTGAGTATTTGAAAAGAAAGTAGTTTTTGTTTTCAAAGTGAAAAGTGATATTTGAAAATTGGAATTGTGTTTGGCCATGAATACAAATTGGAAGTCTTTTTTGAATTTTTGCGAGTAATTTGGAGTGAAAAAAGTGAAAACGACTTTTTGTTGTTTTACAAATTCCGGAATTTTATGGCCAAGGGTGTTTCCTGGAGTTCAACTCTGGATAAAAGTAAAAAAATTTCATGGCCAAATGCTCGCTTAGTATCGTGCACCTTTTGAGTTTGGAGCAAGTAGTCATTTGCAACTCTTTCCTTAATTAGCTAGAGAAACTGTGCGTCTGCATTTTCTTGGTGTTATCAGTTTCTTATCAATATAAATCCTATAACTAAACGGGAAAATCTTACTTAGGATGGTAAATATCAAGATTGGGAAGCATCGGATTTCTTTGCTATTACACCCTTTGTCCAAAATTTGAGTGCATTATCGCTTTCCAAGAGACTCAAAAGAAAAAAAAAAACTTGACATAGTATTTGAAAATTAATATGTTGTATTTTGAAATGGGAAAGAATTGCAACATATTGTAGTTTTTGTACAATTATGAAATGTTGAAATTCTTTTGGAAAATAGTTTATCTATGTCAGATGTAAATTCGCGAATTTGTCAAATTTAACCCTTGAAAGACGAAAAAGGGACATTTTGGAGTAGAGTATTATAGTTGTCATTGAAGTGGTTGTGCCCTTGCTTCTTCTTGTTATTTTCATCAGGAAGAAGGCTTCATTTACTATTTGTTGTGATCAGTTTGCCAGCATCTTCACTCCAGCTGACCTTTGAAGTGAGGGTTGTTGTGGTTCTCCATTTGCTTGAAACACATGGCTGAGAGACATCCTGTTGATCAACAGCAAACTCCTGAATCACAGATGCAATCTCCTGCTTCAAGGGAAGACATGATTGCCTGTGTGATGGCATTGGAGGCTGCTTTGCTTCCCTGCTTGCCTGCACGAGAGCTCCAGGCAATCGATCGCTCAGCCCATCCTTATCATCAGAGTGAGTAACTTTAGGCTTATTAGGTAAACATATAACCCTTGTCTTTTGCTTGAACAAGTAAACTATATCTGGAGTCTTGTATCTACTAATAATATTTGAAGGATGAGATTAGTAGTAATACATCAACCATAATTATTACTCCTGGAGTCTGTTTGCCTACTGTTTGCTTTTTCACTGTCCGTTTACTTTGGGTCCTCTTCTTAACCTTTATTATTGTTAGAAATTAGCTATTTCATGATTTAAATCTATCTGTTCTTTTTTATACGTGAGGTGTTGCTGCATTATCCATTTGAATACTAGCATTGACATAATAATCTGCTGGACCGGTATGGGTGTTCTTCAAGTATTGCGATTTGTAGAAACTTCTTAATCCAACTCAGCTTTTGTCTCAAACTAGTTGGACTTGGCTTTATGAGTCCGTGATGCGGTGTCTTTGAATATTGCAATTTACAGAAGCTTCTTAGGTTCAATCAATCAATCAGTCAACTACTATACCTCAATCTCAAACTAGTTCGGATTGACTGTATGAAATCTTTTTTGATAAGTGTTGGCTGTATGAATATTCCATGTCCGTTCTGATCTACTCGGTCCGTACCATTCTAATACTCTATAATTTGTCTTAAAAGACAACTTAAGATTTTAAATTTAGAGGTTCTTTATATAATTACCTTTTTTCAATTAAAAGAAAAACAGAGGTCTTTATGGGTGTGTTTGGTATGGAGGAAAATATTTTCTCTAGGAAACCAAGTTCCTTAAAAATGAGGAAAATGACTTTCTTAATGAAAGTAGTGAAAACAAGTTACATAAGTGACATTGCAAGTTCATTATCTCTTCCCCCTCCCCCCTTGACCATCCCAACCACCGTCACCCCCAAACCCCCACTCCCCACCACATTCCACCTCCATAGTGTTTTGCTAGATAACATATAAATACTCTTGAGATAATTCACAAGTAAGAAATCCACTTGTTTTCCAAGAAAACATTTTCCATGGAAAACATTTTCCTCCAACCGAACACACCCTATATTTCACACTTATCTGTACAATGATATACAGGTCTCCAACGAACTATAAAATTCTTTGCAAACACAAGAGCTATAAAAGTGTTATAATAACAACTAATCCTTAATCCCAACTTTTAGCAAAAATGGCTCTTTGTTAGCTTTGTAATTTACCTGAGTCTACCCTCTATTACACGTCTCTAAAGTTTCATTATATGAACCATAAGTTTAATACTACAATATCTCGCAAGACTCTTAGATTAGTTAGGCAGATAACAATTTCCCCCTAGTTCTTAATTCTTATTGTCTCTGTTCATCAAAGCTTCATTGAGTTGCCTTGTGTTTTCCTCTTGAAGTGAATTTGATGAGATTCCTGGCATTTAATGTTCTCTAGAAATGGTGACACTTAGGGGTTCTGATTGTTCCCCAACACTTGTGCAGGAATAAAGTTTGGATTTTTTCCTTTTCGATTTTAGGCTTTTGTCTTTGTTGCGCTTATTCATGTTTGTGTAGTAATTATCATCTTTTTCCTTCTTTTGCCAAATGAGTTACAAATTTTTATTTCCTCAGTTGATGTTGAGAGACATGCGAGAGATTTCATGGAAGCAGCGAAAAAGCTTCAACTTTATTTGATTGGGTTGCAGCGCGAGGATTTGCCTTCCAAACCAGATATGCTTAGAAAGGTAAGTTAGGGTGACACAGATTATCTTATCCAAAAGGAAAATAAAATAAAAGACACAATTTTTGATGATATGAGTTCCTAGAGGAATACTAATGTTTTCCGCTCATTTTTGCTTGCTAATGGAGTATTGTGGATTCCAATTAATATGAATAGGAGATTGCAAAATTGGAAGAAGAGTTGAAAACAAAAACCGAGCTTATAAGTAAGCAGGAGAGACGGATCCAAGAATGGAGGAAGGAGTTGAAGGACCAATTAGACAAACACAACATGGAGTTGGAAAGGGTGTAAACTACTGCCAATCTGTGTGATGTAAACTACTGTACAAATTTTTCTTCTTTTTTCGAAGTCCAGTTTTATTATTTTCTCATGCCTCATCCCGTAACGTTCTGTATTTGAAGGCAGTAGAAGACAACGAGCTCACTACAGAGATGAGTTGTTGCTAGTGTGTTTAAATGACGGGTTGAGGGTAGGATGAGCATAGTTGGAGGACAACCTTGACACAAGGGGAATATGGGTAGCTCACTACGATTTGGGTAGCTATTGCGGCTGCATTTGTCTCTGTAATTTTCTCAACCGCGACACCAGTTTCCATTCATCTACAGATGGAAAGAACATTGTTGAGCTTTATGTGTATGCCTAGCATATTTGAAGAGGTTCAATTTGATTGAACTTCATCTTTAATTTGCTCATTAGTTGTAATTTTTTTTTTGTTAACTTAAACATCTTTATTCATTACCAAAGTGCAAGAATACAAAACTAGCCAGTCATACACAAGACTGTTGCTCTCACCAGTGTTCACATCAACCTCTATCTCAACTCCCTACATCATTAGCATACCTCCTAGGGAGAGCTTCTATTAATGCAGAGAGGTTGCTTATTAGCATCCTCTTAAAACAGATATAAAATTATCACACAGAGAAGACTTTGGGGACCAGAAAACCTAGAAAACAATATTAAGAAGCATCTATTGTACAGCTGCACTAGCTCGGATGTGGCTTGTGCAAGCAATTTCTTTGGCTAAAACAGCTGCTTGCCTCTTCTTCCCAAATATCCTTGTATTTCTCTCACACCATATAGCATGCATGATTTGTGCATATACCATCTTCATCATCTTGGCCTTCTTTGATCTTCCTTTGGTCTTAACCAGCACCCATCACAGCAGTTGTTCCCAAGGGTTGTGTGTTGGAGCTTGGATTTGTAACCATTATCACACAGAGAAGTGTAGAGCAGCAACTTTATCTTACTTTGTATTCCTATTTGAAAGATGCAGACAAATTTATGTTTTGGTTGCTAAGGCGTTAACAAAGGCTAAAGTTCTAGGCTTTTGTCATGCCATGTTCTTTTCAATGAGAAGTGTTTTCTTTTTTGGGATAATTTCAAATATGTACAATAAAGTAATTAATTTATAACAAATATAACTAAGTTTTCTTTTTTTTTTAAAAAAGTCCAAAAATGAACTAGTCACAAAAAAAATTACAAAAAAAATAGCCGCATGTATATGTTATGTATATGTAATGTATAGATATTGTATAAAAGTTATGTAATGTATAGATATTGTATAAAAGTTATGTAATGTATCGATATTGTATAAAAGTTATGTAATGTATCAATATTGTATAAAAGGTGTATAAACATGTATCAATATGGTATAAATGATATTTAAATGTGTATGGATATTGTATAAATAATTATGTAATGTATATGTAATGTATCGATATTCATTTTTTAAATAAACACTAGGACAAAAAAAAGAAAAAAAAATTTCTCTACGGGCAACTACCCTTGCCGGAATCCGGCGAGAACCCACCACCACTGCCAGCCTCCACTTCCCCCATTTTCTCATTTTTTTCGGTCAAGCTCCGAGCAAACAAACAACAACCGTTCTCCCTTTTCCAGTGAAACAAACGCCAATTCTCCACCACACCACCACCCACACAGCAACGAACCCACCACTACTGCCAGCCTTCACTCCCCCATTTCTCCGTTTTTGGTATATAATTCGCCTCGAAACGATTTATGTTTGCGGTACGTCAAAATTCTTTTTTAAAAAGGAAAAGCAACGAACGAAGAAGATATGAGCTTCAACCAACTCAAAATCTCCTCTAAACAGTCTCAAATTTTAGATATAAGTTTCTCTCGATGTTTAGAGTTTTTTGATATATAATTCGCTTGAAACGATTCACATTTACGATATGTCAAAAAAATTTTAAAAAGGGAAGGAATGAAGGAAGAAGAAAGGAGGAAGAAGAAGGAATGAAGGAAGAAGAAAGGAGGAAGAAATGAGGAAGAAGAAAGGATGAAGAAGAAAAGGCAGCGGCCATATATGAGTATGTCATATACAAATACAACTGAAGTATTTATTTTGTATTAAGATGGTTTTGTAGTGAGTATATACAATTGCTCAATATGTAATAGGTATTTGTATTCAGTTTCAATTGTAATATACAAATACAGCTCCAAATTGTATGTTACTAGACTTGCAAGAACAAATGCATTATACATATTTGCCTCTCTCCTCTTTCTCTCAAATCTTGCTTGCCTCTCTCTCCCTCTCACAATTTCGCTCGCCTCTCTCTCCCTCTCACAATTTCGCTCGCCTCTCTCCTTTATATATATAATTGCTCACTATGTATTTGTATTTACAAATACAAATCTGTTTCTCTCTCGTCTCTGTCCTCTCTTTGCGCTTTCTCGATTGCCTCTCTCCTCCTTCTAACTTGTAAATCTCTAATTAAGCCCAAACTATAGTCCTTTTATGTAAGTTCCTCACATATAAATGGTATTAATGAGCAAGATACTTACTCCCTCGGCTCATCTTTAATTGTTCATATTTGACTTGGTACACTCTTTGAGAAACAATAAAATAGAAAGATAATTTTACTATATCACCCCTATTAATTATATGTCATCTAAATGTGGAAAAATGAATACTCCCTCTGTCCCAGTTTATACGACTCACTTTCCTTTTTAGTGAATCCCAAAAAAATGACACATTTATATATTTAGTAACAATTTAACT
Organism: Jaltomata sinuosa; assembly: GCA_003996215.1. Taxonomy (NCBI): domain Eukaryota; kingdom Viridiplantae; phylum Streptophyta; class Magnoliopsida; order Solanales; family Solanaceae; genus Jaltomata; species Jaltomata sinuosa. The sequence goes on from QJPP01007247.1 coordinate 579,255, forward strand.
TTAAAATGCATATTTTACCCTTAATGAAATGATTTACAGCCGCGCAAACATCTGAGACTTATTTTAGACCACAAATTTCAAAAGTCTACCTTCTTTCTTAAACTCCGTGCCAAGTCAAATTAAGTCACATAAATTGGAACGAAGGGAGTAGTATTTAATAGTAAGGGTAAAATAGACACAAAATGGTAAATTATCTCTTGATTTTTCCTATTTTTAATATACTGAATAAGTAAATATGGACAGAGGGTAATAAATTAGGTAAAATGTTAGGAGACTTTTAAAGGTACAAGACGACACATGGTGAAACATGGAAAGCATGCAGATCCAAAACCAGCAAAACATCTTCAGGGTAAAGTATCTTTGTACATATATCTCATTCAAATATCACAAAGAATATCGCAGTCCAAATCTCAATCAAAACCAAACAAATGAAAGAAAAAAAATTAAATGTATGAATGGTATATGGCACTATGAAAAGATATCAATTATCCCTTCCTCTATTGCAACATATACAATTAATATTTGGTTTAGATGACACACAAACCAAATGCAATTGATTATCATGAGTTATATAAACAATGTTCTTTTCACACGCTGCATGACAAATTGGCAGTACTTATGTCAATTTCTTCTAGCTTACTTTGGCTCAAATCCTTGCTACTAGCACTCTTCATGGGTATTTTGCACTCTTCTTTGTCACAACCACTCAACACTTCCTCAACATGCCATGTCAAAACAATGTCCTTTAAATTTGGTTTTACCTCCTCCTCAAAAAACTTGGTGTACTCTTGTGAATCACCTGAGATTTTTGAGAACTTAACCACAGCTACTTCTGGAGCCACCTTGAACACCTCTACGGTCACCAATAACCGTGTTTTTGGCCGGCTCTCGGAGCAACCTTGTAGCCTCAAGGTTGATCCATTGATCCTTGCAACCTTAAAATTCAATTTCCTAGCCAACAATTGAATCTTTGCCATGATGATTGTGGCTGAACACCTCGATGTGAAAATGGACTCTGTCTTCTTCTTGTTCTCAAACAAGCTTGATAAATTAGCCCCGGCTGACATCGATGAGATCAATTCAAAAGCATTCAATAAAGCTGGGGAAGAAGGTGATTTAATCATACCTCCATGCTTTAAATATTCCTCTTTTCCAAACTTATCTAACATGGAAATTGTATCATGTGAAACATGATCAATTGATGATGAAATCCCATTATTAATTGGCATTTTAAAACCTTTCCTAAACCAAGGGTCTTTCATTATTCCTGTTATACTAATCCTTTTTTGTGGGTTAGGAATTAATATTCTTGATATTAAACGTTTTGCTTCTGTAGATAACCAAGGTGGAAATCTATATTCAGCTTTGAAAATCTTTCTATATAGATTCACAAGATTAGCATCCTGAAAAGGTAAACACCCTGCTAAAAGAACATATAATACGACTCCACATGACCAAATATCAGACTTGCCACCATTATATCCTTTATTTCTTATTATTTCAGGGGCAATATAGGCTGGTGTTCCACACTGAGTGTATAGAAGCCCATCGTTGAGCAATTGCTCAGGCAAAGCCGATAGCCCGAAATCTGTCACCTTCAAATTCTCATTCTCATCAAGAAGGAGATTTTCTGGCTTTATATCGCGATGAGAAACTCCGCAACTGTGGCAAAATTCAACAGCACTAATCAACTGCTGAAAATATTTTCGAGCAACGTCTTCTTTGAGTCTACCTTTGGCTACTTTGGCAAAGAGTTCGCCACCCTTCACGTATTCCATGACAATAAAGATCTTGGTTTTCGTTGCCATGACTTCTTTGAGCTCGACGATGTTAGGGTGGCGTACCAGGCGCATGACGGAGATTTCCCTCTTGATTTGCTCCATCATTTCTTGAGATTTCACTATCTCTTTCTTGATCACCTTGATTGCCACGTTTTCGCCTGTGACAAGGTTTGTTGCATGGAAAACTTTGGCGAATGTGCCTTGGCCTAATTGTCTCCCAGTTTCATATTTGCCGAACAATATTTTCTTCTCCATGATTTTAAAGAATCAAGAATAATATTATAATGGGGCTTGCTAATGCTAGCTACAGAATTTGCAGAATCAATTCCTTGCGCGGCCTGTTGTGAGAAAGAGAAGTAGTTGGAAGAAGCTGAAGATCAAAGAACAAGTAATGGTGATGATTTTTGTGGATTCCAGAGCTGAAATTAGGTCTTGGAAAGGACATTGATTAGAGAAAGATTAATACAGTATTGTTTTTTGAAAGTAAAATAGCCTTTCGGAAAAGGCTAAAGACAAATGCAAATGAATTAGATACAGTATACTCACTCCTATATGAGAATAAGAATATATAAGGAATGTTGAATTACATTTGATAAGGACCATTTCCAAATTTTATCCATTTCTAAATTTTATAAAAGTTCATGCGCGTGATGTAGTGAATCTTCATCTACGCAATGCTGTGCTGTATTTCAAGTCAAACTGAATTATTCTTTTTAATAATGATACTTAGTGGGTCACCTCTAACAGAGACTTTGTTGGTGACACGTGCAGTTAGATACTCTGTTTGCACTGACTTCTTCCCTGCCTCTAATCTCTCTCTGTCAAACAACAATGGAGTAAATTGTGTCAATTTTAAACCTTTTTCCGTATGTATTTTTGTATTTTCATGTTCTTGTTAGTGTTTAATTTGATGGGTATGTCAAAAGTTGTTCAATTCGTTACCTTTTTTTCTTGATCGTGAATCTAGAGATACAGAAATAAAGAAAAGAATGACAATTCCTTAGTATCATACACACCTTTTGAGTTTGGAGCAAGTAGTCATCTGTAATTGTTTCGCAGGAGAAGTTACTCTGTAGATATGTTGCTCAAGAGTTTTTGAAAATTTCATCGGCTGCGTGTCGGATACCTCAAAAGTAGTGCACTTTTGGAGGATCTGACACGGGTGCGACAACATTTTTAGCTATGTAGTTGTTGAGCGTTGAAAATCTATTCCATTTCATGTTCAGGCATTTACTTTGACTTTTTACCAGGAAATATGCTAGAGAAACTATGTGTGCGCATCTTCTTGGTGTTATCAGTTTCTTATCAATATAAATCCGTTAACTAAACTGAAAAATCCTACTTAGGATGGTAAATATCAAGATTGGAAAGCATCGGATTTCTTCGGTATTACGCTCTTTGTCCAAAATTTGAGTGCATTATCGCTTTACAAGAGACTTAAGCATTTTATTCGAACAAATATAGAGCCACAATGGATGGTTTTGTGTCTATTACCAGTTCAAAAGAAAAAAAGCACTTGACATAGGGTATGTTTGGTATGAACGAAAATGTTTTCTAGGAAAATAAATGAGATTCTTATTTATTTTCTTGTGTTCCGTATGCAAGCAAAAAATAGTATTTTAAAAATATTTGTATATAATTTAGACAAATACTATTAGAGGTGGGGGTGTGAGGTGGTGGGGATGGGAGGTAGGGGGCGGCTACGGGAGGTAGGGGCGAAGATGAGGTGTGTTGGAGGGTGGAGAGAACACAATAAATGTGTAATGCCACTTGTGAAACTTGTTTTTCATACTTCCATTAGAGAAGTCATTTTCCTCCAACCGAACATGAGAAAATTGGAAAACGTTTTCCTCCGTACTGAACACACCCATGGTATTTGAAACTTAATATGTTTTGAAATGGAAAAGAATAGCAACATGTTGTAGTTTTTGTACAATTCTGAAATGTTGAAATTCTTTTGGAAAATAGTTTATCTATGTCCGATGTAAATTCGTGAATTAGTCAAATTTAACCCTTGAAAATCGAAAAAAAGGGACATTTTGGAGTAGAATATTATAGTTGTCATTGAAATGGTTGTGCCCTTGCTTCTTCTTGTTATTTTCATCAGGAAGAAGGATTCATTTACTATTTGTTGTGATCAGTTTGCCAGCGCATCTTCTCTCCAGTTGACCTTTGAAAGTGACGGTTGTTGTGGTTCTACATTTGCTGGAAACACATGGCTGAGAAACACATCGTGTTGATCAACAGCAAACTCCTGAATCACAGATGCAATCTCCTGCTTCAAGGGATGACATGATTGCCTGTGTGATGGCATTAGACGCTGCTTTGTGTCTCTGCACGAGAGCTCCAGGCGATAGATCGTTCAGCCCGTCCTTATCATCAAAGTGAGTAATTTTAGGCTCATTATAACCTGTCTTTTTCTTGAACAAGTAAATTATATCTGCAGTCTTGTATCTACTAATAATCTTTGAAGGATGAGATTAGTTGTAATACATCAGCCAGAAGAATGCAACGTAACATAATTGTTACTTCTACACTCTGTATGCCTACTTTTGTTTGCTTTTTGTCTCTCAAAATTTACTTTGGGTCCTCTGCGTTGACCTTTAGTACTGTTAGAAAATTTAGCTATTTGATGATCTAAAACTATCTGGGAATATTTTGCTTAAAACTTGAGGTGTTGCTCCATTATCCATTTCAATACCAGTAAAGCCCCACTGCCACTGATATAATAATCTGCTGGACTGATATGGGTGTTCTTTAAGAAGTGCAATTTGTAGTGTTGGAGTTGGCTTTATGATTCCGTGATGTCGTGTCTTTGAATATTGCAATTTACAGAAGCTTCTTGGTCAATCAATCAATCAGTCAACTATACCTCAAATCTTAAACTAGTTTGGATTGGCTGTATGAGTATTCCATGACTGTTCCTGTGTTGCTCGGACTCTCCAAAAATGATGTTGCACCCATGTCAGATCCTTCAAAAATGCACTACTTTTGGAGGATCCGACATGCACTCATTGCCATTTTTGAAGAGTCCGAGCAGCATAGGTCTGTTCCGATCTACTCGGTCCATACCATTCCAATACTCAATAATTTGTCTTAAAAGGCAACTTAAGATTTTAAAACTAGAGGCTCTTTATATATAGAAGTTGCCTTTATTCTTAAAAGAAAACTAGAGGCTCTTTATATCTCACACTTACCTCTACTCTGATATACAAATCTCCTAGAAAACTAAAGAATCTTTGCAAACACAAGACCTAATTATAAAGGTGTTGTTGTAACAACTCGGCCTTTCCAAACTTTTAGCAAAAATGGCTCTTTGTTGCCTTTGTAATTTACCTGAGTGTACACTCTATTACTCGTTTCTAGAGTTTCATCATATGACTCGTAAGTTCAATACAACAATAATTTGCACGATTCTTAGATCGATTAAGCAGATTACATACAGTTTCCCCTTAGTTCTTATCGTCTTATGTATTATGTTCATCAAAGCTTCATTGAGTTGCCTCTTTTTCCTCTTGAAGTGAATTTGATGAAATTCCAGGCATTTAATGTCCTGTAGAAATGGTGACTGTCACGCCCCGAGGTTACCCCCTGGACGTAACACGGGACTTGAGACCGCAAGTGCCCCAAGCTAACCCCTTGGTCATAGCATACTCAAGCATAACAAAGATAAGCGGAAGAATAACAGATAAACCCGGAATCACATAAATAGGTAATCAATTCAAAAGAAATACAAAATCCGGAAAGAGACTCAAACACTGTCTATGTCTAAAAAGCCTCTACATGACATAAGGAGCTGCTAGGACAAGACCCTAGCTAACTCGAAGTACGGAAGTAAAGAATCGACATAAACTAAAACATATCTAGTCCTCGACCTAAGAGGACTCACCAACAGCTGACAGAAAAGTGGCCTGGAAGCTCTAGCCACGTGTCTGGAAAGGAACACCTGAATCTGCATCATCAAAGGATGCAGCGCAAGATATGCGTCAGTACTATAAGATGTACCGAGTATGCGAGCAATGCATGAATCATGATAAAAACAGTTTAAAACATGCTTAAGGATGAACTTGTTACGTAAAGAAAGAACATGAATAAATATCAAGGTATAAAACATGAAACATGAAATAAAGCTTAAGTTTTATAGTATAGAATCATATAACTTCATAGCTTGAAAATAAACATGTGGGAGTTTCTCTTAACCGACATTAAACCACGCTGAGCTACATGTAGTCCAGTGTCATGTACCCCCACTGAAAAGAGCTGTCCTAACCGGCCAAAGGTAGAACCATGTCGTACCAGGATCCTGTCATGATAAGCCACAGAGGGCAACCTACGGTGGCAACGTAGTTTTAGACTTAGGTTATCTGAACCCTTGTCTCTCGGTGCTAAATACTACTCTCAAAACATATAACATGAGCTCATATACATGTGACATATCTGATGTCAAACTTGTTCATAACGTGTTCATACCCCGGATCGTCATACTACTCATGAATTAGAGTTTAGAAATCGATTCATGAGCATTGATGGAACATTGGGTGTCTTGTCTTGCATAATACTTCATAACTTGTGAAATTTGCATACTTCATGACTTGTAAAAAATTTGCATGGCTCTAGTTCAATTTCATAATACATATATTTTCATAGAACATAGGAACTAGGCATGCACATGCTTGAAAATCCATAATGAACATGTTATCAAAATCCAATTTGCTTAAACCAACTTCATGCATGTAGAAATTTTCATGATTAAGCTTCAATTCATGAAATAAGAGTTAACATGTAAAACCCACGTGAAATCATGCAATTTTAATAGTAATTTCATAATCAAATCATGAGAAGATCATATTTAGCAAAACCCATGAGAATTGGATAAGAACCCTAATTTGAAGTTCATGAAATCAAAAGTTGAATTAGGAGTTTTGGGCACAAGGATGAAAGGAACCCATTGTTGATTACCCACATACCTTGATTGAAGATAACCCACTTGAATTGGAAAGACTTAGGAGACTTGAACTTGGAGCTTGAGACTTGAAGCTTGGAGAAGAATTTTCCTTTTTGGGAGAAGAGTGAAGTAATGAGAAGGAACTTAGGCTAATGAGGGTGAAAACCCTTCTTGAAATAGTCAAAACGACATCATTTAGGAGTTAAAAGAGTGAGTAATGACTAAAATACCCCTGAGACTTAATTAGGAAAAAGTTAATTTAAATCTCGGTTTCAGGTTCCACGGGTGGAGCCTACGACTCGTAGACCTAACCACGACTCGTGATTCCTTCTCGTGGAAAATGCCCAAGATTTCAGGCTATTGAAGGTTCCCTATGACTCAACAGGACGACTCGTGGAAAGCTTCCACGAGTCATAGGACCAAGTCGTGGGAATCAGGGGACCTGACCACTCTCTATCTGAGTTCCACGGGTTGGTTCCACGACCCGTGGAAACTTTCACGAATCGTGAACCTGACTCGTGGTTCTCAGACCTGAGGATGGTCTGCAGGACTGGAATCACGAGTCACTTCCACGGCTCGTGGAACCACCCACGGCTCGTGGACTTGAACTGTGATCCCTGGAAGTTCAAATTTTTTTGCAAGTTCTGAGTTTAAAAGCTGAATCAGTTTCTCCCGTTCGGGAGGGACTCCGGGCAAATCCTCGGGAAACACTTCTGGAAACTCATTCACAACAGGAATAAACTGAAGGGGTGGGGTTTTGGACTTCGTGTCCATAACCCGCACTATGTGATAAACATACCCCTTTGAAATCATCTTCCTAGCCTTAAGATAAGATATGAAACGACCTTTTGAGGAAGTGGGACTACCTTGCCATTCTAAAACGGGTTCATTTGGAAATTTGAAACTGACAACCCGAGTACGACAATCAACAAAAGCATAACATGCATACAACCAATCCATACCAAGAATGACATCAAAATCAGTCATCTCCAACTCTACTAGATCCGCTGAAGTGACCCTATGAAGGATTGAGATAGGGAAATTTCGGTAGATTCTTTTGGCTAAGACTGACTCACCAACAGGAGTAGAAACACAAAAGGGTTCTGAAAACAATTCAGGACATACTTCGAATTTGCATGCTATATAAGAGGTCACAAAAGATAAGGAGGCACCAGGGTCCAATAAAGCATACACATCGAAAAAGAAGACTTTCAACATACCAGTGACAATATCTGGAGAACTCTCCTGATCCTGACGGGAGGACATAACATAAAGACGGTTCTGGCGCTGACCACTAGAACTAGAAGCTGTGCCCTGCTGGGCTGGCTACCTCCTGAAGCTGCTAGGGCAGACTGAGTCCTACCACCTCCCTGCCCCTTCTTAGCTGAAGGGCAATCTCTAATCAAGTGTCCAGCCTGTCCACACCCAAAGCATGCACAAACGACACTCTCCTGGGTGATTCTTCCCACACTTGCTGCAACTAGGATGGAAAGGTCCCTTAGCAACACTTCCCTAAGACTGGGAATAGGAACCAGGTCCTCTACCACCCTAATCATGACGAGGCCTCTAAGCCTGGGTAGGAGCACTAGCAGAAGAATGCACGGATCCTGATGACTTCTTCTGGAAAGAAGAGCGATGTCCACCTCCAGACCTGTGATGACCAAAACCTGATCCCTCGGATCTAGCTCTCTTGTTCTCCCTCGCTATCTCCCTTAGCTTGTCACCCTTAATCTGTTGGGCATGAGTCATAAGTCGAAAAATGTTCATATCACTCAATAGCAAAGTAGACCTAGACTCTTTCTTCACCGAATCAGAAACCCCATAGATGAACTTGCTCATTTGATCATGCGGGTCCGCTACCATGGAGGGAGCATATCTAGATAACTGAGTGAACTTCAGACTATACTCTTGAACCGACATCGACCCCTGGCTCAAGTTCACAAATTCCTCCACCTTTGCTTGCCTCAACTCTCGGGGAAAGAACCTATCAAGGAAGGCTCTCTCAAAACACTCCCAAGTAATGGGGACCGCGTCCCTCACCCTAGCCTCCTTCCATTGGGTGAACCAAATGTGAGCTACATCCTTGAGTTGGTAGGATGCAAGCTCCACACAATCCATACCAACCACTTGCATAACCTTGAAGATCTTCTTCACTTCATCAATAAAGTTGAGCGGGTCCTCACTCACTTTCGAACCCCAGAAATCAGGCGGGTTCATATAGATAAAGTCACGAACTCGGGTCGTTACCCCACTTTGAGGATGAACGGGGGCAGGAGCCTGTTGATTAGCCTGAGTGGCCAAGGTCTGGGCTAGCAAATGAATGACGTTCCTGAACTCCTCATTCGTGACATCAGGGTCCGGAACGGAAGGAGCAGCATTCCGAGCGGCTCGGGGAGGCATAGTACATCGAGGAGGCATAATCTAAAACGTACAAGATAAGGATTAGAGGAACATTAGAGTTAAGCTCTATCGCACGATGTGATCATGAAAGAAGTAAAGTTTTCTAATACATCTCATAGCTTCCCTATCATATGTGTGGCGCGCTTCACACACATGAAAAAGACTCTACTCGATGCTATTTTCAGACATCCTAGGACTCTTGAACCTGAGGCTCTGATACCAAGTTTGTCACGCCCCGAGGTTACCCCCTGGATGTAACATGGGACTTGAGACCGCAAGTGCCCCAAGCTAACCCCTTGGTCATAGCATACTCAAGCATAACAAAGATAAACGGAAGCATAACAGATGAACCCGGAATCACATAAATAGGTAATCAATTCAAAAGAAATACAAAATCCGGAAAGAGACTCGAACACTGTCTATGTCTGAAAAGCCTCTACATGACATAAGGAGCTGCTAGGACAAGACCCTAGCTAACTCGAAGTAAGGAATCGATATAAACTAAAACATATCTAGTCCTCGACCTAAGAGGACTCACCAATAGCTGACAGAAAAGTGGCCTGGAAGCTCTAGCTACGTGTCTGGAAAGGAAAACCTGAATCTGCATCATCAAAGGATGCAGCGCAAGATATGCGTCAGTACTATAAGATGTACTGAGTATGCGAGCAATGCATGAATCATGACAAAAACAGTTTAAAATATGCTTAAGGATGAACTTGTTACGTAAAGAAAGAACATGAATAAATATCAAGGTATAAAACATGAAACATGAAATAAAGCTTAAGTTTCATAGTATAGAATCATATAACTTCATAGCTTAGAAATAAACATGTGGGAGTTTCTCTTAACCGACATTAAACCATGCTGAGCTACATGTAGTCCAGTGTTATGTACCCCCACTGAAAAGAGCTGTCCTAACCGGCCAAAGTTAGAACCATGTCGTACCAGGATCCTGTCATGATAAGCCACGGAGGGCAACCTACGGTGGCAACGTAATTTTGGACTTGAGTTATCTGAACCCTCGTCTCTCGGTGCTAAATACTACTCTCAAAACATATAACATGAGCTCATATACATGTGACATATCTGATGCCAAACTTATTCATAACGTGTTCATACCCCGGATCGTCATACTACTCATGAATTAGGGTTTAGAAATCGATTCATGAGCATTGATGGAACATCGGGTGTCTTGTCTTGCATAATACTTCATAACTTGTGAAATTTGCATACTTCATGACTTGTAAAAAATTTGCATGGCTCTAGTTCAATTTTATAATACATATATTTTCATAGAACATAGGAACTAGGCATGCACATGCTTGAAAATCCATAATGAACATGTTATCAAAATCTAATTTGCTTAAACCAACTTCATGCATGTAGAAATTTTCATGATTAAGCTTCAATTCATGAAATAAGAGTTAACATGTAAAACCCATGTGAAATCATGCAATTTTAATAGTAATTTCATAATCAAATCATGAGAAGATCATATTTAGCAAAACCCATGAGAATTGGATATGAACTCTAATTTGAAGTTCATGAAATCAAAAGTTGAATTAGGAGTTTTGGGCACAAGGATGAAAGGAACCCATTGTTGATTACCCACATACCTTGATTGAAGATAACCCACTTGAATTGGAAAGACTTAGGAGGCTTGAATTTGGAGCTTGAGACTTGAAGCTTGGAGAAGAATTTTCCTTTTGGGGAGAAGAGTGAAGTAATGAGAAGGAACTTAGGCTAATGAGGGTGAAAATCCTTCTTGAAATAGTCAAAACGACATCATTTAGGAGTTAAAAGAGTGAGTAATAACTAAAATACCCCTGGGACTTAATTAGGAAAAAACTGATTTAAATCTCGATTTCAGGTTTCACGGGTGGAGCCTACGACTCGTAGACCTAACCACGACTCGTGATTCCTTTTCGTGGAAACTGCCCAAGATTTCAGGCTGCTAAAGGTTCCCTACGACTCAACAGGATGACTCGTGGAATCTTCCACGAGTCGTAGGACCAAGTCGTGGGAATCAGGGGACCTGACCACTCTCTGTCTGAGTTCCACGGGTTGGTTCCACGACCCGTGAAAACTTTCACGAACCGTGAACCTGACTCGTGGTTCTCAGACCTGAGGATGGTCTGCAGGACTGGAATCATGAGTCACTTCCACAACTCGTGGAACCACCCACGGATCGTGGACTTGACCCGTGATCCCTGAAAGTTCAATTTTTTTTGCAAGTTCCGAGTTTAAAAGCTGGATCGGTTTTCGGGGTGTTACAGTGACACTTGCAGGTTCTGATGGTTCCTAACACCTATGCAGGAAAAAGAGCAACAAAGAAAGAAAAACAGCCAAAAAGATAGCAATAATTTTTTTTTTAAAAATAATAATTGAGTGAAGCAATGAAATAAGCCACAATGGCTATAAAGTGGAATTAGTTTAGCCAAATTATTGGCCTTGACCATTCATGTGAAATTAATTTGGCCAACTGAATATTTTTGTTCATTCCTCAAAAGATATTAAAATGTTAATGTGTGATACAAAGTATAAAAAAAGAAGAGTAATATAAGAGCGATTTTAGGCCTTGGCCCAAATCAAATAACGCAAGTATACTACTTTTTTTTCCCTGTTCGTCTAAATAGAAGTAGATCTTCGAGGCTGTGGCCTAATATTTTTTTGAAAAATTCACTTAAATAACAGCTCATATAATCTTTAAACTCAAAATACCCTTACTTTATTTTGATAACCTCCTTATAGGCAGTTTACACGAGTTATTTACTTTTATTAGTCAAATTAATAGTTTGAGTAATTGTAGGATTTTGATTTTGATCCTACAATTTTATAGGGGTAAGGACATTTTTTGGGTGCTTGATACATCGACATTGAATATTCAGTGTATAATCATCGTATATTTATATATAATTATCTTTTCTCGTTATATAATATTTAGTTAAGTGGGAAATTATTAAATATTTGATGTACAATTATTATATACTAGGCAATTTCCCACATTAAACATACAAATAACCCTTTCCTAATATCCGATATTAAGAATAATGAAAAGATAGGTTGACATAAAAACAAAATATATTAATAATATTTTAACATGAATTAGAATATTTAAGAACCTCTAATGAATGATTTTTTCATGAAATAATACATCATTAATTTTTTATTTTTGCTTACACAAATCTCAACACATAAGTCATTAATAATATTGATTGGAAATTTCTAAAAATAATGTTTTCCATTATTCTCCACCCTTCTAAGGTCATTAGAATCCTCGCATTAGTTGTCTGTATATCTCCAAAACAATCACTTCAGCAAGAAGCTGCACTGTATCCAAATTTCCAATTACAAAATTACACTAAGAATTTTAGTTCTCAAAATTTTGAGCCACAAATGAACTATCAGGTAAAACAATCGCCTCTTCAAATTTATGAAAACATCAAAGTACAGGAAAAAGAAACCTTGATGTATGTGGCATTTGATGTTATCATAATACCCTTTTGAAGCAAGCTCTATGGATTCACGACAAGTTGCCGATACATATTTATGATACATCTATTCTAAAATGCATTTCATTTTTTTCCTAGTCACCCAAAAAAATAATCTGAGCAATAACTAAAACAGAAAACAGAAGAAGTAATACTTCTCAAATGATAATGAGCCAATGGAGTTTGTACGCCCTTTTTATGCCCTCGATCACATCTCTGAAAGCCTTCTCCAAGCAAGCTTTGTGAAATCACAGCGAAGTTCTTGGCACATGATTATACTACATCTAATTTTTTTAAAGTATATAAGAATTTCAATTTTCTCTCATTATCCAAAAATTCCCGAATACAGAGGAATGACAATGGGGCAGATGGATACGGGGCAAGGCAGGGGGAGCTCTTAAGGGGGGGCGGGGGGGGGGGGGGGGGGGCAGGACACGCTCTTAACGGGGTGGGGCAAAATATATTTTGTTGAAAATTTAATGGGGTAGGGCAGGTGGTCGGTTTTGAAGGAAAAAACAGGTCCAAGCCCACCGAAATTGGCAGAGAACCTTTCGCCCGCTACCCATGAAATCCTACAAATTTAGTAACATGCTGAAAGACAGACTTGTAAGTGCAAAAGAGTTTGCCAAAGCTAATATTAATATTTGATTAATATATGTAGTATGATACCACATATAGCTGTCGAAACTAAAGTTTCCACAGTGATCACGCTCCCATCTAAGTAAGATGCAAAATTATAAGTCCATAGTATTCATTTTGCTTATTAATTTCTTGTGATGTAGTAATGAAGTTCAGAATGTTATGAAAAAGAACCTGTATCTATGCTCAATTGTTCTCCTAAGGCCATCACTGAAGCAGATGCAAAAATATGTACGTGGTATCGATAGTAAATTTTTCGACGAAGGGTATTCAACTGGTCACCCTTTGATTTAGGTAGCTATCTGTAACACCCCAAATTTTTAAGCTAGGATTTCAATCTTTTTACGTGTAACTAGACCTGAACTCAGAAGATTATATTGTAACTAGGTGTTTGGGTCAAGTACTATGTGTGGTAAGAGTGTTGGATATGAATTAAGGTCATAAAGGACCTCTAGCTCAAAGTTAAGTTGAGTGCCTTTTTACCGATTTAGTTTTCATGTAAGTTCTAACTAGGGTCAATTTCAATAGACTATTTCTCCTAAAATATAAAGAGTTAGGTGGCCTATTACCCACAAAATTAAATATCTTTGAGTCTTCTTTCCAACGCTACCAACCACGCATTAATCCGAGTCCGGAGTAAAAAGTTATGATCAGTTTACCAAGAAGACGTCTGTCTGACTAAGGGTGACGACTCGGCTGACGAGTCGTCACACTTGTGACGATTCGTCAAGGAAAGTCGTCAGCCTTAACCAGAAAGACTGAAATTTGGTCATTCTTGACGGTTCACGTGACGACTTATCAAGGGTCTGATGGTTCATCACCTGAACCATCAAATAGACCCGTTCTGTGCTGTGAATGCATTTTTAAAGGGGTTTTTGGTCCATTCCTTACCCAAAACCATCCCCCACCTATTCTAAATATTTCTAAGTCCCTAAGACACGAATTATTTATTCAAAAACACGTTACTTCTCCCCAAAGTTCCAAGAAATAAGAACGCTTAGGGCTCAAGATTCAAAGGTCAATCTCAAGCTTTTCTCGAATTCCTCTCCGTCAAAAGGTGTGTTGAACAATCCTCTTTCAACTAAATCTATTATTGGTTGATTTCTTAACTATGGAAGCGATTTTATACGAGTTTTGTATGTGGGTTATTGAATAATTTTTAAAAGGAAGATTTTCTTAAAGTTTGCAAACCCACGACTATGAAATTACTCTTTGGTTATAAATTTCTTTGAGAGTAGAGATTATTGTTTGAAGTATGAAACCCTAATTATATGAAAAGCTTTTTGAGACAGATTTAAAGTCATGAAGTCAGTATTCTTTGTAAATTATTTTACTATTTAAATCTTGGCTTTTGACAGAAAAGAAAAGAATTTCTACGTCCCTGAGTTTTGAAATGGTTAATTACTAATTATGAAATTGTCAATCTTTGAGAGATCTGTTAAATGTGTTTAAACCCTTAAAAATGAAGGGACTAATGATGTACGAACGTATGAAATAGATTGAAGGATATCGCTATTGTAACAGACTATTTGAACGAATTGAATTGTTACTAAGAGATCATTGTTTTCCTATATGAATTTTATGAGATGGGCATAATGAATTATTGACGGACCTTATGGGTTTCAAATTGATAAGATGGGTGACTTGCAAGTCCTGGTATGACGATACCAATAATGGAATATGCCTCTAACAAAAATTGTGTTAATTGCTATTGTTTTAAATGATATAGAATTGGTAAGAATTTGGACTTAAAGAGAATTAAATGGTTAACCGAGAAGGTGTGAGTCTAAACGTCTCAACACTCTCAACACCCGAAACCTGTATTTTGCCGACATAGGGATGGTTCGATCCTAAATTTGGATGACCTTATTATTTCCTCTACGAGGATGATTGTTCTGGCCATAATGAATTGAATCTCGACTCATGCGGCAAACATGAGTTGGGGCTTAGCCGGTCGAGCGTTGATCGGACCCACATAGTCCGTGGTGTTTAAATAGAAGTCGGTGATACCATCTAGTTCAGAAGTAATGTTAATGTATGGTTTTCGTGAAATATTTTGGATACTTGCCCCATATTTTATTTTCTACTATGATTTATATCACGATTCTTATGACTTACTTTTTAAAATGTTATGTCCCTTCCATGGGTTGCATACCAGTACTCATCGTACTGACCGTCCTCGGGCGCTACATCGTTTCATGATGTAGGTTCAGAAATACTTTCTTATGGTACTGTGCAACATTAGGATCGTTCGGGAGAACGTCAGCAAGTGGTGAGCGCTCCATCTTTCGGAAAGCGATTTACATCTTTATTTTAACTCTGATTTTCAGTTATGATATTGTCGGGGTCATGTCCCGGTATTAATGTTTCATTCTTATGTTAGAGGCTTCGTGGACCTATGTAGATGTTATTTTGAATGTTTTGTTCCCAACACTTGGTAAACTCATAAATTATAATTTTTAAATGGTTTTTTCAAATGGGTCTTTTTTTTCGCAAATATTTTATTGAATAAGCTCATGATGTTATGCTAAGGGGTCTTCTCGGGTCTTCATTGGTCTGGGGTACCCGTTACGTCCAAGGCCTGGTCTCGAGGCGTGACACTATCTCACTGCGTACATGAATATTCCTCTAATTTTTTCAATTTGGATTTCATTTAATAGACTGAAAAAGAAATGCATATATATGCATGATGGCTGCGTTGACAGGGACTCAAAAGATGCTAGATAAAAAATAATTACAATATGTAATATAAAAAATATAGAAGCTAAATGGGGCGAGGAAAGGTAGGGCTAAATAGGGCGGGACGGGGCAAGTTGAAAAACAAAAGAATTGTTAAATGGGGAAAGGCAGGGCCAGTTGAATCTGTGGCAGGGAAAGGCTTCACCCGCCCCACCTCGCCCTATAGCCATCCCTGCGTATACACAATAAGGAAAACAAAATTTTTAAAAAGTATAATATAATACCTCTAGTACTGTCAACGAACCGCCCTGTAGGATCTCATCCTGTACTCCCACATCTGGGAAGAGGAACACTTGATGGTAGTGAACGATTGTTAGAATCTGAAAGTAGGAATTATGCATGAGCATTAGCCAGTCAGTGATTTGATCAAAGATTTACAGAGCAAACCCACGTTGTACTCACTGTTGAAACTAATTTTCCAACTGTGAAAATGATAATTCGCGGCAAACTTGAGACCTATTGGAAAGAACATGTTTTTCAAGAGTGTAAATTCTTAGAATGCACTCAGATACATATTTATTTACTAATAAATTCTGTTAACTGCACCTTTACGCTGCTGAATTGATGTATAGTTCCTTCAATTCACTTTTCATCTCTTGGTTGGTGTTTTACAAATCAAACAAAGCCTGTTCAGCAAAAGCTTACAATCTTTATTTCATAAACACAAAATTATCAAATGATGAATAGAAGATATGCAATAACCAGAACCATCAACTAAGGAACAAAAAATAACCTGTGCAACAGACTCCTTATATTCAGATGGTTCAACATCTTTGTCTTTGTGAATCTTTTGCCTTGATGTGTACATCTTCACAGATTTAATCAATCAACGTGTCAAATATACAAACCTAAACTGACTGACAAGACAAAAACAAACAATAATACAACACTCCTTTTTTTTGAAGATTCTTAAGCAAACTGAGAGATATTGAAATAATACAGGGCACTTTAATATAATGATCTATCCTGGTGATTCTTAATT
The DNA here is from genome assembly GCA_003996215.1 of Jaltomata sinuosa. NCBI lineage: Eukaryota > Viridiplantae > Streptophyta > Magnoliopsida > Solanales > Solanaceae > Jaltomata > Jaltomata sinuosa. The sequence continues at coordinate 596,232 of QJPP01007247.1, forward strand.
AACGACCTTAAAATAATAAAATAAAAAAGTGTGAGGAAATCTCAAGAGAATAGTGAAGTGGCCTAGACACCAATGCAACAAAAGCAAAATAAAATGGTTGAAAAATGAGAAGTTGCATATTTTTCTGTGAACCACCATGATAATTGTCGTAGTTGTTTAGTTTGCAGGCAATAGGGGGGAATTGGACTATGTGGAAGAATAGGGAGAAGGCAGTGGTCGAAATCCGGAGTGGTATAAATAAAGCAAGTTGCACGTAAGGAGGGGAGCAAAATGGAACTAAGAAGGAAGGAAGAATATATACAGAGAGAGGAATACGCACTCTACAAGGGTAAATTGAACTGGAAACGAAGGAAGAACAGGTAATTGTAAAAGGAATGGACTATCAAAGCATCGTTTGAGTTTTGCATCGTCTTTATGTTGGAAAGCCGAAGAAATTCCAAAAAATTGTAGGAAGAGATAAATATAATTCCTCATTTGTGGTTGTGCCACATCACTACTCCCAGGATTCTCTTCTTTATATATACTAGTCTCGCACGTTATTTCCTGTTAATCATAACAAATGTTATATGAAATTATGTAATATATATTTTATGAGTACAAAAATATCATTTGATCATATCCCTACTTAATACTCCCTTCATTTAAAAAAGAATGACCTATTTTGATTTGATACGAAGTTTAAAAAAATAAAGAAAACTTTTGAATTTTGTGGTGTTAAATTTAAGTTATGTCAAATGTACAAAAATATCCTTTAATCTTGTGGTCTTAAACATGCCACGTGAAAAGTAGGAAGTGTTACCAAAAAATGAAAAGGTTATTCTTTTTTAAACAAACTAAAAAGAAAAATAGGTCATTCTTTTTTAAACCAAGGGAGTACTTTTCTTTAAGATGTTATGTTTTTGGTATATATCCTTTATATTTTCACTATGTGAAAAAGTATGTTAGGACTAAAACAATCCAACATTAGAAATTGGGCTAGTAAGTATATATTGTATTTATTTTTATTATATACAAGTAACTATTATTATTAAAGTATTTTGTAAAAAAAGGGCTAGTAGAATGGTATTTACGAAAGCTACCCCAGTAAATACGGAGTACTTGATATTTCTTGATTGTGTTTTTTAAATTAACTCACAAATACATTTATGTATCATTCACTTTATTTGGTCATATGAGATCACAATACCCAATAAAAAGATAGGACAATGAAACAGTAGTACTAATAAATGAAGAATAATGCCAAAAAAAATATTCTGATTTTATTATCTCAGTTATTTAAGTTTTCTTAGTTATTATATTTAAGTTTTTATTTAAACAAAACATTGCTATTTTAAAAACTTAAAAGGAAACCAAAACACACACGCAATAATAGATATTACACGAAAAAACTTTTCTTCGAATTTACTAATTTCTTTAAAATTTTAAAAATGGTTATTTTGGTTGAAATATAATGAGTAAGTAAGAGTCTTTATCTCATACTAATTCAAATTTAAAAAGAAAATAAAATAAAAAGGAAGCAAGGGAGTACATGGTTTTTTTTTCCGGTAAGGAGTAGATAGGTTCATATTGCGTACAATGGTTTTTGGGATTTTAGTTGAATTAGAAGTCCAAGATATTAGGGGGGAAATAGTATTACAATTTTATCCAATATCGTTTAGAGAAAATTTCAAATTAAAAAGGTATAAAAGTCGTTCAATATTTGAAGGATATTTTGGTCAATCAACATTTGTATTCATGCTTTTATAATAATATATATATATATATATATATATATATATATATATATTTTCTCGTTATATAATATTTATGCACAAGTTATATATTAATTATACACCAATTATAAATGATAGATATTGAATTATAATATTTAATCCTGTATAAAACATATTTTCATATACAACTACAAAAAAATTCATAAATCTGATTTGGACACACTATTTTATGACTATTTTTTGTAAACTAATTTTTAGGGCTACAAAAAGTTATAAGCACTTTGAACTTGTCTATATAAGTTCTTTTTTGAGATTTTTACGCTGCAGAACATATGTTACATAGTTAATTATAAAAATGACATAACTTTTACATTCTTTCATAAATAACAACTTTTATATCACTTTTAGCACATATATAAATCTGCATAATTATAAATAAAATAAATATTTAAAAGAGGTTACACAAAATTAGGAACTCATATTTATACCTTCTTTATGTAATCAAATTCTCTCTCTTGTAATCAATAATACATTTCTTTATTGTGTCCTTATAATCAATAATGTATTTATGGCATTTTTATGAGACTTTAATAGATGGAAACTCAAAATTGCTTGCCTTGTTGAAGAAAATTCGTTGTCAAATACCAATTCTTCTAACAAATTACTTATGCGAAAGTTAAATTCCTCTTTTCATTCTAATTAAATTCCTCTTTTCATTCTAATTCTTCTTATTTTCTAATATATATATTTGGCATAATATAAATATCTCTGCTGAGTATTTCACATATATAATGATATTATTTGATATAATACACATATATACATAATTTGTCATATATATTGCTTCTATATATAAAATAAATTAGTTACGTACTTTAAATATTATATTTATAGTTTTATTTTAAATTATACTAAATATATATTGTTACTATGTCATTTAAATTTGCAGTATCACTTAAATATATAATTTACATCCATTAATATTTAATATATATAGCTATAATAACATTATATTTACAGTATTATTTCAAATACTTCAAATTCGTTGTATACTGCTAATATGAATTTATTACATATACTATTGATATAAAAATATATTCATTCAAATCACAAGTTAAAATAATGTGTAGTAATTAAACTTGAATTTCAAAAAGAATAAAACAAGTATTTTGCTATAGAAACAAAATAAAAAAGAAAAGTAATAGAAAGAAAAGGAACAATTGTCCACTTTCATTATTCCCTAATTTTTAGGCTTGAAAAAAGGCACAAGTTAAGACAATGTTTTATTCCGTTCTTTTAATAAGTTGGTGAAGAGGAAAAAGAAATTTGTTTAGTTTTTAGTTTCTGCTAAATATGTATATTTTGTGGCTATTATTGATATTTTGGAAATAATGCTAAAAACTTGCAATGTGCTTTTTAAGATTGTGTAGTTATGTAAAGATCTCAAGTTCTTTTCCCTATTTTTTAAAATCATTTCCCTTCTTTGTTCAGTTGTTCATGAAAAATGGGTCAAACGTCTAACTGATATTCAAACTAAAATATGTTGGACTAGAGGCCCAAAGAGTATTCAAATAGGGAAAACAAGATAGTTCGTTGGACTCCAAAATAGGCAGCTCATGCAAGAAAACAGTGCTTCTTACGTAATTGTATAGGTGATAATTTTTTGCTTGTTTTCTCTTGCTAGGCTCGTCCAGCGAGCTCCAAAGCATGATATGGCCTTGCTCTGAGCTTTGCTCCACGAGGCCTTGCACTTTTCGTCACACTAATCATTTTCTTAGGCATTTTACCTACAAATACAACATAGCACATAGCACATCAATTAATTTCATAATGCAAGAATTAGCAATACTTTGATTATTTAACATATTTACTCTCAAAACAAGGCATAATCATAGTGAAACATAACTAACATAAGTTTAAATACCCCTAACATCACTTTGTATATACTAGTTAACTCAAAAGCTTCCCCAACAATATCTATATTCACATTTGCAAATTACATTCTAGGAATATCCACTTAATTACTTTCTCTTTTTTTTCCCTTTTTAAATTCAACA